>CM029548.1:33965115-34565115 GCA_017141385.1 Sogatella furcifera | reverse complement strand
AATCATAGCTCAAGACAACAGCCTTGAGACAAGACAAGTCGGACTGTAGTCAATCACAGCTCCAGACAAGAGTCAGCTGTTCGACTGCAGCTGACTTTTTCGCGTAGAAGAAGACCTTCCATTACACGCACACACACGCAAAAGGTTTGTTTATTTCGTCTCAAGTGATCGTGAATGGACTATAGGCCTATCTTTATCGTGATCTTACGGGCTTACTGAGTATAGAGCGATTCATAATATTTTGAAAAGGAATTCTCATCCAGAAAATTTTAGCATTCATTTGACGTTTCCAGACTATCTTGATAATTTTTTTCTACAGAATTCCATGATATTCTCAAGAATTATTAGACCAATTATTGGTCATATATTGTGAATCATGATTTTTCATTAGTTTGAAATGATTATTGATCTTTGACTCTTCTGACGAATAAGAGAGACTAACTAATAATAATAATTGATTGTATCATTCTATAACGAAATTTTTAAGGTGTATTAATTTTTCAACAACTTTCTTCTCATCTATCTTCTGGGGGTGGCGTAGCTGAATGGGTTCCGGTTTCAAACCCAGGTCAGACCAGGAATTTTTCCGGTTTCAAAGGTCCCGGGTTCAAACCCAGGTCAGACCAGGAATTTTTCTCAGGCCACTTTCCGTGTTTCGGATGGACACGTTAAGCCGTCGGTCCCGGCTGCCTAAAAAACAGTCGTTAAGTCATGTCAGAGGCCCTGAAATTCATCAGGAGCGACCTAGAAACTCTGACACCAGACCTGAGCTAGCCAGGTTACACGAATATTATTATTATTATCTATCTTTTCTTCGCATCATATATTTGATGGAGAATATATTACATATCAATGATCCAGATTCATTAATTAGGACTAGATCATAAGGCAAAGGACTAGATTCAATACACCAAGTATTCATTGAAAAGGTAGGTATATTGAAATAAGTTATGAATACTTTCTAAGCTATCTGTCAACTATGATAATCCTTAAATTCTACTATTTGCTTCTCAAAAGTAGCTTAAACCAAGAAGTTGAGCTATTTCATCGGTCTCTTGTACGTGATTTCAAAATTATCATCTAGTCATAGCTGGGAGGCATCTCTGAATGACAAGATTAATGCTTGAGTTGAAGCGTAATTGGAGCAGATGAAACTTTTTCGCATCAGCTATACGTACATATTTAAGGAGCAGATAAATTTATCATTGATTCAAGTTCAAGACGTTATCAGTATTCTGCAGGCTTTACAGGAATGTTGCTGAACTGACAAGGAATTAATTTGTAAAATTAGAATTCCCTTCTTTTCCAGTGTTCTCGATCTGACAAGGAATTAGTTCGTGAAATAGAATGCATTTTCCTGCTGAGCACAACAGGAGCAATGGGAGCAACTCATTCACATCAAAGCACAGAGCAATCGGGCCATGAAAGAATGTCAAGAAAAAATAGCATTCCCAGTCTTGATTCTCACTTATCAGTATTCCTATCCAATCTCAAGAGAAATCTCTTCCAATTCTCGAGGAATTCGAATTCCGCCCATTAATAAGAACGGATAAAATTACACCAATGGTGTTCTAGCAATACACAATCAGTTCCAACAAATCACTGATGAATCTCATCTTCCTTCTAGAGTCATCAAGATTAGAAACAATCACTTTCCGTTATCAATTTCTCGTGATCATTAGAATTCCCATCACGATTTTTTATTTGCAGGGTCGTTATATAGGATATTATTTTCTTATAAAATGAGACAAAATAGAAGGTATAAACACTGTATAAATCTATATGTATAAATGAATAAATACTATACTTCCAAAAAAATTATAAATAAACTCAACTTGCATTCACTTCTGAAACGTGTTTTCTATTATTTTCGTGATCAGCATTGGTTGTGAATCTGTGTGCTCTCTTAGCTATGCTGAATAATTACAGAAACGATTTTTATCAGAATGTAGACTTTAAAATATTCAAAAGTAGGAATTTTTTGAAATATTCAATCAATTATCATGATTGACTAAGAAGATCAATCCATCACGAATCTTACTTCTGTTTCTAATACTGTTCAAAATTATGCTTTTTCAGAGAATAATATATTAATTCCAAGAGGCAGATGGTCGAGAGAATAATCAATTATAGCAATTTGAAATTGAGATTTCAAAGTTGTAAAAAGTTAAAGGATCAGAGAGAATTTTCATTCAAGCAGTACCTAGATACTTATCCTTGTTCTCTTTAGGGTTTCGGTTCGAAGATATCAATTTCATCTCAGAACCATATTGCTAATTTGGAGTTCTCAATGGAGCTGCCACAAAAATTCGTTTCAGAAATATCTGATACAGAAAAGGGAAGTTTGCTAACAGCTTTTGTTCCACAGGCACAAGTCAATTAGTGTTTTATTGATTTCTTGGAGGGTGTACGCCTAACAATAGAAACTTTTAATTTGAAAAGACTTTCCATTTTGTTTGAGTGAGGAAGAGGAAAGACTTATCTAAATGAAGGGTTGTAGCTTGCCAGTTCAACATCTCCTGATATCTTCTCAGCATTCATTACTTCCATTCCATTATTATTTTCTCAAGAAACGGCTATAATAGCTTCTCAATTTTTTTTGCCATGAACGATTCTGTATTAGAGAAGTCTACTTAATACTCATAGAAATCTGTCAGGCTCATACAAGGAATGGAACTAATGAGAAAGCATATAGAGCATTCGATAAAATAACAATGATTTTTTCATGCTTCCACGTTTAGATACTGTACTTGATAAATCTCGTTTCAACGTTTGAACACATTTCTCGAATGATCTTGTCCTGGGTATTGTATCTATTCTCATGTTCCTTCAACAACTTTTTTTTATAAAAAGAAAATGCAATTATTGCTATCAATTTAATGCTGTCAATTCAATGATAATGCTTTTGCTCTGAGTTGTACCGTATTTTTTTCTACTGGATTTTTTTTATATTTTCGAGAATTTCTTGCTATTGAGTACCAGAACTTGATCAATGAACAACGAAAGGCTCTGAATGATATCTTATAGTATATTCAATGTATGAATTTGATCTACACTTGCAGAATTTTCTCAAATGACTGTTCAAGTAGAGCTGGAAGAAAAGAAGCACTATTAACTAAAAAATGACCTCTATCGAAGAGTAATGCTGAATATCGAACCAGTCAATGATAAAAAATGAGATTGACAAGGAAGTAGAATTGAGAAGATTGGAATAAAAAGATGTCGGCACGACAGGACGCCTTTCGAGTGGATTTCAACCCTTCTCATTACTTGTTTCTTTGAAGGCCGTGGAAACACCCTGCATTGGAAGGTTGGGCGGGAGGGGGTTTTGATGGGGTAATGGGAGAAGTAGTCATGCCACTTGTTTCTGTCGAAAGCGAAGGAAGTTAGCAGATGAGTGGTTTTGTTCGAGCTCATTCTGCGTTTCCTACGAATCGCACGAACGAAAAAAGCTTCTGCAGCAAATTCCAGAAGCGTGGGGGATTCCGCGGCTTGCAATTAATGAACGTGTGCGCAAACGAACTACCGTGATGGTTGGTGTGCCTAGTCCACTACTTGAAAGCGAACGCCTGCTTAGGGAAGTGCCCTTTCCGAACGGCTTTTCATATAATCAAACACCAAGATCAATGTACAGGAGTTTCACTTGTACTGCTCACTCGTCAGGTTAACTGATACTTCTATTCTCTGTCTAGACCTAATATTTTTGAGAAGCTGAAAAAATCCAGAATTAAACAAAACTACCCGGTAAAAACAAAGAATAACATGAGCTTCTCTACACGCGTTGTCCACAAGAACCGGGTGATTTCGGAAAACTATTAAAAATAGTCTTACGTGAATCACATTTTCCACATGGTTCTCAGGATCGATATTCATTACAATCTATTCATGTAACAACTTATACGATTTGAAAAACGAATAATAACAACATTCAGGTTTTGCCTGTATTTTGTTATGATTTTTGAGTAGTTGTGAAGGTGATATTGTGGAAGTTATCCATATTGAATGAAAAGACAAGATGTTGTCAAACCATCAAAACCGGTATCACGATTTTTCAATAAATCAGTGGTTTGAAAACATCTTGTATTCTCATTTAATATTTTTTATGCTGTTTTATACCCACTTAAAAACTCCATCACAAGAACATTTAGATGACTGTATCGAATTTAAAGTAGATTCGAACCTATAAAACGTCTAACTATACGATGAATGGCTTTGAAAATGGTAAACTTTCACACCTCTTTTGACGAGAGCAAAATGTTTTATTAGTGTAGATGGAGAAGACCAGTGCAGTTAAACTTCATTTTGAGCTTACATCAAGTTTGATTGAAGAGTAGACGAGTCACAGGAATCCATCACACGTGAATATTTATGAAGCACGCTGATAAATGAATGGCAGCCTCACAGTGGGTGTACATTTTGATTATTAGCAGCAAAAACATGCAGCACTCGTGGTTGGCTACATTGCTGTCAGTTGCCATTATTCGACTCGCCTCCAATTCAACTCGAATTAACAAATAACCTCGCCTCGCTCTACCATTGACATAGTTCTCCATTATTCACCATTAGCTCCTAATCAGGTGGTCGGTCGCCACTAGTATGATTACAATATTAAACAGCAATTCCGCACGAAGCATCCATCTCTCATGCTCATGCACTCACACACAAAACTAAGCATTATTTCACGTCTCTCTCTAGACCTAATAGGCGATGTTTTGCGTGATGTGACATCCTTTCATATTATCTAATTCATTAAAAAATATTCAGAGTGCTTCAAATATAACGCAGCACTCCTTAATGTAAGAGATCTTTCTATTCATTGGAAAGACAATCATTACAGTTATGAAAGCATCAAAGAATAATCCTTTGACAACATAGCACATTTCAAAAAAAAAATTAAATCATGAAACTTTGAAAACAATGGTTGATAATATTGGAGATAATACTGAGAAAAAGAATGATAAAGAATGACTGTCACTAGTTCAGTTGTATTCAGTTACATTGTACGATTCATGTGTGTTGTGGGTTGCATCGGGGCTCCTTCATAAAGTAAAAACAGTACGCGTCACGAATGGGGTCTGAAGGGTCGAAGCTGCTAACAACAATAGCATTTTTTTAAACTTTGATAACTTTGATGGATGGATTTCTTCGACCGGCTCAAGTAAATTTTTGGAATTTTCAGAGAGGATTGGATAATTTCTCGACATGGAATCCCTGAAATAGGTCAGGTCTGGGAAATGGAGACGTATTACTTGAGTTAATTGTTTTACATCTGCGTTAGCGAGTACTAAATAACAATGTTATTTCATGAACGGCATCCATCCAATTATCTCAGCCTCATTCCGAATATGCACAAAATTGTCGTCACAATATTATTCTGTGGATACTCGCAAAGCATTTGATTCAATAAGGATTATCCCCTAGAGGTTTCCCTCTCAACTTGAACGGAACAATTCTTGAGTCGAAGAGCATACTTGTGTGTTCTTAGCAAATTTGACTCACTTCTCCCTCCAAACTTCAGGAATGACAATTAATCTAATCTAATTAAGCTAATCTCTGTGGAGATTAGCGGATAACAATCGATATAATCATATAATAGCTTATGAATAGTCCACATCTTTACAAGATACAAGGACTGACTACTAAACTACAAGGAACAAACTAAACTATCTTATGATTTCTGATATTTTCGAAAGTTTCATTTACTTAGTCAATCATTGAAAAAATCCTTATATTTTCCCTCTATTTACTGCAACAGTGGGCTTAGAGAAGATTGGAGGATCTTATGCTTCACAGGGTTTGATGAAGTCGCGCTTATTAGCAACCCGAGCTATATGTACTATGCTTCTTAGAAACAAATTGTAATCAGATCGAATACACGTAATCAGGGTTGTAATCACTAATCAGATCGAGATTAAACTATGGTTATTTAAGTCATGAAATATTTATTATGATCAATTACATAGGCCTAGCATTTATATTGAAATATAATTATATATTTAATATACATTAGAATTACAGTGTCATTTTATTTTAACGAATTATGAAGTGATCCACTGGAGCGTTATGATTATAATGATACATAAGCGTTCATTCAATATCATATCGCAACCTAATAACTGGTATTTTAATTTTTCAAAAAATCAAATATCATATTGTTGTGCTAAATTGATTTGAACACAGAATTTTATGAACGGAGTATTTGATGTGGGGTGAACTGAACATCTGGCTGTACAAAGGTGACAATGGTAAACGTTAGAAGCGTGAGGGGGGGATTTGGTGTTTCCACAGAGCCAAACATGTTTACTAGGTCTGTGACCACTTGAATGCACCGCCACTGTCAACTGTCTGCTTTGCTCCACCTCTGCTTCGATCGTGCCTGTTCTACGCCCCACAATCCCCCACATACACGCTTGAGACGGCTCAAAAATTTAAAATACATACAGGATGCACACTCGCACTCATTTCTATATCTGTCAGAAAAAACTTATCTCAATACGCAGCACAAAAATCATTTCTCTGACATTATTAATGGATAGAAGAAAGCCTCAACTAGAATTATTTGAATTCGTGATAACTACCTTTCATTCATTTATCAGTGACAACCTTGATGTTCAGTTCCGAATAATTTATTCCTCAAGCATTATTAGTTTTCTTGAATAATCAAAAAACGCTTTGAAATGATTAATTGTTTATGATATCAATTGAATCTTATAGGATTGAAAGGATGTTCAAAACACAAATTCTTCACTCAAACTTAAATTATACATACAAGAAAAATATACATGTGCTACACTTTTATTCCTAATAAATTCTATCAGATTTCTCATTGGATTCTTACCAAGCATAAAGGAAAGTTCCTCCCTGTACATTTATACTGTACGTTACATCCCTGTGATAGAAATTTTGCAAGAATATTCATGATATTCCATGTTCTATAATTGAGAACAACTTCACCATGCACACACATTTTCCTATAGCTATAATTACATTGAACTTATCCAAGCTCAAGGGATGCTTCCCAAAACTACGCCGGCGTCCAGCGTAGAATGAAAGCTACTTGTTCTTATTTAACGTAATAGTGGTATGTGGTAGTGCTGATATCTAGTGGCACGTTCCAGAACTAGCCAATTCTCGTATAAAATTTTATTATAGTAGCTCAATTTATTGTAAATACGCTACGTCGCTACGAGCGTAGTTTTGAAAAGCATCTTAACGCATATGCACACGGTTCAATGATAAATTTTTCTTCCATGAAATATACAGTATTGGAAAGAAAATACCGAACGAGATGATAAATATTAACTTTTAAATATTTGATGTTTGAGACGTGCATTCTCAACTGAGTCATAGACCCAAGTAGATACATGAAAGTCTTTCATCACATTACCAGGCAGGCTTCATTCGCTGGAAAAGCTTTTTTCCTCTGTTTATGATCCATAAAATGAGGGTGTTTCTCTTGTACCAAGGAGGCTAACAATACTTTACACAGAATTAATCTTCTTACATGAAAAATAGCTATTTTCTCACAGACCAATAAAAATTTAATATCATTGGCCTATCATAATCATTGTGGTCATGACAACCAGCAATCTTTATATCCAATAATGTATTAATAAGAGCTTAATCACTGATCAAATTACTTTTAATCACTATTTCATAAATCTGGGGTGGTCTACTGGAACATTAAGGACAAATTTCAGGTTTCTAAAACAATTAAGGAGATTTGAAGGAAGAATGTTCCTGTGAAAATTGTCGAATCAAATTACAATTCATTTAATATTCATAGAATTAATTAAGTTTTTGATGATGTAGCAATACTTAATCATGAAAATTTATGGAATGCATCGTTTCCGTTGCCGATGTCCCTCTTGAGAAGTATAATCTTGGGTACAATATTTGAAAAATTCAAATATTTCTTATTCCAGAAGTACATTATAGCTCACCAGACACAGCTAAAATAGTACATGTAGGCTAGGCTGGACGCATAGAAGAGGTAAAATAAGCTTTCATTTAAAATCATTGTAACCTAAAGGTCAATAGCCCCCTGGATTGAGAATCAGACAGAGCAGACAAGTGGTGGGGTGAGGGGGAGGGAGCAGGGGCTTCAGTATGCGGTTGGCTGCTGGAATGGTGGGCGCTGCAGGTAACTCAGACTTGGTTTTGCGGCTTGAGAGCGCGGTTCGTACTTGGCTTTAGCGTGCTCTGGGTAATTTATAGACGTCCAAAGTGCAAGAAAGAAAGAGAGAAAGAAATGAAGCTAGGCTCGAATGAGGGTGTGTAATGAATGCTTTCTCGTTTTACCAATCACGCAACCAATTTCGATCTTGAATCTGCTTCAGTGACGAATGAAAAGTTGCGTGGAGTCCGAGAATTTGTTACTGTACATTCCGAAACACTCTCTTACAATATATCAATAGGCACTGAACAAATTTCATCAGAGTTATACAACAACTCATGAATCTTTTGAATAATTTATGGGCGAAAATTGGTGTTTTGTAGAAATTAATGAATTTCTATTTTTTATTTCTGCTTAAAGAATGATTTTATTGGATGGAGGTCTCGCTCTCATGTGAAGTCTCCTTGGTTTGGGTTTTGATATAACATGGAATATTATCAAATTTTAATGACAAGCTTGTTTTAATAATATTTTCAAAAATTTAATAACTGTTTTATATTATGTATATTGAAAATAATATACAATCATCCAGAGCTAGTATCTTAAAAACTTCAAGAAAGACACTGGTATTGTCTTCAAGCATAATTGTTATGGGTTGCTCAGACAGATTCTGAATGTCTTTATAGAAATATGATTAGCCATATCAAACGTGAATGTCAATACATAAGTACGAGTAGAAGTACTACAATTAGTACTACCTCATTCATGTACTGTTTAGGCTACTAGAGGAAGAATTAAGCATACGGGTTTCCATCTCACAATCATTCTTTCTCTTTGGTTGTACAATGTATTTTGATTGTTTTGAAAACTGAAACGATCAACTCAATCCATCACAATAGTTAGTTTATCACAATCACTCATTCGTATCTCCTTTAAATAGACCGCTTCAAATTTACCATGCATACATTTAATTCAACAGATCAAATAATGCAGTAGTCAATAGTCACAGTCATTATGATATCCTTTGCTGTGGAAAAAGACTAATGATGGGTGTTTCCGCTCGTTAAGTCTTCAAATTAAATTATTCCGCCAACTGAAGCCGAGGCTGAGACCGTGATGGCCAGCCTACACAACGCATACAACGTCCTTTGACTCACCCACCTCCCTATCACCCAATTTCCCTGACCCGAACCCGGAAATCTCATCTCTTGTTGGATAAGAGCAAATTAATGATGTGCTCTACCATTCATTTGGCCTGCTTATTCCAAGTCGCAAAAGTGTTGTGATGCGCATTGTAATAGGGTTATCCTCCAGATCATGATCCTAATTTATCATCTCACGTTTGGATGATTTTAGTTTGAGGAGTAGCTTGAATGTTCATATAATAATGCCGACCAACGAAGAATATCACGAACATGATTACACCAAGTGAAGACACCTTCTTGACATTGATGAAACGTGTACCTGATCAGTTCGTGATTCATTGAAAATTGATTAAATTTGGATTTAATCAAGAGGAGTTATTAAATGTGAAATAATAAGAAAAATATTATTGGGATGCTTTTTGGGATAACTTCGAAAGCAGTACCTAACCTAACAATTTAATTAACTATTATGTTTTTGAGAATTGGGAATTTTGTCGAGTCTAGAACCTAGAAGGCTTGTATTGGAAAATTTATAAAATATGTAACGAATTATAAGCAATTATTGATTACATTCAGAGATCAAAAATATATTTACCAACTGATAGAGTAGAAACTAAATGAGTTTATAATCGAAAATCCAAGTGAAGGAGCTACATTTTTGTAGTAGCTTCCAGGAATTTTTTCAGAGCCTTTACTTGGAAGTGTATTATTTATAAAAATATGCAATGTATGATAAGCATGTTCTCACATAAACACAAAAATTGAATAGTCACCAACCTTGACACTCAATTCATATTCAAAAGTCCAAGTGAAGGAGTAGAATAGATTTCCATTTAATTAATTCTTCTTATCGCTGTTCTTTTCACTTGATGGACGATTCATTATTATAATCATTTCAATTTAGGTGTTGGTTGAAAAAGTTTGGCAACAATGGAACGGTTCAATTAAGGTGAGCTGCTGGGATGATGCTGAGGTAAGAAGGAGTGGGAAAAACGATGAAGGTAACTGAGGAAAGCACAAATAACAAAGTGGGCAGAAGAAGTGCCGCCAAGTTGGGTAATTTGTCCGGCCAGTGGCCGGCAGTGGAGGAAGTCGTTGCAAGGAGAGGCAGGAGACCGTCAAGAGCAGTTTCAGCAGATTCGAGGTCGAAATGGAAACTTTTTATTAACCGGCTGGGCGAGAAAACTTCTCCCTTCGAGAAGGAGCGGCCGCGTAAAAAGTCCAAGCCGTGCTTCTTGGTGGCGGTAACAGAGAATAAGAAAAAGAAGAAGTGACTAAACGGCAAGACGGTCGCTGTCCAAACACAACTGCTGCCAACTCGCATACATTTAACCCTCTCCCCTTCCCCCCTCACCAAACAATACTATGTTTTTGTCGTTGCCCCCCATTCGACCCTTATCGGTCCCATATAATAACAACTCGATAAAAACCGCCAAGACTTCCTGCACGGCCTTTCACTGCTTTTTCAAATAGGTCTACTAGCAAACAAAAAGTTGCTTCAACTACGTAGTCATTTCCGTCTTATATAAAAATCTGATGCAGTTATGCTTGCTGGTGAAAGGTCGTTAGAATGCTTCACTGGCTCCAAATGTACAGATGCCGAAAAGATTCTTTGACTTTCTTCCACATCTTTTTCTAAATACGGAAAAGGAAAAATATGGAGCGTTGAACAGTTCTATTAATCACGATAAAATTTGTCCTTCAATTTTAATTGCAAAATGAAATATCAAGTACAAAGAGGATTAGGAGTGCATTGAGAAAGGAATAAGTTCCAAAATAAATATAAAATATAACTCTTTCTATTCGATTATTTCTTTATTTGAATTACGGTAATTACATTTCAACAGAACAAGGAGTAATCTTAAAAAGTGGTCATTTAAGATCTCTTTCATTGCCAACTGGCATTACAAGTGGGCTACCAAAGATTTCATTACATGGTTCAAGATTACAAGTGGGCTATCAAAGACTTCATTACATGGTCATAATTGCTGGATTAGGTTTTTTAGTTGTGTTATAACCAATATAATTAAAAACATTGGAAATAGAGTAGATTGGTTCGGTGAAGAAGTGAGAGAAAATTCTAGATTTTCGGTGTAGATTTGAAATAAAAATTCAAGAATACAATCTTCAAGAAATCGTTAATCTAAATCCTTGTGAGCACCGATTACAGAAAGAGAGCTTACAAATGGAAAAGCTGTTTTGTGCAGAAGCAGATCGCCCGGCAACGTTAACAATGGGGTAATTGAGCAATTTCAATGTGCTCTTCCACTATGCATTCTAAAGGTAGGGACAAGATGAGTCTCAATTATCGTGAAAGTTGTATCGGGCATGGAAGTAAACGAGGCAGAGGCAGTGGATATGCACATGTGCTAGTTGGGAGTTGAGAGCTAGTTAGCGATGGCATGGACATTGGACAGGTCCGCTGGGACTGGCCATTTCATTTGATTTGCTGTTCCGACTGAGTGACCTACGCTGTCCCGCTCTGGCTGCAGTGATGCCGTCCGCCCTTCCGAGTTCGTTCACTGCAGTATGCTGATGCCGGATCCGTTCGTCGATTTTAAAGATTTATCTGGGGAGAGCATTCGCCCGTAATGCTACTACCTAGCGTATTGTCATTCAACAATGCGACGCATACGACCAAGCAATTAATCTGTAGCTTCGTTGTACGGTTTCCAGATGCGCACTTATTCAACGACCAATTCCTCTACTACGCAGTAGGCTATTGAAATCCAAGAAGCTGCTTGAACTTTGACCCACAGTTTAAATATATGGAGCGTGAAAGTGATATGATCGTAGTAGACAGAGAGAACAAAAAAATATCAATTTGATGATAAGATATGGAAATACGTAGAAACATACAAGGTTTGGGCTAGTTTGATTCAAAAATTTGGAAAAATCATTGGAAAAATACTGCCTATACTGAAGTTACGGAAGTGGCGTTCAATCAATTCTCAGAAAAAGTATTCCTTTAATAGTGCTACGATGTGTTACATACGAATAGTGTTTCCTTAATCTCAGGGCTACTTTTATCACTGTTTTTTTTCATTTTAAATAATTATAAAAGTACCCTTTTTGAACTATTTTTTCAGTACATTAAATGTTTCAACTTATTATAGTCATTTTGATATATAACTTGACATGCGTATAACTCATGTGAGATGCATTGCCTTCCTCGCATCTCAAAGGCCATGCTAATTCTGTCGAGTTATACGCATGTCAAGACCGAGAAAATGAATATCAATAGCTGAATGAGACGGCGGTATTTTCAATTTTCCAACTTTTCTACTCAATCTGTAGATTTGGCTTATCATTGATTTTTTTCATAGTGTGGACTATATTCCATGGAAAATCAATCCAGATTGTATGTTTCAAATCCTACTGTTACATACCAAAGTACGTCACGGAAAATCAATTGGTCGGAAAATCACAATGTTATAAAGCATGGAAGTGTGGAGAGGGTGAGTGGGCCATTGCATGTCAATGCCTCAGGAAAAGCAAACCACCCGCATCACAGGATTATTGTGAGCCATGCAAGTTTTCCAGTCTGTGTGAATGAAAACCAAACTGACGAATCACAAAATGCGCCGTCAGCCAGCTCGATTGGTTGTTACATCAATAGAAACTGCTCTTGAGAGATATGGCTACATGGATTAGGGTCCATCCATTCGCAGCTCATCTCAATGAAAAGTCATGGAATAAAAGACTGTTTCTCAATTAGATCGAGTGGAGTACCGCATTGAGTCTGATCCTATCACTTTGCAAATACTTTGAAATGTTGGGAAGAGGATATAATTATTATGAACTTCAAGCACATAGCAGAATTGCAAATACTTTCCATGTTTTATAAAAAAAACATCGTTATCCGATTGATTAATTACTCTCATATACTTCTATTGAATTCCTACTATTGGTTTCCAGAGTTGATTGATGAATTGAGTTAACGGTAGTTGTTTTAATCCATGATTAGTTCGTATTCTGCTTTCAACTCTCTATCATCTCAAGCCTCTAATTTCACTATAGTTTTTTTCAATATTCTCCACCCATTTTCAGAACCTTTCTCATTCAAGTTTTCCATAGAGATTTCAAAAATGAATTTCTCAATCAATATACAGTATTGAATTGAATCGAAATTCAATTGAGATTAATAAATACGTCAAGGACAATAATAATTGGGTTTCCACCTTTTACTTCTTATTTCATGGCATTTTTGTGATATCATGCTCTTGTGGGGTGCTGAGAATGAATTTTTTCTTTTTCATGTAATAGGAGGCTAATCTTAGTAGTCTATGAACAATAATTATTTTTTTCTACAACTGCGCGTAAAACAAGATATTACGAGCTGAATTCTCCTCGTAAAGTAGCCAATTTCTGAGGAGAATCTTCATTACACTCGCTAACCATCTGCGCATGCGCAGTAGAATTACTTTACACTCGCTAAGCAACTGCGCATGAGCAGTAGAGTTACTTTATGCTCGCTAATCAGCTGATCATGGCTCGCCAAAAGTAGGTCAGGTGGAGTCATAACATAACCTAACAAAAGTCGACAATGTCTGATTGTACCTGTACCGGTAATTAAACAAGAGTAATTTAATAGTTCGCAGTATTTGAGGACTGAAAAAACTGTAGGTTAACAGGTTCATACAGTTGTAGAAAAAATATTGTATGTGATTCGTGCATAATGCTTCTTTATCGCTCTTGCAAAATTATCACGCTCCACTACGCGTTGCATGATAACTGTTTTGCGCGAGCAATAAAGTTGCGCATTACGCTCTTAATACATGAATAGCTATTATAGTTATTTTGCACAGGAACAGATTTCAAGTGGGATTGATCTATTTATTATTATTAGGAATTATATTTTATCTACGGGCGTATTGAAAAATTCCTATTTCAGTTTTACAATTGAAATCGAAATGACTACCATTTCAAAATGGAATCTTGGAACCGTGTCGTAATGAACGTTTTTTGATACAGGAGGAACTTTTTGATACAGTCCAAATTCCACTTTATGATACATTCCTTGTTTTGTTTCAAAATCAGGTGATAAAAAGTAAACAGTGTTCAACTAACCTCAAAATCAAAACTGCGATTGGGATTGAGTAGCCTACCAGTATTTTTTCGTCAATATTTCAATTTAAAAATTTGAATATTCAACTAATTTGAATAGTCCAAAGTTCAAATAGTTTAATACACTTATAACTTTGTTAGTGAATATGTTAATAACTTTTACTTTTACAACAACACTCACGATTTTGTTGCTTGTCAAATGCATTTTGTGGTTCTGACTGATATGTTATTTTTAACATATTTAACAAGTAATAAGTGATTACTTTAATAACAGTTCAAGTAGGATGAAGACAAAAGAAGTTAAATAAACGACGGTATGTTGATTTTTATAATAGCATACACTTACAGATAGCTTGATACTGGGGGTCTATAGCTTGATACTGGTCTGATATTGATAACTACACTGGTGGTCGTAGATAAAATAGTGTATGCAACGGTTGTATTAGGCCTTTATAGCATTTGTGAGATATTTAGAGCACTCACTTTGCTTGTGGTAAACGCACATTTTCGGCCCTAGGTACGAAATATTCTATTACCGGCTCGAAATCGGTTTTCAAGTCCGAGGCCATAGGCTGAGGACTAGAAAAGATTGAGAGACGGAATATTACATTTTCGACCTGTGGTGTCAAACTTTATTTTTCGGCACACAACATCAATGAAAACAAAACAAAATAAATGATCAGTTAATCAGTTCCAAGAACAGCTAGACCAGTAACCTTATTATGCTATCTTCCCCTATGCTGAATTTGGAGTAGGTGCCATCTGCTTGCTATTGGAACTTCGCGTCAAAAGTTTATTGATTTAGTGACTGAATATTACTTTATAACTATCAGTGTATTCGATTTTCTTAGTTCAGAAACGTTTAAGCCCAAGATAATTTTTGTACGGTCATCCTAAATTGTACAATATCAATTCAAAGTTGTTGATTTTCGACAGATATTGGCTAACAGAGAAGCTTTGTCTAGTTGCATTATCAGCCGCTAGATGGCGCTGGCTTACCTGCTAGACGAAGTAACACAGAGTCTGACAACAATAATTTTGTTCAAATATGGATTTCACGTTCATCATTATTCAACAGTTAATCAATACAAACATTTTTAATCTTATCAAAGTTGAAGTATTAGTTATTGAAGCAGTTTTCCTTTATTATTCAACTACTGATTAATGTGAAAACTTTCAACGTTCAGTTCTCTTGACAAGGAATCTTACCAATCAAAATAACAGATGAGAGACTACCTTTACATCGAAATACCAATAAGTCAACATTGACTACCAAAACAGCTGACATTTAATGCAATCAAACCGGGATGCTACCTATTGATCGACTAACCCTTAAATCGACAACGACCTTCAGTCAGCTGACATTCAAGGTTATTTTACTGCCCTAGGGCCGAAAAACGCATTTTCCCGGCGAGTTGCTGGCGACCTCGCCTGAAAACAAGCGTTTTCGGCCTCCGTATAAAGCATGTAAAACAGTCCATTTCATACCAGTGTGGCGAAAAAATATTGATACTCATCAAGGCAAAAGCAACCCATAGATGAGGACTACAAATTCAATTATGAAAATAATAGTCTTCTTATGTGCTCATCATATGAGTACCTCGGACGTCCTCTTCTCCTCCTACCGCCAACCACCACATTTGCATATTGTTTAACCTTCCTTTCATTCTCCATTCTTTGTATATGACCCCACCATCCTAATTGTTTCTTATCTATAGCCTCTTTTATATCTTTCATTCCGATTTCCTCCCTGATCCGATCACTTCTCACTCTATCTCTCAATGTTCTTCCAGCTGTCCTTCTATGACACTTCATTGCTACTGCCCTTACTCTACTCATATCCTGTGCCTTCAAGGGCCAGCTTTCCACACCATACAAGACTATAGGTTCTATTATACTTTTATATACTCTATTCTTCACTGAGGTACTCACTTCTTTCTTTCCAAAAATACAGTCCTTAGTACCATAAAAAGCCCGGCTAGCTTTGGAAATTCTATTTCTTATTTCTTTATCCAATTTGCCATCCTCATTTATGACTGTTCCCAGATACTCATATGATTCCACCTGTTCCATTCGATGACCTTCCACTTCCAGCACCCCTCTTTCTTCCTCATTCCCGTTCATCACCATCAATTTGCTCTTTTTGACATTCAATTCCATACCTTTCCTCTTTATCTCCTCATTCCACTCATTCACAGCGTCATTTAATTTTCTTTCTGAGTCCGTAATCAGCACTATGTCATCCGCAAATAACAGAGATTGAGCAAATATTGGCCTCAAATTCTAACGTCCCACCATCATTCTGTCTGTTCTCCGCTTACATATTTTATGAATCTCATCCATTATCGCTATGAAGAGCAGTGGGCTCAAGCTATCGCCTTGCTTTATTCCCTTTCTCATTTGCAAAGGTCTTGATATCTGTCCACATACTCTAACCACTGATGATACCTCCTTATACACACTTTTTATTGCGCGCTGTAACTCAATAGGAACATTTTTTGCAGCCAGTGTTTCCCATATCACTTCTTTTGGCACTGTATCAAATGCTGCCTTGAGATCTAGAAATGCAAGGTATACCTGTTTTCCTTTCTCTATGAATTTCGAACATATTGATCTTATTGAGAAAATATGGTCCTGAGTCTGTCTGCCAGGTCTGAAGGCACATTGTTCTTCCTCTAGTTGTTCCTCTAACACACTCCGCAGTCTCTTCTCTAAAATCCTAGTATATACCTTAAGTACTACCGAAGACAAGCACACCGCTCTATAGTTCTCGCAATCAGTGGAGCTACCCTTCTTATGTATTGGGATTATTACATTTTGTTTCCATTCTTCTGGAATCTTTCCTTGTTCCCACACCTGCTGTAACAATCTGGTGAGGCTATTCAAGAGGCTCTCCCCCCCTTTCTTCAGGTACTCAGCTTGAATATTATCAATACCTGCTGCTTTGCCATTCTTCAGTCTTTTAATGGCTTCTCTCACTTCATCCCTTGTTATCTCAGCATTTATTGAATCGGATTTCATTGAAAATAAATATATTCCCAATTAATTAAACGATAATAATCAAGGTCAGACATTACCATTACAGGTATATTTCAAGCTATGTGTACCGCAGTACTGTAAAAAGGAGTAACATTTTCTCTAGAGTTTAGTTCCTAGAGTGCAATAGTTGTAAGTATGACTTACAACTTACTTACAAGTATCACTTATCATACTTCAAGTTTTGAATAGAAGTTTGGTTTTGAGTAAAATTGAACTTACAAATTTGAAATTTTGCACAATGATTTTAATTATACTGAGGATTGTTTTCACATAAGCTAATTTTGTTAAGAAATTTTACCTATTCCATTAAGATAAATTTTTGTCAAGCATAACCAGATTTTATGAGTTCGTTCCAACGCCATTCATGAAAATATACAAATAATCTGCTAGTTGTTCTATAAATTTCAAGAGTGAGAACTTAATAATTATGCATCGAAAAAGGGTACTACAAGTAAGCGCGAGAATTGTAGACATTCTATACAAACAGTTGTTATTGACAATCCTACCCAATGTGAATTACGTTATATGAATGAAAAGGCTAAGTTTATACGGTTCATATAAATGTTCATTCTTGGGTGTAAAAGATATCTTTCATACCCTTTGAATGAGAGACATGTATTCAAGTTTGCAAAAAAGATATGGGCATTATTTTCTACAAAATTTTTCACGGATTAATTCCCCCAGGGAAGTCATCAGCAACGCCCTCATCATGTGGGAGATTCATGAAAAATGGCCGATACTCCAGTGGAGTCCAACTGAGCATTTTCTGGATGTCATTGAATTTTGCAATGCTGATACTTTTTTCAACCAATCTCAATTGTGGGATCAATTCACCACGTCTCCTCTTGAGGTTCACTTTTTTGAATGATAAAAATTTACTTTGAAACAATTTTCATAGAAAAGAATGCCCATATCTTCTCTACGAACTTGAATCCATACTACATTGGTTAGAAGGAAGGCTTCTCCATCTATATTAATTTTCTTTCTCATTACAAATGGTCCATTTCTTTCTTTCAAATTCAAGAAGTTGAAAAAGTCCTAATTGAAAAGTTGAAAAGTTCTAATTCCATTCTCCTTGTGATGAATGGATTCTTCTTCACACAAGTTGAGACGAAGTTGATCCAATCATTTGTGGTGAAAATTGTATCAGTTCTTACTTTTTTGTGGCTCTCTCAATGAGGCTGTGTTTTCCATCCACCTCCATGTGAGTATCTCCGGCAAGAAGGAACTTGTGATTTACTTCTTACAAATTGGGGTGTTTTCCCAACAACCACAAGTACATGAGAATCATATTGATGTTCCGGTTCTGGCCAGCACAGTTATCCGTCCAGGCAGTTAGAGATTTGGTTTCATCACCCATGTGCTCTTGCGCCCAAGTTTGCATACATGACGCCATCTCATTGCCTCTTCTTCCTCCAGTTGTTTCTTTCTACATCATGCAGTGCGTTTTGTTTGAAGTTGTATCTAGGATTGTGTAGTTGAGTGTCCACAGCTTTCTTGAATAAAAACTTTGTGAGTTGATTAATGCGGGGGTAGGTAGACATTTCTTGTACATTTTACTGTACAGCACTTCATCTGTTTCGTGGGCACGAGCCGCCAGTGGATTTATCAATTAAAAATTAATTTTTCACATGATCTAATAAACAGAAAATACTATTTTCACAGTCCAGAAACGTTTAGGCCTAATATAGATTTCTTAGGATCATCCTTGATTGTAAAAGAGTCTTTAAAGTTGCTGAATTTTGACAACTCTTTGATGAAACGCTTGAAAGGATAGGAACAGTACAGGATAGAACAATATTTGTCCTATCGGCTTGGATCAAGCCGACTAGCGATTCTTGGGATTGATTTATTCCATTTGTTTGTTGTTTGATTTTTGTAACTTTTTGGAAATACGTGTTATAGGCTAATGTACAATCTTTTCTAGTTCTTGGCCTAATTTACAGCCTTAGGTTTTAGAATCAAAACTTGGCTCAATATCTCGATATGTGTAACACAAAATGACGATGATTATAATTTTATAAAAAAATACTCTAGCCTATTCTGTATGCCTTCTATGGTGTATGAATACAAATCAGTGAAAAACTTTTACGTAGCCCATTATTATTATAATTATTTTACGCATATAGAATTTTTTAACATTCTAATTATTTCGTGTTCATAAAGAAAATTGAAAAGTTTTCGATTATTTTCATTTGAAAGAATATTCAAAATATTTATTTATAAATTCATTATTTTAGAAATAGATTTCGCGCCCAGAAGTAAGCGATATTTTTTATATTGTTTGTATATTCGAAGTATAAATGAAATATTTAAAAATTGTTCTGGTCACCATATTTTCAATTTAGTGTTTTTAAACGTCTATTGTTGATTGAAATTAATTTCAATTCAGCGTCTTGAAATACAAAAAATGGAGCCGTACTTATACCTTTCTCGTAATAGTGAAAAAATTATCATTTTTGGTCGCCATATTGAAAATATTCAATTACACGATAATTTTATCGAATCAAAAATATCAGCGTCTTAAAATACATATAAACTGATTAAAAAACAATAAATATTGGCGTTTTATGGCCGCCAATAACTACAATAAAAAATCTGGTGTGGTACACTCACACAACTTTCCTTGCCATTAACATTTGCTTAGCCTAATACGAGTAGGCTATCCATTATCCATACCTAGTCATCAGCGAGTGCAAATTTCATTACGCTATTACTTGCTTATCTTCTCATACTAACAGTGAAATTTGCATTCGCCGATGACGCCTCGCTCCTACCGTCGCTTCGGCTAATCGTGTGTGCGATTTGAAATTTTCACAAGCCCTGTCGGCGCTTCGGCTAGATTTTAGCCGAATTGACTTGGATTTTGAATGAAAGTAGATTTTTTGGTACCTATTTCAATATATAGGATAAAAGAGGTGGAATCGATAAAGGATCATACTCTGTTATTTTACCAAAAATTTATTATGAAACACCAATACTTTTTCCAAATGTGATTTTTGTCTCCTTTAAATCCCGATATGGATTGCTTTGATTGCGAGTTTCAACTTTGATGGCATTGATACAATTTTTGCACACGAGCGGCAAGCACGCTGCCCGCGTTGCTCAAACTCACCTTACCGAGCCATGTAGTGCGGGTTGCCTCTATACAGATTCATGTAGTGCGGGTTGCCTATCTACAAACTACTTAACTTTTCAAGTCTGGGGTGGTGCCCCTGCTAATCTTACACAAAGGGGACATATGCCAGTTGATTGAGCTTATTAATGACTATATAGGGTGTCTGTTTGAAGAAAATAGTTTGAAAATTTTTTGAGAAAATCTAGATAGAAATATTGCAAAATCCATTTTTCTCAATAATGCTGCGGATCTTCTGGGATTTTGCCAGGAACGAGACTCATGGCAGTCGATAGGGCTTATAAAGGGCTATTCCAGGTATGAATTTCAAAAAAATCGTTAGAGCCGTTTTCGAGAAAACCATGAAAAACACCATTTTTGGCATATTATTCGCCATTTTTCCCGCCATTTTTCGATGAATTTTTTTGAATTTCTTAGTGTCTGGTCCTCATGGTATAAGAACCTCGAGTTCCAAATTTCAAGTCAATCGGTTAATTAGGAATCTGAATATTGCAAAATCCATTTTTCTCAACAATGCTGCGGATCTTATGCAATTTTGCTAGGAACGAGACTTATGGCAGTCGATAGGGCTTATATAGGGCTATTTTTTATATGAGTTTCAAAAAAATCGTTAAAGCCGTTTTCGAGAAAATCTTGAAAAACACCATTTTTGGCATATTATCCGCCATTTTTTCCGCCATTTTTCGATGAATTTTTTTGAATTTCTTAGAGTCGGGTCCCCATGGTATAAGAACCTTAAGTTCCAAATTTCAAGTCAATCGGTCAATTAGGGATCGAGATAAAGTGTATACAGACATACACACACATACACACATACACACACACACACACACACACACACACACACACAGACCAATACCCAAAAACCATTTTTTGGACTCGGGGGACCTTGAAACGGATAGAAAACCTAAAATTGGGGTACCTTAATTTTTTTTGGAAAGCAATACTTTCCTTACCTATGATAGTAGGTAGGGCAAGGAAAGTAACAAGGGCTTTTAGCAATGAATCTGGACTTAGGCCAGTCTGGCCCGGAGATAAAAAAGTTGCGTGGTTCCAAACTTCATCCTTTGATAGAATGGAAAGGAAACGTCCTAGGACACTTTTGATGGTACCATTCGATTCAGAAAAAAATTGTCTTCCAGAATCAATAAAAACCCGAAAATTGAGAATTTTGGACTTAGGCCAGTCTGGCTCTGAGGTACAGATTATTCTATCAGGAATATAAGAACTTAATATGGCAAATTCAAATTCGAGTAGCATAATTGATTATCATTTGTCAAGTAATTATTTAAGTCAAGAAGTTGTGCCTATAGATATAGACAGAATAACAACTCATTTATCGCCGCCGGCTTGTTTGGGCTTGTCACGTCTGCTGTCATATAATTATACTGTAACTGTTTGAAACTGCCAAAGATCACATTTTGTAAGGGATGCAGCATCAGCAGCACCAGTAACAAGAAGACAAACTTGCAGACGTTTTAACAGTTTTGGAATTTCCATCAGCAGAGCACGAGATTCCTGCGGGAATACAACAACTTCTATAACTTTGCACGAATCGATTCTCCTAAACCACTCGTGCTAGCCTCAGAATCGTGCGCATTCGACATCTTTGACTTCCGTGCAACATTAATAAAACAGTGCAAAACTTTGCAACTTGCTCCCTGTACGTGCACACCTACACCTACAGGTGTATATGTACCTGCACGCATGCGCTCCCACCCTCTTCCTAGCAATAATTCTTGTTTCATGTATCTCAACAGATCTCTAGTTTGATAATATTATAAGATATCGACTAGTAATTGAGAATCAAGTATAATTACTAGTAGTAGTTGCTCAGATTCGAAGTGCGCGCGCTGAAGTGAGGGAAGAGATGGTAAGTATTGTACTAGTACTAGTTCAATATCCCAATATTGAATATTGTAATATTCCATTCGGAATAGTTTTGGAAATTTCAAAACAAATAAAACTTGATGAAAGTCGTAGATTCTCTCAATTTTTCTTATAAATTAAAAACTAACAACAATATTTGGAATATATTGCAAGATGATCAATTTAATCACAAGTTTATCAATGTGACATTTGAATAGAGCCTATTGTGATTTTATAATACCTAATTGAGAAAATCACTAAATTGCATTTAGTATTAATTAAAATAGATCTTTCAATTTAGAAATTTTCCAACTTTTATCTTCTGACTGATACAAGTTT
This sequence comes from Sogatella furcifera, assembly GCA_017141385.1. Taxonomy (NCBI): domain Eukaryota; kingdom Metazoa; phylum Arthropoda; class Insecta; order Hemiptera; family Delphacidae; genus Sogatella; species Sogatella furcifera. The sequence goes on along the minus strand of CM029548.1, from coordinate 34,542,404 downwards.
ATGGAGCATGCTATTCATTTTTTCAACTATTTACTGAATTATCATATTTTAATAGATGCTTTTCCGTAATACTGGGTTACTTGGCGCGTTTTAAACGGGCATGGTATACAGGTATCCCCGTAGACTGGGCCTGGAGTTTTGGTAGAGCATCCTAGCAGTTTGATTCCCTGCTGATCTGGGTAGATGATCTTCGGCGCTACAACCTCTCGCATGGCATCTCGACTGTAATAGTAGTAGTTGCTCAGCTTTGAAGTGCGCGGAAGTGAAGGGAGAGAAGGTGAATAGCTGGACACTTGATCCTTAAAAATAAGGTGTGACACGAACTCCCTCCCGGAAGTGAACACTCTCAATTTTTGTAAGGGCCATGATACATCACGGTGAGGTTCAGCTAGGCTGCAACAAAATCATTCCTTTACACTTCATGAATGAAGCAATGTTTAGTGAGTAGCTGGCCATAAAACTAACAGCTAAATTTGATTTATAGGAGACAGTTTTGGTTAACATGATCATCAATCATCACAATCAATCAGTAATAAAACAATTATAATCAGCACAAAAATAATCATTATCTTCCCCATCATCACATCGTTATTATCATCTATTTTAACTCACTCTAAGCTCTGATTACAGTAATTCCTTTGATTGAATGTATTCTTTGCCTATCCATCCATTCTATTAAATCATCTTCCATGTTATTTCGTTTCTCGAGCAGAATGGTTGAATCAGCGTTTAACTATAATTATTAAACTGATGAATTCAAGATCTATTATCTAAAATAAATTAGTCAAGATTGTTATGGTTGATAATTATGGTCAGCTCTTAGTTATTGTTACGTATAACCGAACTTCACCAAACACTTATTTTATAAAGCCGCATTCCCATTACTACAAGTCACGGGCCCATTCGGGCACAATGAAAACGTCGTATCTGAGAACGTCGCAGGGCACAAATCACACTATTTTCTTTCGGAGCAAAAAATTTAGGCTGTATAGAAATAATTAATAGCAGACAAGTATACCGAGCTAAAATTTTAGTTAAATTCCAAGACTTGCAGTTGTCGGGAACAAAAGACGTACAGGCACTTGTGCCCGAAAAATGCCCCGCTGTTTCGATTGCTACATTTTTGCCGGGCACTTTTGCGACTATTTTAGTTAAGGAAAAGAGGCTCACAGCAGAAAAAAAACTACCGTGATGTGAAGTGTAATATCATCTCATTAGCTTTGAGAGAGGTCAGTGATCAAAATATAATAATGGTAGAACCAATTTACTACCAATTTATAATTTATACATCAACTTAAAAATTGAACAATTATTTTTTGAAGTTGAATACTCATTCAAAGTATATCGTGGTCACTCACGGAACAGAAGCTCAACTCACCTTTTTCTCAATTCATGACTAGCAGACTTCACATCAGTTATTTCACTCTTGCACTTGGATGAAAACCTCGTGACCATGCTTTGTAAAAGTTTCAGCTTCATGCGAATCATTTTCATAATTTTAAATTTTGTCAATATGTTTGAAAAAATATCAATAAAATATTGATTTGATTTGAAACGGATAAACCAGCTCCCATGAACGTTAATCGAGTTTATTACAAACAAGACTTCTCACCTGACGCTGAGAGGCAGAGCGGTTAGGAAAAGAGGAAAAGAAAAGTTCAACAGGAATTTTGATACTATCTAGCCTAGATATCGAGTAACTTTGATTATCAGATAAACTGTTTTGTCAAACTTTTTTCATTTCAGCTCCTTTCATTATAAAAACAATGTGCTAGTTGAGTTCAACCTATATTATCCGAAAAGTTGAAATTTCTATGAAGTTATTCATTGAGAGGGTACTGTTTTTTTCATATTGATTTTGAAATATTTTATCAACTTCAACTGTATACAAGGAGATAACCTCTCTGCCTATGTACTGTATAGCACATGACTGAGGCATGTCAATCAACTGATATGATTCAGGCAATGCCTTATTGATAGTATGGTGCAGTTAGTTTAAAAAGAGGCCCAACCTCAACATTTCTAAAGATAAGAGGAAGGAAGGACGATTCCTACGCCAACATAATCTATACAACCCCTTTATTATTTGGTAAAAAGTTACACCATTCCAAGCGTTGGGTTTCTGTAGGAGGGGTGAGGGAGTTAAAGGTGCAGAATAAAATTTAAGTATTTCGTGAATTGTAACCGAACCAAGTCGGACGAAAAAACTCCATGCATGTTTTTTGTTGATAATAAAAATTAGAAGAGATCGAGACCAATCGCAACAATGTGTCATCAACTGTTTTCAAGTTAAAATTCTTTAAGACTCCAATATTTTTTCACTGAATAATTTGATATTGGCCTACTTTTCAAGTTTGTAACTTCCAATTGAAAACGCAACATCCGTTTCTCGGAATAGCTCTTGATTAAATTTATTTTTGTACAATTTGAAACCAAATTCGCACTTCTATATCCAGTGATTCATGTGCTACAGCGATTTTAAAACCCTTAAACCAGCGTTTTTTACACCCCCAAAACCCCATAAAATTGCATTTTATAATACAAAATACTTACTAAACATATTAGGATTGGCTCATACTTCAAGATTTCTGATCTTGAAAACCTAGTGTCTTAAATATTGTTCTCACGACAAAAATATTGTGGAATTCATGGGGGCTGGTCAAGAGAACCCCTTTTTTTGAAATCATAACTTCTATATAATATATATATTTTCATAAGATAGATAGTATATCAATAAAAAATAAAGGTCTTAAAATATATTTTGAACACAAAAATACTGTTGTAACGAACAGTGGTGTTCAAAAAGTGCAGATTAGTGCAAACGCTATTTAGGGCTGAAAGAACTGATCAAGTGGTGTTAGAAAATCTGAGTGTTGAACCAGTGCCGGTCTGGGGAGGTTGGGGGCCCCTGAGGAGTGATCAACTGGGGGCCCCACATGGGGGGGAGGGTAATTATATACCCCCCCCCCTAGCCAAGAGGAGGGTTTAGGGATCCTTCCCGAGAATTTTTTAAAGTTATTTTTTAGAAAACCAGTTTTCTAAAGGTTTTTAAATTTATGGGCTATTATTTGCTTTACGGTATCTTCGTGCTCTTTATTTATTTTTATTTTCAATTTTCTTGAAACTTTCTTATCACTGGTAACTCAGGGTGTGAATTTTGTACCGAAAAATGATTAATACCTGAACAGCTGAACTGGAATAGGTACCCAGGTAAAGGGGAGTCCAAGGGCTCACCCCTGGAAAACTTTCATAATATTGTGGTCAAAAAGTACGTTGAAATGGTTTCTTGGCGTATAAAATATTGAAACAAATGTCATGTAGTTCCCTAATTTTTCTCATATTTTGAAAACACTCAAATTAGAAATCCCACTAGCCTATATTTTATGTCTCAATTGAATCGTCGACAAATATGAATAAACAAGAAGAATAGATTAAGGTAATTGGATTGTGATATAATTACCTTGAAATAGATTAATATAGGCCTACATTTTCTCAGGATCATGGATCAGGCTCAATTCAATAATTACTTCGATCAAGAGAAAATTCAATAAATAATGAGAGAATTGGGGTTACAAACCCAGGATTTTCTATGTTGATGCAATCCCAAAGACAATTGAAGGAATATAAACACCCTTTGAAGGATACAGTGGGAAAAATATAAAGTTCATTTGGAATTGTAAAGTTCACCAAACTATGAGAACGATTCAACTTCTTTTTTGCCATGTATTATTTATACAATATCGCAACTTACATACCGGTATAAATTTTTATTATCATCTATTTCACTCTTTCAACAAATGTTTTAGTTTTCTTGATTTAGAAAGCGGAAAAAAGGGAGATGCCCCCCTTAGTAGAAAACAGGGCATCCAGAACAGAACAGAACTCAATGGTATTGAGTCTGGTTACTTGCCAGTTTCCTATGGGGTGCCACAAGGTTCTATTTTAGGCCCAATTTTGTTTATCATTTACATGAATGATATGCCAAAATTAATTGGACCGTTAGCTAAAGGATACCTGTTTGCTGATGATATTGCAATTTGTGTAAGCACAAAGACCCTTTCAACTAATGACAGACCGAAAAATGAGATGACTCTTATAGTTGAGATCTGGTGTAATGCAAACCTGTTGTGTCTAAATTCAGATAAAATACAGAAGCTGAGTGTTTCTTATAGCTTTTTCTTAAGCTATTAAGCTATTTTACAAGTTGGAAGCCAGAACATGGTTGGTTTTCTTGGATTTATCATAGACTGAAAGGTGAAATGGAACAGTCATATTGATAAAACTGCAAATAAGATGAGTAAAGGGCTTTTTATGCTGAGAAAGTTGAGAACAATAGTAAACTTACAGGTTTTAAGAACTGTATACTTTTCACATTTGCACAGCCATCTATCCTATGGTACTTCAATTTGGGGCTCTCAGAAATAAAGTAGGTATGAAATTATTTAGGTTGCAGGAGAAAGCTGTAAGATTAATTTGTGGTCTTCCTCATAGAGGTCACTGTAGAGAGAGTTTCAAATCCATTTGTATTATGACCCTTCCCTCATTATATATATATCAATGCTTAGTTTACGTTAAGGATAATCATGGCTCATATGTCCAACAGGGTGTGTATCATGAATATAGTACCAGGGGGAGGAATAATCTTGCTATCAACTTAAGCAGTTACTCAAAGTCACAAAAAACATTTTACTATACAGGGTGTTTAAGGAGGAATGTGCAATACTTCTCAGGCTCATTCCTTACACCAAGTAGACAAAAAAGTTCCATGGGACCAACCCCCAAAAACGCTTTGTTACCGAGATAACAATGGCGGAAAATTGAGATTTTTCAAATTATATTAATTTTTCTAATTTTTTAGAGGCTTTAGTGGACTTCTAAAATAATGAATTCCTATGTAAAATTGGCTGAGGAATTCAATGAAACCAGTTCCAAGTTTGTAACTTTAACGGTTATTGAGATAATTGGGAAAATATGCTGAAAACGCCATTTTTCAACAATATAACTAGATAAGGAATCATAAAATTGTATTTTTTATTAATCGAAGTTGAAGAGAGTCGGATTCTAAAGGAAAAGTTAAATGGTGGTGATTCTGTAAATCTTACCCAAATCTCAGAAATAGCTATCGAAAATCGAAAAATTGACAAAACATAGCAAAAGTGATAAATTTGTGTATAGTAGCGATTTTGTTTTTTTTCGATCGCTATTTCTGGGATTTGGGTAAGATTTACACAATCGCCGCCATTCAACTTTTTCTTCATAATCCCATTCTCTTCAACTTCCATTGATAAAAAATAGAAATTTATGATTCCCTATTCAGTTAGAACCCTTATTGTTGAAAAAATTGCGTTTTCTAGCATACTTTTTCAATTATCTCAATAACTGTTAAAGTTACAAACTTGAAACTGGTTTCATTGAATTCCTCAGCTAATTTTACATAGTAATTGATTATTTTAGAAGCTTACTAAAGCCTCTAAAAAATTAGAAAAATTAATATATTTTGAAAAATCTCAATTTTCCGCCATTGTTATCTCGGTAACAAAGCGTTTTAGGGGGTTGGTCCCATGGAACTTTTTTGTCTACTTGGTGTAAGGAATCAGCCTAAGAAGTATTGCACATTCCTCCTGAAACACCCTGTATAGCTATTAAACTTTTTGATGCTTTACCTCAGAGCTTGCAAAGTCTATCATTGAATGTATTTTCAAAAATTATAAAAAGATTCCTACTACAAAATGCGTTCTATACATTGGAAGAGTATTATGGAAGTGTGATTTCTATTGTTATATGACTCATCGATGACTATTCTTCATAATTTTACTGCAGTTACCACCTCTGTCATGTTAATGTATTAAGACTATGTTATTTATTGTTATGCTAATTTTCAATTAGTTAATATTGAGAACTGAACTTTAAAACTTAGGGCTGACATTGATAATGGGCTAATGTGCCGAAACATGTCTGTGTTTTAATAATTTTAAAGTTTTTTAAAAGAGTGTTTGATTTTCATTTATTTTTCAATTAATATTGAGACTCTGTTGCTTGTATATCCAATATTTTTTGTTGATTTTGTATCCTTGACTTGTGTAATGCCCTTGATGTCCTCAAGGGTTTCTGCGAATAAACGAATTTTGAATTTTGAAATAGTTCAAGAGCTTTTTCAAATCTATCCACCCAAACTGTAGAGATGAGAAACCCTTCAGAACAATATAAAAACCAATATCAATTTTTCTCAAACATGTCTTTTGTGGATGACATTAGATGATTTACGAGAAACCGCCAAAAAACTTAGCCTAGGGCCCCCAAAGAAATCAAAATGGAATATGTGAATCCGCGTAGCTGAGGATAGACTACATAAATTTTCATTCAAGTTCAAATGAGTTATTCTTAGTTTTGTTACGAAAGGTTTTGATTGTGAACAGAATGGTCTTGTACAAAAACACAAGATAATGACAAAACCGTTCTTTGTAGAAAAAAATGTTTGAGGCCCCTTCTAGAACCTGAACTATATAAATGTGAACAGAAACACGAAATGATGAAAAAATCATAGGCTACTTTGAAAATTATGTGGGAGCTCTTTTGGGCCCCAAACAACTCACAATATTTAGATCAGCCTCTTAGACTATATAGACTATAAGTAGTTATGTTAAAGTAATATTCTTCGTTTTGTGCGTCTAGTAATCCCTAAAATGTAAACAGACACAAAATTGCAACAAAAACGTTCATTGGAAAAACGCGATCGTGGACGAACTGGCCAGTTCAATCCAACCCTGAACACAGGTTAAATATTTGCACGAAATATTTACAAAACAACTATCAGTTTTAACTTTAATATAGCTTTTTTAATAAATAAAATTTATATATTTGCAATAAAGTCTATTGTGAAATACAAGTCGTAGGTTTGAATGAAAACATAAATACCAAATTATTCAACAAGTAGTTATCTTTTTTCCCAGTTTGGGGGCCCCCTAGCTCGGGGGCCCCTTGCGATCGCCAGGTTGCCACCCCTGCCAGACCGGGCCTGTGTTGAACTCCATAAAGCTTGAATATTGTTTTTCCTATTAATCATCTAAAGTAGAGCTTTGTAATACGTACTTCTAACTCATAATTAATTCCAACTGTAATCATATCACCTCACTCCCCCTCAACAGCCAGAATCTGTATTTTTATTCAATAATTATAAATAGAGATCAATGTACTTGTGATATTTCACTCACTGTCAGTAGGAAAACTCATGCATAAAAGGTGTATTTTTTCAAAGTATGAATAATTTTCATGTGGTTTGAGATTTTTCGTTGAAAACAGCTAGTTCTTATTATTTATTGTACACTCTCATGTACATGTACTCTCATATACTCTAATGTACACTCCAAGCTCTACTCGTGCAACCATATCGAAGGTTATTTACAAGAGTAAGAAATAAATCATCAACACAGAGAAGCTTACTACATCACCGATTCGTGGATGTAAAAAAACCTGCAGCTTGTTTCCTGGAGGGTGGGAGGTGCTGGATCAGCTTTTCAGGACGGTACAAAGATGGTTTAGGTAAGACTTCCGATTAGGAAGGCTCTCAAGATGCGAGAGGAACGGTTGCCAACACACGATGAGCCTTATCTTGACCACATCAAAGCTGCCACGACAAACCATCAGGCGAAAAGGCCTTCGCCTAACAAATGACCTGTCCTTGCCTGGCGTACTCCGCTCTCCCTGCCGCCAGCCCTCACAAATCTACAACTTCACTGCTTCTTGTCTGCTTCTCAAACTTCCCCTTCAAGATTACTAATGTTCTTTCTGGAGTCCGTTGATGCATTTGATGGCTATCACAAAAACATATACCGGTATTCATGGGGGCTATAAACTATGGTAACGACACTGTAACTCATTGGGATTTACAGTGTGAGTTTGGCTACTGTGATAGACCCCATTCATGATCCAATAAGTAAGGAACTTCGATACCATACATGAAAAGCCCATGGCCAGTCAGTGGTGGATTTTTCATATAGTGTGTCACGTTTATGATTATGATTATGTTGTGTCACCCTCATCCCTGATTGAGATCTGATTTTTCCGAATCAATTCATCAAACTAAGTGTTGGTGATAGCATTGTAATAATTTTAAATGAAATTTTCATCCATCTATCTAAGTTATGATCATTATTCACCCTCAGTAAAAATATTTTACTCAAGTCTTCCAACAGTTTTCTGTTCTGGCAGCTAAGCTTTCATGTGGTATAGTTGGAGATAAAAGCGTGGTTTGAAGATTCTCATAGCATCTTTGAATATACTCTTCTCCACTTCTTTTCATAAAAATACCAGTGTTCCCATTTTATATACAAATCGATCGATAACTGCTTATAATAGTTCTTCTCAAAAAGTAATCATTTGATACCCTATTGGTTTACAGGGCTGGAAACGATTCTTTGAACCTGATTTGGCCTGATCAAGAACGTTTTCATTCTATAAAATCACAGAGAAAATGGAAAGGGTGACTGGGATAAACAAACTTTGTTTCTCTATCTTTTTAGCAGAAGTGGTTAAATTCTCCTTCATGGGCTAGGCCCTTCATGGGCTGTTGAGCCAGAGATACTCTACATACATACATTTTGCCGGTGGGACATCCTTTTAGGACTCCCCACCAAATAAGACATACGCTAATAATAATAATAATTACATATTAGGTATTGCATGTTTTGAGACTTGTATCATAGAAGTGTCCCATAATCAAAGGTGAAACTCTTCAATGACTGACATCTTGATAATTCCATAAAAAAGCCTCAATAATAAGCTGATGCAAATTTCAACAGTCCTTCAAAATGCTCCTTCAAGTTTCAATTCAGAAGTACCTACTCTTCTACCATTCGTGGAATAGAAGTGGAATGTCAGCAATGTCAGCTCTATAGCACTGGCGGTACGTACCCATGAAACAGGTGAAGTGCCCGTATCTTTTACTGTACAGCACTTCACCTGCTTCGTGGGCACAAGCTGCCGATGCTCTATAAGCAATGTACAGTGACTTGATAAAGAGTCTCTATTTATCAAGTCTCTGTAGGCAATGGTGGCACTCCTGCTCTCTGTAGAGATTCGGCGGAACTGATGAACTACCCCTCTCGCAGTTACATTATTCTCCGATAGAGCGCTCTGGCTGCTCAACAAGCACAAAAATCTTCCCCTACGTGAAAATGCTTTCATATTATAGTTAAAGGTGTAGAGAATATTCAATGCGCCTTGATTATACCATATTGGTTATACTTGTGGAATAATTGAAGCTAGTTTTTCATTAGTGAAATTTAATAAGAGGCAGTGCTGGAACACGAAAGGTGGTAATAAGATAAAACCATAAAAATATGTTATCATAAGCGTTTCAATAGTGGGAGTAAGTTAACTTCCGCTAATATGACTTTCAATAGGTCAATTTTATTAATAAAGCTCCGGCTTGTAACATATTATCACAAAAATTATAAATTATGCAATAGATGACAATTAATATTGAATTTGTTCATTGAATGATTTTAACAATACTGTGAGATCAAATTGTACTATATAGGAGAAATTATTGTGAATAACTGTCTATTTTAAATAATTGTGCGTTGTAACATGTGATTATACTTTTTGATTCATAAGAAAACAATAAAATATACTGTATGATACAGAATATTGTAGTAACGACTAGCCGCAGCAAATTGAATTAAAGTCCATCTTTTTTATTACTTTTTCAATTCCCAAATTTCAGATGGTGGTCACAATTATATTTGTGAGCTTGAATTAAAAATGATTGAAATTTCTGCAGTTGACTGTGGAAATACCTCTAAAATCTATTTTTCTCTCTATAGTCTAAAATCTATAGTCTCACTAAATTCTCCTGATCTTCCCCCGAAATCCATTTAACGTGGATTACAACACAGCTCAAGTCGATTTAAGGTAGTTCCGTGATGTGAATTTTCATTGCCTTCCAATTTTCATCTTTTGTGCAAGAAATGGAAACCTTGTGAGAAGTGAAGACACGAAAAAGGGATACATGACTGAAGAAACTTATATTTGTTCAGCAACATCTCAGGTGGTCTTCCAGCAGACAGCTCATCCATCATTCAACGCTACTTGACTTTTAGGTGGTCTTCATTTCCAGTTCTCTGGAGAACTTTCAGGCTGTATCGATTCACCAAGAATATATTCGAATACCTTTCAACTAGAGAGTACCAACTATCTAAAAGTTGATAAAATACTTGAAGAATAAACTGAAATAAGTTCTTTAAAAATATATCGTTATTCAAAGATAACAGTGATATGAAAATTCTTCTTACAATCAGTCATAGTCAATTCAATAAAGAGAATTTCTGTACAAGACTAGCTGAAATTCTATTCTAATACAAACCACTGGCGGCTCACAAAAAAGGGGAAGTGCCCGTATCTTTTACTGTACAGCACTTCACCTGTTTCGTGGGTACAAGCCGCCAGTGATACAGACATTAGGCAATCTCCATTTTTATATTTTTTAATTGAATTGAAAGTTTTCACTTTCAGTGAAATCTTAAAAAGACACTATGTTATAGCTTAAGAAGTAACAGCATGATAAATATTTCTTAACGGATCTTGCTCAACTTGAATTTAAAAAGTTGGCCTTTCACACATTGTGCTTAATACAGTGCCCTAAAAACTGCAAAATTTCGTTCCGTTCCTATTTTCTGCAATTTACGCCCAATGATAAGAGTCGGACAAAAAGATCATCATCTTTTTTCAGGTAATGAAATTTTCTAGAGACTGGTTTCAAAATAAAATCTCTATGTTAAACAAGATCGAGTTATGATATAGAAATATTCTCTATAAATGTTTTTCATTCTCTAGAGAAATGGAAATTAGACCCTTCTTGGTCTTTGATTGTTTTTAACTTTCGCCTGATGTTACAGAAATGTTCATTTCAAAATTCCTCTGAGGATAGTTTTGTTCTCTACAATCTGATACAAAATTTACCTCTCTATCTTGAACAGTTTTCGAGCTACATCTGTAAACAAATATCCTTGCATTCTCAGAAATCCCCAATTTCTAGTTAATAGTATTCGAAAATAAGGAGAATAATTCTCTGGTGATCATTGATAAATGAGAAAGTGACGATAAAAAGAGCCAGCCGATTATTGCTCTCATATTCTACATGTAAAGTTGCCTGTGAAAATTCCACTAATCCTTTCCAACATGCGAAAGTGCAATAGCGAGAGCAGCACACGTGCACACCCACACACCGTAGTCACCGTAGGTGTTTCTACACTGAATCTGGTGTACACTCATGCACACATGCAGTGAGCTTTTTCAGATGAAGGAGTATTTTAGTCTAGCTAGGAGCGTGTGTGAGGCGCTACATGTTTCTGCTCGATTGCCCAGAGGCCTGCGATTTCAGCTCACCGCTCACCGGCCCAGCTATGAAAAAAGGCTTTATCGTACCCCGGAGTCAGTGTAAGTGTTGAGCCCAGATTAAGTGACTACAACACTCTAGATAGCTTGAGCGCGACGCTGAATTTTATTCTCTTATCTTCTTTTTCTGTGGTGGTGGTGAAAGTCACAAAAGTCTTATGCCAGCCTTCCCGATTGCACGAAGATTACTGGAATGGAGGAAAATAATTTGTGAGTGTTGAATTATAATTCCTTTGGCCAGGAAATGCTTGAAGATCGTTCTTTAGTTCGAAAAATGACTTAATAGCAGGTCATCTAATAATCTATAGGGTATTATTTATCTGGGTCTCCTTCAAGATCGCTAATATTTTACTGTCTCAGCACTTATGTGTGAATATATAGGAATATCGAATAGTATGCTACAAGTCTTGCCAATAGTACGTAACAAATTAATGTGCCCCAAATCGGGAAAGGGTTCCAGAGAGATGGGACCTTCCAATGAGGGTCCTCCCATCAATTATTGGAACAATAAATTATTTCAATGAAACAATGTGGAACTTTGCTTCTCTTCAAGTGTGTATTATGTCAACTGATTTTGATACTGCCTACATTTTGATAACTTTTGTACAATGTCATGATTGAGTGACGTGGTTAATAGTCCGAAGTATTGGAAATCTACCGTCACATTTGTTTAATAAGTTATCTACTATTATGTGAAACAATGAAAATTTACTATGAAATTTAGTACAAGTGCTTAATTCCAAAAGAATGAAAATAGATAGTATTGATATCGCTAGTAGGCTTATCGATGAACAGATTTTTCAACAAGTAAATTTAGGAATTGATTTTTTTCATAAACAGGCTATTATGTATGCTGAACACTATCATCTATTTTAAACATCATTCTATGTTTACCATAAAAGCGTGTTTATTGACGTATACTAAATTGGACGCTCTTACATGTCATTAAATTATAAAATAATCATCAATTACGATACCAGCCCTTATCTACCAGGAGAAGATTTTTATTATTCTTAGACAATAGAACATATTTTTATAAGTAGTGAAGATCCCGAAGCGGTACATCACAACAGCTAATTAATAATATCATTAATATCTCAACCTCAAGGTTTAATCAACTCAATTTCTGGTCAAAGTCATGAAAAATATTAATTAAGATTGGCAATACTATTTGTTTTGAGAATCGGAATCAAAAGTTAAAAATCAATGTTTCTCGAAGATTCCCAGAGAGTCAGAATTTTTTCCAGGCCCGAATCAAAACAAATATTTTTTCCAGGTTTTCTTGTAAACCCTCTACTCTGACTATTATAAAATGTTTAGTCCGAACGGAACGATCACGTACAATTATCAACGAGCCCAAGAATGATATTAGGGTTCGAAAAATTCATTGCCAAAGTTGAACGCCTGCTCAGAGTCAATGGAGTTGGTGCTTTTCCCGCCGTCACTACGTAGCGCTAGTGGCGTTCAGCGCTCGCTGTGTTGTAGTAGTTGGCCAGTCGTTCAGTTCTCTTGCGCCCGTCGACAAGTGTATAGGCAACGCGCTTAACTCGCGGCTCCGTCATCATGGTTTACAAGAATACCATCATGGAAGGCACGGTTAAGTTCCGTGATGGAAAAAAGGTGGGAATCCTGCTGATAAGGTTTTATTCGGAAAATAATAACCGGTCATTTCTATATCTAAAAAGTTCCGTCACAAAATATTAATGCAAATTAAGTTTTCGCGTTTAAAAATCAATTTCAAAGCTATTATATCAATATTATCTACCATTTAAAAAATCATACACGGTTTGAAAAAGCTTAGATTGATATTTCATTTTTTCTTTAATCGATTATTATATAGAATACAATTTAATACACATTTGATCTGATCTCATATAACAAAACCATAATTCATTCACTTGAAACCACCAACTAATTTTTCTTTTAATCTGATTAACGAAATAGTGAGATAAATTAACTATCAATGTAGTTGAAACTCTTAAAAGTATGATTGGCATTACAAATACTTGCTTAGTTCTCTCAGAGTTGCCAAACAATTAAGCGATTTTCTAAACATATATGCTGTTGTTGAAATGTTTTCCCACTATGACCAGTAACCAACTATGTCAATAACCATAATTGTTATCATTCTGTAGAATCTGAATACTGTATATCAATAATGTTCAGTAATCTTTATCGATTATATTATGCCGAACCGTGGTAATTGTTTCTATTTTTTGGAACTCAAATACTCATATTTCATTAATATGTACAATTTTTCATTAATGTACAAGAAGATTCAAGGAACAATACCTACACTAGGCTATCTAGGCTATCTAGCTATATGATGATGAGTTATCCTTAAATTGGAACTTTGGTACTTAAACTGTGAGGACTATCCGAAAATCCTTCTTGAAATCAATAATATAATCGAAGTGACTTCCTTGTTCACTACTTATCATTTAATGAGAAATCTTATTTGAATCAATTAGAACTTGTCAAAATGTAAAGCATTTCTATGACATCAATTAGACAGAAAATAATTTTTCAACTAAAATACACATAATGAGCTGGTAGGAACTAGTAATCTATTCCCCAGGGTGTTTTCATAATTTCATTCACGAAGTTTGAATAAGAGATCTTGAGCAAGCAACATTGTAGGTTTCAAGAGTTGGGGGCTCTCCAAAAGGCTTAATTCAAGAGTCTCAAAATAATATTCTTCCAAGCTGAATAATTTCTGTGCAAATCTCTCACTAAGCCTTCTTCTCTTAATTTAGTAATTCACTGCATTCTTTACGAAATGATTTATATTAAAATACTGGAGCAGCCCTTGGTTTTTTCAAGCAGATGTGATCTGTAAGTGGAATTTTCCAATGTCATTGAGAAAAAGTGAGAAGGTTGAGTTATGGAACAAGAGTGAGAGAGATGGTTTGAATGTTATCATTATTCAGTAGTTGCAGTAATCCGTATGGACGGGTGAATACGCCCACCGGCTTCGGAATGTAAGAGTGGTGGTGGGAGGGGGGAGGGGGTGTCGCAGGGGGCTCCTCCAACTTGTCATAATAAAGAGGGCTCCTAAGTCTTGATCAGATGCCTTTCACCCACCCGACAAACGGCGCTTTCTCCTGTCCCCAGTCGCGGCGAGTTTCCGGTGCTTGCCAGAGAAAGGAAATTTGTATTATAATTCACGTTATCTCGGGGGCCGTAGCGAGCACATTCCGCTCTCTTTATCGGAACAGAAGTACAGGTAGAAGTGAGAGCGCATCTAGAAAAGAGTAAAAGCATGATTGACTTGGAGAAGGGGGTTGGTTGCAGATACTAAATTCAGGATTGGAAATTGAGTTATACACTCTGGAAACTACGCAAAGGGGAATGATAATCTAGCATCGATCAGTTTTACTGCATATCATTTTTGCGCGTAAAATGCGAACAGGCACTCTATGTTATCACATTCGGTAGCCAAACTGTAACATCAAGTCATTCATCCTTCCATATTCAATCCAATTTCAATATCTTTAGTTTAAATTGGATGGCCTCTCTTGCTGTGGGTGAGGGGATTTAATATTGGATTGGAGTATTCGTAATAAGGGATTTATTCAGGAAATTTATCTTCAATGTACAATGTTAAAAACTCATAAAAGCTTACTGTTTGAAGGTTCACTTCAATAATAATAATAATAATAATAATAATAATAATAATAATAATAATAATAATAATAATAATAATAATAATAATAATAATAATAATAATAATAATAATAATAATAATAATAATAATAATAATAATAATAATAATAATAATAATAATAATAATAATAATAATAATAATAATAATAATAATAATAATAATAATAATGAATGAAGAAACCATTATCGTATTTGACGCACAATACAGAACAATGAGAAAGAATATAGCTATCTAAGAAAGATGAAGAAGTCTAGATGATGCGTTAGAGACAGGAAAAATAAAACAAAGACATACTCTCGGGTGAAAATTGTTGTGTAAAGGTTTCCCATGAGAATTACTTCTGACAAGAACTCTTCCGAGAATTCAATCCAATGGAAAAATGAGCATTTCGACTATAAGGTCAGAAAAAAAACTTCCTCCTCACTACATATAACAGAGTTAGGGAATTTGTTGGAGTGGTATACGGCGTGTGTTTGTTTATCATCAATCATCCAACTTTTTTATTGTTTCATTGGATATCGGAGATCCCAAATATTATCTAGTTCTCTCTTAGATCATTCGTTTTTCTTGTAGCTTAGATGTTGAATATATTTCAAGCCAGCTTCTTAAAGAAGTCAACGGAGTGCAGCATCTAAAATCAGCATTAAGATGACTGTTTTTAGGTATTCATTCCTTCAATACAGGAAACAGGAAGCATTTAAGAGTTTGATTATAATAAAATATCACTCTGTGCTTTCTAGGCACAATGTTTGTCTGTCTCTTACTCTGTTCCACAACCACAAGAAGTGATTGCTCAAGCTCTTAAAATTGAATTCATGGAACAATCTGTTCGTTTCTATAGCCTATCAAATAATAAAATGAGTTTAAAATATTCCATTTTGTATCATCATTCATGAATAATGCTATAAAGCTTCTTCTCCTAGTTGTTCAGTATCGAATGAATTATCTGAAAAGTGTTGTTGCAGAATATCATTGCAACTACTACATATCGAATCACAATAAGGTCTCAATATAAAAATAATGCAACTTGATCACGATCTTCTGTGGTTTATCAGAAATTCATATTATTCTCGAATGCCAAGCATGCATCTTCAAGCCTCTCATGATATGAGTTCTTGATTCATATGGAGTGAAACTGTTCATAGCCGTATTATACTCATAATTTTCAATCTATTTTAATCCTATTCCATTTGAAATATGTGCTCCGTTATCGAAATTCGAGTGGGAGCTTCAATCTTGAGTATTCAGATGGACTTAAATCAGGAATATAATGGTTGGCCGGGATGATTAAGTCTTCCATTCTCCGACCCATGTAAGCTGAATCGATATGAGGCGAATGTGATTTGTCTAGTACGAAACACTAATATGGGATCAATGATATTCGCTCGCATCAACCCATTTCCGAAAAGAGTAGATTCCCATGATTGCTGAATAGGTTGAGAGATTGCTTTATCCGGTTCAGGATGCGGACGTTTTGCATACATGCAATGTATGTTTTCATACATGTATCTTCTATTGAACATTTTCATTAAATCCTTAAGATAGCCTATTAATAGTCTGGGATTCACAGCTTATGCGTCTTCTTCTAACACATTTTATTGAAATTGCATACTAGCATCTTATTATTATAATATATACCAATCCAAAATAATGCAGTTACCTTAGAAAATGAATCAAGTTATCTAATCAAGAACTATAAATTTTCGAAGTTAATAAATCACAACACTCCATATCAACTACTTGCTTTGTAGCAAATTTCACAAGTCGAAATTATTAAAGTGGACAACATGAGGTGGAATAATCTCTTTTCATTATATGAATGCATACATACATAAGTTTCCAACTTTTCAATTTATAGTGGAATTTATTTACCCATTGCCCGTTAAGTCACTCGTTTTCAGTCGATTTTGATGGAATTCAATCAAGTTGGAAAATTATGGAACTGTGATACCAGTATAATAAATTCAACTAAAAAATCTATTCACATCCTCAAATCTTATCAAGAGTCAAGAGGATTTATTGAAGGTATTGAATCACTAGATAAGTCCAGTATGATTTGCTCGTGTTTTAGGTAATGAGGTTGATAGGGCTAATTGAACGGACTAAAATTCACCACTAACTCCTGAGTGCAGAGTTATAAAGCCGGCCGGATTAATTACGTACATCGAACAATAGAAATTCAAACTTGATTCATAACTTTGCTCCTTTCCCTTTCCGGGATATAATTCAATTCTCCTTTGCCTGGGTAGTCTTGTTTGGCAACTAACGAACGTATCCTATTTCCTGATTGACGACTGCATCTTATCTGTTGGGAGTATGCAATGTTGAGATTTGAAGACTTTCTCGTAATGAAAATTCCCTTTATAAAATCTAAATGCATGTCTTCTGAGACTGGAGTACTGAACAATCCCATTATAAGAACTGAATATAAATTTATTACCAGAATTATTTATCCCAAGATGAAGTATATCACGTACTGTACCGAAAGTATCGCATGCTTGTAGTTGTAATCGTATGCTGAAGCCTCATTTTACTCAACTCATTCATTCATTCTATAGATTGGCTAGACACAAAAATTCTATTATTTCTGTACACTGTTCAAATCAAAAAATACATCGGGGGAATAATATGTGATTTGTGAGCTCTATTGTAAGAATGTGATTGATGAATACTTTTCTTATTCATTCCATTTATCCATTGTTACGAAGTCTTGTCAGATAATTGAAACTCAAATATAAATGATCAAATTGCCCAAATTTCGATAAGGCTTAATGTAGTATGAATGAGGTTATCTATTCTCCAACACATTTATTCATAGCAAGTTATCCATTAATTCTGAAAAAAATACATCTAAGCCCAAAAATATCTCATATTGGGAAGTTTATAGTTAAAAAAAATTAACAGTTGAAATTAATAGTTAAAACTGCAACATTAACATGAAATCTAATGTTAAAAAACTATGTGGGTTTAATTGTTCAATTCAAAAACATAATATTCTTACTGTACTTGTTTTGAATAATTTTTCGTCTAAAACAGTTTTTCCACATAATAAATTGATTTTAATGTGGGTGCCCTTAGTCGCTAGACAAATAATCAAACAATACTCAACTACTCTTCAAACATTCGCTAACATTTCCTTGGTTATATGGTTTTCATTGCTTCATGAATCCTGTTTTTAAGTGGTTCAGGTCGCGATTTTCTAAACAATGTTTTTGATGTAACCCCACAAGAGAAAATCACAAAGTATCAGGTACGGACTCTTTGGAGGCCACAGCATAGGTCCTTGCTGGCCGATCCATCGATCGCAAAATTTTTCGTTCGAACCGCAAGAACATAGTAAGAAACAAAAACAGCTCAAGAACTAATGTTGAGGTTTAGAACAGCTTAAAAACAAAGTTCTGAGAAAAAGGGTTTCAGAGATACCAATATAACATTTAGAAATTTCCCTGCAATCTTTCTACGAATTACTGAAACTGTACAATTCTTTCATGATTCAATTCAATTCTTCCAATTCAAATATAAAATATACTCACATTAATTTGAATCAAAACTGTAACCAAAGAGACTTAAGTGATAGTGAGAATAAAGCCGGGTTTTTCCAAGCACACTCAAAGTTGAGGGACCCTCAAATTTTGATGATCAGCTGACATTTTCTATGATAATTATAGGAAATGTAGTAAAGTGTAGTAAACTTGAGGGTCCCTCAAATTTGAGTGTGCTTGGAAAAACCGGGCATAGGACTAATACTTCATTCTACTTGAATTTATCTTCGAATAATGCTTCATCTTAGTAAAAACCCGTAACAAGTTCAAATGAGTATAGGCCTACAATACTTAATGATATGAGTATACAATAATAATTGATAATATACTTTATGTCATGATGATACAAAAAAATGCACTTTTATTGAACTAAAGCCTTCCAACCGGGATAAGAATACTACTCTACAAGTGAATCTGGAGCAAGCATTCAATCTTCATTGAAGCTTAAAGATTTTATTACAAGACAGAATTTGAAGGCAAGCTACGATATCATCCTAATATTATTATTATAATCAATTCACGGTATGTCTTTTATAATCGAGAAAGTTTTTCGAGAATGTCTAATATCTAAATTGCATCGAGGTCGAAATATATTATCAAAAAGCGAGGGTTCCTCCGTTGCTTATTGTGGTAAAGCAGAGGTGAATGGCCAAGGGCGCTCACTCTTGAATCTTTTCTGGTGCTCATGCCGAGCTGAAAGGCACTCCCAAGTGCTGGGGAGCCTCATAATATAACTCAGAACGAGTGTCAAGGACTTTTTCACCCTCCTTGGCCCTATTTACTCTCGCCATTCCCACAAGTCACGAAAACAAACACACAAATACTCGTAAAGTGAATCGAACAAAGAACTAAAAGAAAATTGTATGTTCTTGACCTTGAGAATTTTTCAAAATCAAGACAAGAAGAAGAAATTGAAAGAAAAAAATTTGCCAAGCCTTGATTCCAATTGGTCAAATTCAAATATTGTACTGGAATTCCCCAACACCAACTTTTAAAACATGATGTTATACAAATTTCAAACTGGAGCCAATATCCTCATAACATTCAAGATTTCCAACTTTTGCGTTCAAGGGAAGATACTCTATCTGGAATTGCGTTTTCTTTGAGGGGTCAAAATTTATTGATGTGTGATGGAGAGGGATCAAAAGTCGAGATAAAACACGAACTTTCTTGGGTCACAGCCCAAAGTCGCTTCAAAAGATTGGAAATGTTCCCTGAATCATTGAATTGAGTATATCGAATAATAACTCACCGAACAGAAAGAGGATCGATAGAAAACTCTTTTGAACAATTCTTTCGGGAGAATGAAGAGGAAATACATATTCGAAAGCTGTTTTTCTCACATTTATGCCCGGTTTTTCCAAGCACACTCAAATTTGAGGGACCCTCAAGTTTACTACACTTTACTACATTTACTACATTTCCTATACTTATCATAGAAAATGTCAGCTGTTCATCAAAATTTGAGGGTCCCTCAACTTTGAGTGTGCTTGGAAAAACCCAGCTTTAGAGTGAATCACCACTCCATATGAAACTGCAGGCTATTCCAATTTACGATTATTTTGGTCCAGTAAAATTCCATGAGTTGATTATCATAGAGGCTTCTTGCATCACTGCTTTTTGGTTAAACGGTTCAATATTCTAACCCCAAAAAATATTCCAATTTGCACTTATCACTCGGAATGAAATAATATTTTCAAATCTAGATTATTAGTGATTCCAATTCATTTCCATGTATTTCTCAGTTCTGCAACTGAAATAATATTTATATTATAACCCTTTTTTTGTCGAATAATTATAAAGTTTCCAATTCGTGAAATTGATTGAATAGAATAAGTC
The DNA here is from genome assembly GCA_017141385.1 of Sogatella furcifera. Taxonomy (NCBI): domain Eukaryota; kingdom Metazoa; phylum Arthropoda; class Insecta; order Hemiptera; family Delphacidae; genus Sogatella; species Sogatella furcifera. The sequence goes on along the minus strand of CM029548.1, from coordinate 34,521,962 downwards.
GACCTAAAACTAATGAAATTTGAAAATTGAGCGAAAATATTTTTGTTGTTATCTATCTAAATGGAAAAATCTAATCTAATCAGCTCTAGAGATGAGATTATATCGGAACTTTACAAGAATAATAATATTATTGGCTAATGATATTTCTTTGATATTCACTTACCCCACTATGTATGGTGAATGGCTTCAATGGATTTTATAGCTTTAATAGGCGGCTTTAATGGCTTCAATAGATGGATCTATACGTTAATAATAATCATAAATAGTCGTATTCCGTTCAATCATAGATTATTGAGGTACATGTATTTTGGCAATGAAAATTATCCAGGAATAATACCAATGGACAAATTGATTCTATTCAGAAGAGAAAGACAGAGAATCGCCATTTGCAAAAAGTACTCTTCCGAAGGTGATTCCATTAGTCAGCAAGTAATTGAACTGGACAGAATACAACCAGCAGTAATTAACTCTGGACTCACTCCTTTACGCTGGCTATCTCCTTCCATCAGGTTCTTCCATTTATATTGTCTAGTCTCTCTAAAAGGTTTCACTTCCATCTCAACAATTCTTCAATGGTAAATGTGAACTATTTTGAAAAATCCATATTGATATGAGTTGAATTCTACATTTGATACAGTAGGTTCATCAGTAAATTGAAAATTCTCCAAATGTATCATAATATGAATAGAGAAATGTGATGCGGAGAGAAATATCATATGTAATCAGAACTCATAGAGGCATTTTGATATATCTATATAGAATTCAATCCTGTGATACTTATCTTACCAATAAAACTTCACACTTAGGGCTAATTCAAAATTGATAGATGAAATAGAAATAAAACTCGAATACCCTTTTAAACTTTAAAAATATTTAATCACATACCCTTTAAATAGTATTTAAACAAATTGAGAATGGGCTAAAGCTTCTAAACATGTTTATGATGAAATAATATTTTTAAAGTTTAAAAGGGTATTCGATTTTTATTTTTATGTTATTCATCTTACCAATTTCTCGCAAATCTGATGTTGATGTGTCATACTTTTCGAAAAATAGAAGAATTACAGTTTCTGTCCCAGTATAATACTTTCTCCTTAATAAACAATAGAGTTCAATTCGATTTCGAAGAACTAGTATAGTTATAATTATTTTTTGTGAGAATTTTTATGTCTGCTGCGTCAAAAACGGAGTGGACTGTCATATAAGACTCATGATGGGTGAGAGTGAGTCAGGGTAAGAATGAGTTCAGAGAGTTTCTAGAATTGAGAATAGTAAAGTGTAGAGAATTATACTGAATATCTGATTAATTCAGGATCCCGATCTCGGCTTTCTAAGAGAAAAATTTCCACAAGAGAGGCCTACGGATCTTTTCAATCGGAGAACGATCTCGAAAATTCTTTCTGATAAATCAAATGTGACAGAAGAGTTTGAATTGAATATTAGAGAACGAATGTGGCCATAACAAGAAGATACGGAAGTTCTGAGATACTGTTATTTCCATCTTAAAGGGGTCTTGGAGAATATTTCCATTCATATGACACAGCTAGACGCTCTTATACTTCCAAAAAATGTGAGAACCAGAATAAGATATTTCACGTGCAGAGAGTGAGTAACTACCGGCTGAAAAGAGTCTTCGTTTCTATCTTATATGGGAATTCAATCATGTGGAATATTCCAAATGTCACTACTGAAATATTTCTGGTGTAGATATTGGTTTTCTAATTCATACAAAATGTGTCAGACAAAGAGAGGCATGTCTCTCCGTTGAAAAATAACCATTTACTTGAAAATTACATCTTTAACCTATTCATTTCAAGCTGCAAGTCATTTATTATGACAATCGTTTTATTTGGAACTCCTTTCATCTCGAGATGAGTTTGAAAGAGAATATTGAAATGAGATTAATATTTAGATACAGATTCCAACTCTTCACGTTTTGACTACTTCATTGTGAGTCACATTATTTTTATATAGAAAAGATATTGATAAAAGATAACTGAATTTCCTTGATTTGAGCTAAGAGTTTCTTAGCATGTATATAAAAAAGAACGAATTGATTGGAAACAAAGGTTGCATTATTTACAAGCAGGCCATAACTGCATTCTAGAATTCACTTTATATTTTATTTCAAAGATGAATTTGAATCTTTGTATGAACTCCATATCGCATCTTCAGTTACCACTCAAAATATCTCATCAGAACAATTATTTAACCAAATTGTATTTCTCTGCATTACTCTTCTTTAATATAAAAAAATGAATTCCACCAAATTATTGCAAATGTAACTTGAACATTTGTAATTTAACTTGTTTATTAACGGTCTAGCGGTTTTGCTTGGAATTTGTAATTCTTCAATTAGCGTATATTGCCTAGCTATTGGTTAACTTTACAATGGGAAGTTTCATCAGTTACTAAAATAAAAACATTTTTTTATTATCTCTCACTTAGTTAATACAATGTAGGCTAATATAATTTCCGCTTAATTAATAAAATAGATTCTCTTGCAAATGTCCGTTTCTTCATAAATTACTACCAAGCTTTGTCGTCACATGCTTCTTGAAGCACGATCTCGGGATCTCCCTAGAGTCACTTTGAATTTTGGGTAATCGCTGCCATTGTTATGCTAAAAAGTTAACGAAGCTTGGCGCGTATAGAGCAGAGCATTATTTTGCTGCATCATGTGTTGAGTGTCCCTTTTCAACCTAGCCCTCCCCGTTTCCAAAATAAGCACTTGTCGAGTGAGCTCTTGCTGGTTCGGGCACGTGATCATATGGACGTTACTCATCTCTAGTGGAAACTTAACTCCAAATTACCAGATTACATTATTTTAATTTTTCATACTTACAGACGCAACGGATATTTTACCTTGTAAAGTGAAAGAACGCGGTACGTCCAGAGTTCTTAATATTAATAAGATGTTTCGATCAGTTAAAAAGATTCGTATTGGTGCTAGAGTTCAGGTGAAACTACCACCATCCCACCTAATTAGATAAAATATTATTCAGGTTATGATCAGAATCGAAATGCAGAAGTACTCTGAAAGTACCCTTATAAGCTTACAATAAGGGGATAAGTAAGTCTGTTTTAGTCGTGTCATTCATGGAAATCAATTTTTGAACCTAACTAGAATAATAAAATTAAACATTTGAGGATCAAGTCACCTGAAATTCAATGAGAGTTGAATTGTCTGATAAGATTTTGTATTTTTCAAATTCCCACGAACGTTTTCCTATTGTTTTTTTTGCACCATTGTTTTCTTTCAGATCAAATTTCAGTATTCAAGAGAAACATTCCTTGCTTAGAACATCCTGAGAGAAAGGATTGAGAAATTCCAAACTGATACTTTTTCCTTTCCAAAAAAACTATAAGTTCTTAAACTTCTGGGGTCTAAAAATTAATATATCAAGTAAAGAGTACAACCAATCCTTTCTAAAAGCTAATTTTGAAATAGAAATTTCACTATTTTGCAAATGAAATAGACTTTTCTAGCACCCAAAAACTGCAAATCTCAACTCGTTATAGGCCTACTATCGGGAAAAATATCATAGAAGAGAATAAAATCTTTATCACATAAGCAAGAAAGTTTCATACACCATTTATTTCAGGATGATTGTAGCTTATATCCAGGATAACCTGGATAATCAAATCAATAGTTAGATGAGCAAGTCAAGAAATTTTGAATATTTCAGTCCAGTCTATCTAGAATCTGAAATAATTCTGGTCGATAGAACTACAATGGTATGGAAAAGTAGCACATGGGAAAGAATAGCCTCACAGAGCTAGGTGCTTCTTTGTTTAAGGGCGGCCGGCGGAAAATACCCAAGCTTTGCCTGTTAAACTTTAAAGTAGAATTGGCCATTGGAGCTTTGTGCGACTCAATCCCTATAGCAAGCTATTCTAGGGAATTAAAAGTTATCTTTGCGGCCAAAACGTATGTTGATCCTGGTCGAAAGTGCTATTCCGGCTGGTTCCGTGGGGGAATTAAGTTCCACACTTAGAAAAAAAAGGATTTTCCTTTCTGAATGGCTTTTGATTCAATTTGAACTCCTATCAAGCGTTAAACAATATGCTAGATAGTTGAATGTTCATTCGGATAATTATTACAAAACAAAATCAAGGAATTGGATGCCAATTCCAGTTTGCTTCACTTCTAAGAACAGGTCAGGAAAATATATGACTCCAATATCTTGTAAAAGATGCTCAGCCTATTCAAGTCTGAAATACAATTTCTAATCCAATTCTGATGTAAAGAGAACAATTCTCAAGTTTTCTTTCTAATAATAATTTTTCATCTGTACAGAACCTTTTGCAAATCACCTAATTTCAGTGGGGTAGTCTGGTATTATAACTTCAATTTGATAAAAACTTTGAGAAGAAATAAATCGTACTGGAATTCGAAAAAAGACATAAAAAAATTTTTCGACCTTGCAAATTATTCTCCATAGATTCCACTAAAAATAGATGGGTTTCACTGAATCAATAATTCATGATTTATGATAATTCATAATTATATTATATAATAATAATATATATATATAATAATTATATTATATAATAATATAATAATTATATTATTCATATATATATATATATAATAAATAATTAATGATAATTCATGATGATAGAAATAAGGAGAAAGTTTTCACACAAGTCAAAAATACCTTCCTTGGTAGTTTTTATTTCTGGAAGTACAATTTTCCATTAATTTAAAAGTTCAATAGAATGAGAAATGGAGATGTACATTTTTACCAAATTATAACAGTGTTACTGGAATATATACTTCTATCAGAGTAATGAATTACTATCGAACAATAATTTATGGTAATTAATATTACAATCCTAATTTTCAAAAACTGATTATAATTATTTGGAAACATTACACAGATCTCTCTATTGAGAAATTCCAATCATCGTCCATTATAAAAAGTAAAATATAAAGCCTAAATCCTTGAGCCTGTGACAAGAGGAGAGAAAGCACTTGAGAGTCGATATAATGACTATGAACTAAATATATTTTATTCATAACTGGGAGCTAGTTCAAGACAATAATTGAACTGCCTGAAGAATTTATAACAGAATAAAATCACTTTTATAGAAGACAGAGCTTTGTTACTTCAACACTGTGCTCTGTAGAATCATACGATGATGATCGTTTAATAGACTATGCTATTGTTTTTTTTTAAAAAACGCTTAAACCGCCAAAACTTAGGTAGGGCTGAACTAGTATAACCTGACTTGTAGACTAATAGATTTGATACACCTTAGTTTTCATGTTGTGATCTCATAATATCAGGGTAGACTACTCTTGAAAATATTAATGATAGAGCCTTATAGGCTACTGGTGCTTTGATCTGTAATATGCTACTTAGAGCATCAAAATCAAAGCTACTATCTCTCGTTGAGCCAATTTGTTGATTGACTTGGATGAGTTTAATTATCAAATTGGAATTGCGATGAATTCTCCACCCCAATCGTGAAATGAAAAGCCGAGACGGGAATTCTTTTGGCTGGTTGAATGTGAAAGGAAGATGAAGTGCGTTTCGCGTTGGCCCGGTGCAAGCGTCGAATGTGCTTCGGTACGCGAAGGAATTTTAATTAATCCGCTTCGGGTGACGAGCTACAAAGTAGTGCGCGCGCGGTCCCAAATAGTGAATTGTGGCACTTGTTACGTGAGAGTCAACGTGTCTTGTGTTTCAGTGGAAGCCTCGCTGGTGTGTCATGAGGAAATTATCACCTGTTGCAGGTAATACTCACTTTTATGCATATAATTGTCATTTTCCATTCTTTTCGATTAGAAGAAGAAATGGTTATTTAATGGAATCCTTTACTTGCATGCAAATAACATGTTTTTCCAGTTTAAACAGTTTTCACTAGAAATTGTAGCTGGAGAAATAAGTTTTGTCTAGAGTTTTTCACTCACTCTAAAATTCTTGTCCTTGAATAACGAATGATCAATCGTATTCTACTGGAAATAATTCAATCAATCACTTCTTTAACTTTGAATTATCTGAAAATATTGACTCTTGGTCAATTGGGTTCAAATCAACATATCTCATCAACTCAACACAGTAATTGATAAGCCAACGAGAATCACCCCATTTACTGAAACTTGTATTGATAATGTTATCACCAACGTTAATCACAATCTGATAACAAGTACGTTGCATGAGCTGGGTATCTCTGATCACATGGCTATTGGAATTTAATTAAAAAAGATTTGTCACAAAACATACTCTTTCTTCATCACAAAACGAATAGTACCAGAAGATGAAATATGCCTATTTCTCCAGCTTTTGAATTCTGTACGATGGGATGACTGTATGAGAGAAAAATCAAATAATAGTGCATTCAATGCTTTTTTTCGCACAATTTATATCAAATTTGTAGAGGCTTTCCCAATCAGCACAACAAAAATGAGTAATAAATAGATGGGCTCCAATAGGAAGAGATGGATGACAAATGGAATCAGGAATAGTATTGCCAGGAAAAGAGAGTTGCTTGCAATGGTGAAAGATAGTCGAAATGAAGAATTATTGAAATATTTTAAAAGATACAAAACAGTTTTTAAAGAGGGCTATAAATTTTGCGAAAAGGAAAGTAAATGATGATTTTTTTACAAATCTAAAAACATAAACAAAGCAACATGGAAGGTGGTGAAGGGAGAAATTGGAGGAGGCTTAAAACAAAGGGCAATCCCAGAAATAATCTTTTCTGAAGAAGTTATCACTAATCCGAAACAGAAAGCCAAATTGTTCAACTAATTTTTCATAACTTCATCCTCTTCAAACTTGAATTCGGCATCTCTCGATAAATGCTCTGGGCTCTTGAATAGAGCGAAAAGATGCACATCTACATTTGAATTCAAAGATGTTTCTGAGAAGAGTGTTGTGAGTATCATAGCAGGATTGAACAGCTCCCCCTCCTCAGGTTGGGATGAAATTCTATCTTCAGTTATAAAAGTATCCAAACATCTCATAGCAAGACCTCTAGCATACATAATAAATCTGACATTGAAAACTGGTGAATTTCCAAGTAACTAAAAATATGCTATTGTGAAACCCCTATTCAAAAAAGGTAATCAGAATGAACTTAACAATTACCGGCCAATAGCAATTTTGCCCGTTTTTTCAAAGATTTTCGAAAGAGTTGTACATTAACAACTATCAAAATATCTAGAAACAAATGACATCCTGTTCAAAAATCAACATGGGTTTCGCAAAGGTCATGCAACTAAAGATGCTATTTTCAAGTTGTAAATGATGTGCTGGAGAGTTTGGATGAAAAAAAACACGCAATAGGGATTTTCTGCGACCTCTCCAGAGCTTTTGACATGGTTAATCACCACCTGTTGCTTTGCAAATTAAATTATTATGGCCTAGATTTATCATCTTTGAATTTTTTTAAAAGTTATTTATCAAATAGAAAACAGAAAGTAAAGTTGAATGACAAAAATGGAATAAACTATTTTTCAGAATGGAGAAATATACCATGCGGTGTACCACAGGGATCTATTCTTGTTCCTTTGCCATTCATAATTTATGTTTATGACCTACCAGACAATATCAAGTCCAATGTTTTTCTTTTTGCGGACGATACCACAAGTATTGTAACTGGAACGTGGGAAGAAGTTGTCCAGAGTAGTGAAAAGACTATTGATGAAATGAACATCTGGTTTCAGGCTAACGGTCTTTGTTTAAATATAAATAAAACGAAATTATTGAATTTTAAGTTGACTGCGACCAGCAAGTTACGTGGCACAATCAGCCAGACGATGGATGAGATTGTTCGAGAAGAGGTCTGCTTTTTAGGAGTCAGGATCAGAAACAGCCTCAAGTGGAATGATCAAGTGGACCACATCTTGAAAAAACTCTCTAGTGTCATCTTCTCGTTAAAAGTATTGAAGAATGTAGTTGGAACTAAAACACTATTAAATGTCTTCCATGGTTATTTAATGTCCACAATCCAATACAGCATAATTTTTTGGGGAAATGGAAAAATTAATCTTGATTCTGTTTTTAAAAAACAAAAAAAGCCCTCAGAGTTATTGAAAAATTGAAGCTTTATGAATCCTGTAAAAACTCTAACTGTAAAATTCCAACTGTTCCAGCATTGTATTCCCTAGAAATTGTATCCATGGCAAAGAAAAACGAGAAGATGTTGAGAGAGAGTCACATCCATCATAGTCACAATACCAGAAACCAGATGGTTCATCTTCAGTATCCGCAACATAGGACAGCAAGCCTAGAGAAATGACCCCATTATAGCGGACTTAAAGCTTTTAACTCTCTTCCTATTGAAATAAAATGTATCGAGCATCCTGAAAAGTTTAAGAATGCAATAAAAACTAAATTGATTGATGCAGCTCCTTACAATTTAGAGGAATGCTTTATCTGTTGGTGTGTGTAAGCATTTTCCTTGCAAACATATTAACAATGCGTGATCCTGGAGTTATGGAGTATGTTAATGCTTTTGTATGTTCTGACATTCTTCTCTTTTTGATCTTTTTTTCTGAGTACTGTAGGTACTCAATATTTTTGACGTGTCAAATACTGCCAAGCTTTGCTTGATTTCGTGGTGTTACTTGACGAAAATTAAACTAAACTAAAAAATAGTTCCAATCACTCTTGATTAAATTTGAGAGTTGATATATTCTCGATAAAATTGAAGAGTCAGGATTTTATAACTCTGTTTATTCATCCATAAAGTAGGCTATTCACAAAGATAGTTGATAGGGGTTTATAACTTTACAAGTTTACTTGAACCCAGTAATACGCTTGACCACTCTATGAAACTGGGCTCTGAGGCATTTAAAATGTCACTTTTCCGTAATATATATTGATACTTATGTTAGAGCTAAGCAGCTTGTAGCAGCTTGGTTGATACTTCCATTTATCTCTCTTGAGCAGACGACAACGGGCCAATTAAAGTGAGGCATTAAAAAGTACGAGGTCCCCATGCGCGCAGGGGGGTGACCAACGCCATGAAAAATAATATATGGACGCTCACTCGCAAAATGAAAAGTCCGGCTGGCATTTTGCATTTGCTCCGATGATCATCACGTTCTAAAAACTTTACGATTAACTCCTGGCTCATGAAAACAAACATGATTAATGAGAGGCTTGTTGTAGCAGCAGTGATAAGAATAACATCAACTCAGAGTTTTTAAAAATTGTAATTAAGGAATATTATTGGACTAGAGTGATTTTCAATAATTTAAAGGTTTTAATGGAGCTTACAACTCTCTCAGAGAAAATATATAAATAATTATTATTGATTGTTTATTACTATTTCAGGTGAAGTTTTTGCAGAATAAATAATGGAATGAGGTATACAAATAATTGCATGCATTGTGTATTGCATTGCGTATATCACATGTATAGAGTGCAGAAAAAAATGATAAAACTAAAGCAATTTATAACATTTTATGTGGGTCAAATTTTTTAAAAACATTAAAATTGATTTTTATCATATTGAATACTCAAATTTCATCTGATAGAAGTGGAACAATTTCATCGAGATTGTGTAGCTGAAACTATATCAGTAGATTGTAGAATTGAGTTAAACAAGCTATCTTGTCATTTTTGTTCTCGTTAATTTCATTGTGTGTACTGGACTGGAAAAACGAATCTTGTACTGAAATTCAGCATGAAAATCGCAATGGGAGGAGTATCGTACGGTATTCGCTTGTTTCAGGAGCGCTGAGCCTTATTCCAATATTGAGCAGCTTTCTCATCAGTTCTCCTACTTTCTGCTGGCTGCAAAATTTTCCGACTCCACCTTCCAATCTCCATTCTGGCCTCAACGGCCAATATCCCGCGTGTGTACTCTTGCAAAAGTAATGCGTTAAAGCAGTAAAATAATCCATTCGAAAACTGGAACTGCTTATTGCTAAACACCCCTCCTCCTCCTCCTTACAACAAGCGCCTCTTCTAACTCAAGCTCTTCCCACTTTATCGAGTATGCATATATGATATCACACTACCAGAGTAGGAGAATGAAGATGATACAATAAAGTCCACCATTCTGCAACCACAGCATGAATATTTTCTGAGCAGTCATGTGAATTTCTCCTCCCATAAGCTGGTTGTCCGATAATAATTCTCATATCGTACAATTCTGTACGATTGTTATTCAATACAAACCAACCATCCAAACATTTCACCGCTGAATAGAATTGCAACTTTTTGGTAAGCAAGATTGATACTATCCTTATGGTGTTAGGATTCTTGTTTCTTATGGGATTATGGGAATAATGGATTTTCCAAAATGTATTACAACGATTATTCCATAGAGGTGATTATAAAAATAATATGATAGGCTAAGCGAACATGAAACTCGTGTGTTATCTCTGTTTCATTGTAGTGGAGATCAGAAGAGATCCGATTTGTTTGATAAAATTAATAAATAATGAGCAAGATTTATAATTTAATAATTATAAATTATTCCACTACTCAATTTCTTTCACAATAAAATTTCATCTATCAACGGACAGCTTTGTGCTACTCATCGCAATGTCTCCAGAACAATAGTTGAGAAATATGGAATTATTCACAGATAGTCGTATAAATCTATTGCTGGATATTAGTTCAATTCAATACTTTTCAGAGAATTTGATGTTACTAAAAAATCGAAAGAACTCAAACGTATTCAGGCTTTGTTATTTGGAAAAGGTCAATGAACAAATTGACCAATTTAAATTCTATATGTACTTTCTAATAAAATTCTCGATTTGAATGCGACATCTAATTATTCAGCGTCTTTCTCCTAATAATACCCTAATAATTTTTTCGTCAAGTTATGTATCATATTTCTTTTTAAAGAAATCTTCCACTCTCATATCAAACTGCAAACTCTGAGTTCATGATTTCATTTTGATCAGCTCGGTGATGGTATACCCATCCAATATTGAAAAATATTTGGAATGCTTCTGTGCTTTGGGATATCAGTTCATTCAACCAGAGCTTTCCCACTGAATAAAATCAATCAACTGACGGCTTTTATTGGCAAATAGATGAAAAAGAGGCATCGCTCGGTGGCCTACCTGGTTCCATATCTGGATGTTTTTGGCAAATGAATAATGCGCTCTCTCACACACACTGGACGGTGGGCACTCAGCTCATTGAATGGGTAGTTCATTGTTGATTTTTGGCAGGCAAAGTCGCTGTTGTGTTAACTTTAAAGCCTTCCAGCTCTACACCAACTCTATTATCTGTTTCAAAAGGTGTCAGATTCATGATTAATTGCGATTTCCACTCACGATTAAGCAACTCACAATATACACTCTCTCTCCATTTCCACTGGTCATAAACATGAAAAATGTGAATTAACTTGTTTTTGAACGCTCTATATTCAGTTTGAGTTGCCCAGATTTTGAGGATTGCGTTGCATTGCTTAGAGGTAGATATACGGAAAAATTGAAAATCAAACAAATTTTTTAAAAAGAGGGGAATCAGGAGTTGATACTGGATAGGTCTAAATCAACCATCCTTTTAGGTTATTCCAGTTTGAGAATATTTGGTAATGATCTACAACTCCAACCATCTCCTTATTACTTAAGTCGGTTTTAATTTATGTGATTATAGGGCCACAAATTTAATATCACTTCCAGATTTAAAATCTTTAATTCAATCGTTCGGAACTTGAAGCTTTTGATTTGATAATTCTGAGCTATTGGAGCTCAGAATTAACTGGTTTTTGACCAATCTATATTTGGTCAAAACTCTATATTTTAGAGTTCCCCTCCTGTTGACGGAACGAGTAACGGTCCTATTTGCGTAGCAAGTAGTTGTCATCTCTCTCATTATTCATGAACAAGATGAGAGCTCGAGTAAGCACCGACCAAAATGAGGAGAAAAAAGCTGATATTCAATGAAGTTTTACTTGTTTAGCCCAATTTTTTCAGAATCAAATATTTAAAACTAATATTATAATGAAGAAATCTTCCTCCAAAAATTAATCTAAAAATAACAGAACATCAGCACTGTTTGGAGCTAATGATATGTTATTATAGTATTGATTGAAGCGTCCCGACAAACAATAAGTTAACATATAACGTACGAATAATAGAATAGACCTACATAGAATAGGATAGAATAGCCTACTAATAGATGAATAGAATAATAAATAGGAAAAAAAGATTATACTACTGAATAAATATATCTACTACGAATAAATTCTGCTCTCAGATCAAACTATCCACATCGATTGCTTTCATTGAAAAAACAATCAAGGGACTTCAAAGGACTTCGAAGCAGCGTCTTTCAAAATGGGGTGGAAACGTCGTCTCAGACAACGGTTGGTGTCCAAGTAGAAATTAATGAGTGAGCTGACAGTAAGAAGTGAGACTTTCTTTTGTTTCTCATTGAACGGCGCCAAGTAGGAATGCTTTTTGTCGTTCACCCGACGTGATCAAGTGAATCGCATTTCATTTGCTGGAGAGTGGATACTTGTAGGGAGAGAAATACTTGTCTGAGAAATCTTAGCGTAATTGGGAAATTAGTAGTTGACTAATCATAGAGGTTTAGACCTTGTTACATCAAATGCATAAAACAATACAATTCCAACGATATTTCCTTTTTCTTAGTGCTACTTTATCAATGTTTTCTATTTAAGAATCACAGTACCCTGTGATTGTGAAATATACTTGTGAAAAATGTTATGCTAAAACTTATATAATTTTAAAAGGATACTGTGATTCTTATTCTAAATAGAAAAATTTCAATGATCCCTGAATTGTTAAACGCGTTCGTGTGATAAAATAGGAAAGAGAGTGAAAGACGTGTACAAATTCGATTTCTTGCGAATAAAGTGTCTACGTAAACAGAAATTATTATATTCATTGAATATATCTCTAACGATATGACAAAAAGTTTATAACTGCGCGGGTTATGGAATAACTAGTAATACTTTTTAGTAGTCATTAATATCACAGCGATAAACTCTTCAACAAGACCATACTATAAAGTAAAGCATTGATCTCAACTGTGTTATCAATTTGCTCGCATCTACTTCATATTACTGTATCTTCAGCTACGGAACAAATATTGAAAATAAGTTCAGAGAGGAAATTGAATAGCATACAGACTCACATGAGGTATGAGTCATAACAAATATGGCCTGTACTTCTTGAAGTTTGTTTCAAAATACTTTAGTTTCAGTCCTATGAACTTAATATTCACAGTTGAAATCGGTAAAAGAGAGATCGCTCGTACCCATCGAACTCTGAAATAGATTGTATCCCTGAATGTGTTCTATTTATCGGAGATCAATTGGATCAGCAGCGTGGGATGATCGCTGAAACACGTATTAAACTCACTTCGTATCTCCTGGAAGTTTTATTCTGTTTGAAACTTTGTCGACAACTAGCAAAGTCATGTAGATAGCGTCTTCCTTTCAAGCGAGTAGTATTTCTTGGCGAACGTGGACCTCTAACACCCTGCCGGGCAAAAGGTGGCTTCAATCCCGTATTAGCTGGCAGAACATGGAGCATGTACAGTCAGCTGGAACATGAAACTCTGTCGTTGAGAGAAACTTCCTCTACAGCTTCTTCACTTCTTGTTGTAACTGCACGAGTGACGAGATAGTAACTTTTTCTATTTAAGTGGTTGGTGAACAGCTATTCTTCTCTTTCAAAATAGATACTAGCAAAGAGATGAATTTACTTTTCATTGAAATTGTACTGTTGAATGTCTTTTTCCATGTAAGATTTCTAGGTAGGTATGTATAGGCTACATAAATTGGAAATTATCTTACATCAAGTTGAAATATTCTTTAAGTTCAATGTATATCATTGATTGAATGATCAATATTGGATCTATTCAGTGATGATAATAAACAATGTTCATTGTTATAATAATAATCTCCAAACATGGGTCTATTAGAACGTGATAACTCACCTCTACAACAATATAAGTAGTCATTTCTCTCCTTTTCCAATAGCTTAGTTGTTGTGACTGTCTCTAAATCTCAATATTTTCCAAACATCAATAATATTCTGTACTCCATAACCTCTTACAGCTGTTAAATCAATGAGTTAATCGAATGAGCAACACCGTCGATAATCTATTTGACAATGTCATGTGCTGTTCAAACGTATCAAATATTCATCCTCAATTCAGCATATGTTTTCATAAGGTTGAGCAGCTCTGTTATGATTTGTTTGTGGTGTTTGCATGGAGTAACTTGCATGCAGTCAGTATTCTCTTTGATGATAATTGTTTTGAGTTGATAACTATGAAATATGAACGAGCTGATCATTTTGATGTAGAGCAATATTGGAACAGGAGTGATCAATTAATTCCGAAACGAAAATGAATAAGTTTTGGGTAGTGAGCTAACACTATTGATATTCGCAATATTGTAGGAATTAATCTTCATGATATAGAAAGTACCTGACTCTATAAGTATAGAGGTAGAAAGTAATTAATCACAAAGCTGAGAGTTGTGGAAACTAACCAAATATGTGGAATACCATACAAAACTTGATGTTTCAATTCAGAGGTGAGCTCAAAGTTGGTAAAATTTGAGGAAGTGAGTCACTGCTCGATTGAAATTTCTCGGTGTGCCACATGAGTGGAACTTCTGTTGAGACTCCACCACATGAAACAAACTTATGCTAGCAAAAGCAGACATAGAATTTGTTGAGCTGGCTTGCATTCATGGAGTTGCTCCTGTTGTTTCTCAGCCACATCGATTGAGCCGTCAAATCGCAATTCCCCAGACTGAAATTGCAACTTCAAATTGAAAATGTTGTTACAGCTTTTATTTACGGACCGTCTTTTGTTCCACACCATGATTGCGATGGGAGCCAAGTAAACAATGAACCCTTTTTGTGATGTGGAATAAGCGATCTTTGTGCGTCAAAAATGCACATACACAATGAAGTTTATTGCTCCTTTTTCTCTAGCTGTACGTTTCCAGATAGTTGATTCATTTTGGCACAATTGATTTGACTAACTTCAAGAGAAATTCAAAGTGAATTCACGTTTCTCAAAAAAAAATAACAAGAATTGGGTGAAGTCTACTTCCCTTTTTGACTCAAATACTCCATGAATAAATGGTCCTATAAAAACATTTTCCATTTCTAGTTGATTTGAGAAAAACACTTCAAAGAATAGGAAATTCTATTTCAGAAGTAGGTGGAACCACGATTATAATAAATTAATAAATAAAAAATATCGAAAATATTATTCTTTATAATGGAGTTGGGGCTCATATTATTCTAAATCTTCCATTAATAGGAGCAGCAATGAAAAGTAACATTTCAGTAAAAAACCATAGAGTCATACTTCATACGAACCTAATATTCTTTGAGAACAGATTTAGCTCCAATAGAATATTTTATGATATACCGGTTCACTCTTTTCAAGCATGAAAAAACAATGAATGCAGGATTTTTGTCATGTCCATCATTCCAATCTCTCATAGCTCACTAACATGCTGATTTTCCGATATCAGAGAATCCTTATGAACATAGAGATTTAGTGTCAAACGTATTGGACTGTGTATTTTCCCTCGTTTACACCATTGCAATTATATCGATCTCTGGACTCTGGGGTGAAAAAAAATACAGTGATTATTATTCTTCACTTATAAGTTCTGTCTCATTCGGACCTTTCTCTAGCCAATTATGTCGCTTGTCCGTGGAAAAATTAATGAGTCCATAACAATAATTGTTGATCGGTTCTAGAGAGGTCTAGGGGAACGTTTTCCTGCTTTCCTCTGCAGGATTTTTTCAACACAATGTGTGGAGGAACTGTCAATGGCCTGCCACCCGCCTCCAATTATCATGCTGTACTGATTCCAATTCATTAGATCGGAATAGGAGGAGTAATTGCTTGTACAGCGGCATTATGTCAGCAACCCCTGAATCGTACATAGAGGGTTCATCCCGGAAATGAGCCAGGGAGCTTCACCAGTTACAGGATGTCTGGTAAATGTACATTATGCGGCCTTGTGAAGTCTCAATGTTATGTGAACATGAACATGCATATTCCATTATCTTCACTTTGTGGCAGTCTATTGTACTTTCTATCTATCGACAGGTTATGCATTCATTTTTATCAATATTAATATCGGCAAATAGCAAAATTAAATCGATACCTTCAAATTTTGACTTAATCCAGAAAGACATTATTGTGCTAATCAGCAATAGATAACACATAAGACTAATATGGGTGTAGTGGTAATTTCGTTATAAAGGATAAATGTGATACAGTATGAAAAGTAATCCCCCTAATTGTTTATTCCACTCGATTTGAATTCTCCATCCCCATCTCGTTTTCCATCTTCATCTTTCATCTCCCAATATTTGTGAAATAAGGGAAAATTTATATGTCCTACCAAAGATAATTTACCTCCGTGGCTATTGATGAATAATTTATCAGTTTAGCCTATTTTTATACACATTCTCTTACATTTTATGAACATGAAAGACATTATCTAATTTGCCCCATCTATCACTATACCGGAAACCAAACATATACATTGATTTTTTCGTATTATAAATAAATAATTTCATGCTAACAATAATTATTATGTTCAAGTTTTTATATACGTTACTGTATTGTGAAAAGATTTCTGAAGAATCAGTTATTTTCATTTGATTTTTACGCTTTGATAGGCAAATCAACGTGTTATAGCACGTCTTAGGCATTCCAACCACATAATAATATTGTTTTCATGTACGCAGTGGCAGTAAAAATTAACTTTCCTGTGAGTGGGATAAGCTTTGCCATTTACGTGATGTAGGCCTATAATGAAATATCGATTATTCTTAATGGAAACTGCCTGAAATAATTATTATTACAACTAGAATAATTAGTAAATTGGGTATAGATGCTAAATACGTACATGACTTGGAGAGGTACATTGGTTCTTAAAACTTGATATGCGATTTTATCAATATATCACAGTTAACACTCCTTGATCATACACCATGTTTGAATTGTTATTGGAATAATTATAATTCTCAATATAGCCTATACTTTCATCACGTATTTTTCTCTAAATTATGAATGATGCTCCCAGAGCTGGGGAGTTCGCAAAATGATCGCTTTATAAAAGAGAGGTGGAAGAAGTAGAAGTTTATACAGTATTTTTAAATGATGGAATAGAACTAAACTGGGTTTGGTGCTCCATTGAGACCAGAAGAATTTTATGTTGTGCGCAGCTGAGCTTGAGAGAGATACACTTCCTTAAATCCTTGGCAAAGACCCAGGCACCCTATTTCTCAGCAGGAAATGAATGAGTGGAGAGCTATCTCCTGAGAAACGCAATGTGTTATTACAGCTTGCAATACGATTTTATACTATTTTTCTTGTCCTTAGTCTCGTAGCTCTTGAATTATTCAAATTTATACGGTCTATAAAAATCTCTTATTGTAAAATGGAATTAAAGCGATAATGTTTATCAATCTCGTACATCAATAAATTGCTACATGACGTCAATTTCAAATCTATTCCTACCAAGAGTGGAATGATGAGTTATGAGGGCAATTAATAGATAAATTAGAATAGATAATTTTTAATGATCAAACAATATTTACTTTATGGCTGAGTTTGATATCCTCGAATTTGTCATATAATTTTCAAGCTAAACGAAACTGAGAATACCTCTATGTTTTTCCATCACTCCCTGGTGGATTTACTATGTTGAGGCATACGTGAAGCACATTTCAAAATTTGTCCAATTGTAGTACTTGTGCAGCAAACTAAATAAAGACAACCTTCCAGGACAGAAATACTAGAAAAATATCGTGATCATAGGATTCATCGTCCTTGATTATGGAGCAGACTTTTTCTTATTCCAATATCTAAGGAAAATCAGGCATCTATCTCTCTTTGAAAAATGTGGAACCAATACTAATCAATAATGAGATAATCATCATTAGCATGGAATAAATATACGAAATGTAGTGTTTTTTATTAAAATATATTCACTAGAGCAAGCTTTTTTTATTTTCTCAGCTGCTCCATTCTCAGACTCCAGGAAGTAGAACTGAGTAACCGACTTGACATAAGGATTGGTTGTTAAGGCAACGCTTGGTCTTCCTTATGCTAATTAAATGCGGAGCGCTCTCTTCGTAAGTCTCCAAAATCGAGTTGAAATTATTGCCCGGAAAGCAGTTAGACACATACGGCTCTCAATATTTATGGCTGAGGAGTGTGGAAGTGAATGAAGAAGGATGGCTGAGAAAGACTGTTCTCCTGAAAGCACATTTCAATCAAACTCCCCCTCGCAAATACAGAGTTGATGATAATTTTAGTTATACATCAGTGATAATTTTGAAATTCAATCTACGAGATTAACAGAATGAATCCTTGTCTGACGAGCCTGGGAGAAAGTTGATACCAAAACTCATAGCAGGCCGGGTGAACTGGGTTGGGATCACGCCTTTCAGTCGAAAAGTTTGCAAGCTGAGCGTGGAAATGAAATGACCCAAAGTTGGAGCGGCAACCTTTCAATACGGTATTACCTTCTTCACCCCCTGACAGTAGTAGTTAGTATCACAACCCTCGAAAAAAAACCTGCAACGCTTCTATGGTTTGCGTCATCTGATATAATTAACGGGAACTGGAGAGGGAGCTGAGGGTCTCAGAGGCACGGGTGGCACCCTCTTCTGAAAAAGCTGTCGCTTAATGGATTATCAATCATTTAACATTCCCTCGAACTCTGACCCGTAGGCCTAACCTCTGACTGAAACCTTCCACTGGACAGCGCTCGATACCGACCATTCATTCCCAATTCCCAACGCCAGCTTAGTGAATGCTGGAAATATACTTCCAGAAAGTGTCGAAGGAAAATAATAATGATGAGTTATGAGGATTAAATCAGTCAAGATAGCTCCACATATGTTTTATTACGAAAAAGAACACGATGTTCATTGAAATTATTTTCTATCATTTTGATTCAGTTGTTAATAGAACTCAATACAGTACTAAATATTACGAATTTGCTTTTTAAGAATAAGTGGTTATAATAATTGAAACAACTATTTTTCTCTCAAACCAAATAATGGAATATTGGGAGACTTATGTTATGTAACTTATATGTTTGGTTTTACAAACATTTTCCTTCTATGTATGAGAACCAATAAAATCAGTTTAAGTTTATATCTTCGGGTACCAAATAAAAAGGCTGTGCTGCTTCAGCCAAAAAATCCAATATTTACTACTTTCTGTATTGTACTGATACTGTGAGCTGAAGTTCTATATCTCGATACTATATTACTTTGAGCACTATTGCTAGTTTTGAGTTGGAATACTGAGTACTATTTCCTTGGTATATTCCATACCTTCCATTTGCAATACAAATTTACACTGGATAAAAAAAATATTCCTTAATCTGTATTAAGAACTGCTGAAAATTCCATTTTATAGTCAGGATGAAGAAATGTTCTAAGAACAAAAAAACAATTTTGTAATACGTTGTGACGGCAAAATCTAAAATTGGCACAAGTTGCAAAGAGTTGGAGGATGGAAATCATAATCTATGAAAGTGAGTAGGTGGAAAATTAACATATGTTCAAGCCCGATAAGAGTCATTTGTTGTGCTTTAAAAGGGACGAGGGTAGTGCGTGTGGCCGTGTGCTGCCCTAAAGTACGGTAGACATCCCCCGCAACCAAACTGTTGCAATTATATCACTAGTCACGCACTACAACATTGCTAAGCATTCTGTACAAAACTACTTGAATCATTAAACTTTCAGGGAAAAGGGATTGTCGTCTCCTCCTATTTTGTCGACGACTGGTGAAGCTGTTCACATGAAAAAATTATGTCGCTGAATAATTGAAACAGTCAACAATCATAGCTTTAAAGTATCTTTGTGTAACCTGCGAATATTTGATTGCTGATAAGGAAACGATACAGACAAGAAACCTCGTTCAGCTCAAGATATTAAATGTTCCCTTCCTCTTAATTCCTTGAACTACACTATTCTTGAATTATTTGTTCTATTAGATGAGTTGAGGGAAGATGCATTCGTGTAATCAAACTCCAATTAGAAGGCAGATTCAAATATTAAAACTTTGAATGAACGAGGACAGAGATCAACTTGTTATCTCGCATTCTTGACCGATTCAACAAACTGAAATATTCAAGATTTCTCAAGGAACTTAAATTTCGATGGAACAAATTTAATGAACACATCTATTGAATCTTATTTTAAATTTTCTGCAGTTGAATTATAACTTGCATTTTCTAACATTATAAAATCACGAAATCCGATAAAGTTACTTTATTCTGGAGTCAATACAAAGTTGATGAATGAGAATCCAATAATATTGCAATAGACAAAGCAACCAAGATGAGACTCGATGAACGATTAACGATGACCAAGCAACTCGATGCTAAATAAACATCGTACAACTCATACTCTGAATAATACTTCTCGATACAAAGACCCACTTTTTATCATCAATCAAATTAAACGAGAATTGTTTAGTACTGATTAGAATAGCTGTAGAGTAGACATCGGATCGTTGAAGCACGATTCATTCTCCGGGATAGGTTTCTTTTCCTGTTTTTCTCTTGCTTCTTTCCAGAAATGTTAATCAAGTTTAAATTCCGTGATTTTAATGAGATGGAGACAATATTAGAAGATTTGCGGATAAAACTATTCCATAGCATTAAGTAAATTTCAGATCCCCATAAGAAGTGCTATCTTTTTATGTGACTGAGGCTTTTACCATAAACTAACTACTCTTAAGTGGATTGTCTGTGCTTATACATAGTACAGTGACTACAGTGACTCATATAGTCACTGTACTACAGATGGAGAAAAGGTAAACAAATACAAAGCCTGTAGGCTATACAAAACATTTAGTATAACTAGAATATTATGATAATAACCTCTTTAGCAATACCATAACATCATTTATGCGTTTCTTTGTATGCTTAAGTCTGCATTTCGTGTCTGTGTAATTGTCTTATAGCCATGAGAGACCAACCATTTGTAACTGAATGGATTTAATAAATCCTCAATTCATGGATCGTCTGAAAAAAACTTCCTTTCTACCAATTTTCTTGTATTCCATTGAGAATATAAAACTAAAAGTGTAACGCAAATGCCCCCAGAAAGATAAATGTTCACATTATATCCACGGACAAGGAACTGATAATTTATTTTCAGAGAAGAATTTCTACAGCCGTGTTATAGTAAGCTTTTGTTCCAAGGGGAGAGCACACACAATAACTCCACTTTCTCTTACCTTCTGTCTAAAATACCAAAACGAACAAAACTTTGCCAAGTAGCGGTGTGCTTACGCCGTCACACAGTAACGTGTGGTGTGGGCCAGCATACGATGCCAAAATTGAATTAGCCATCCAAAATGCGTGTTAAATACTTCAAAATGTACGAGGAACCAAAACGTGTTATCACACTGGAAATTAATAATTCAAGGTTTACCTGTCAGGATAAAAAAAGTGCAACCATGTGCTCATATAACTTGTAAAATTGAACGAAAAGTAATAAATTCATATAAACGAACTACCGTGAGTTTTCTTGATATAAGGTTTGTCAACTGCTCAACAATTCCATGCGATACCATAAACCAGCTAGTTTCCAGTTTTATATCCACTACACTATACAGCAGAGGTGAATGATCATTAACCAGGATTGAGGTAACGTGTGGTTAACATGTTGATCCTCTCAACTATAAGCTAGCTTCTGTAGCTTCTGTATGATTATTCTTATGGAATTGATACTATTCATACAATCTCATTAATCAGATCTTTAGTATGGAATAAAGATATCAACAATAAGTTTGAGCAATGTAGGCATCACCCTTAAAAATACTTAGAAAAGTTCAGATACTCTGACTATTATTTGAATAAAGAACTTTAAAACAGGGCTGTTTAAAATAATTGGAAAATAAATAAAACTCAAACACCCTTTTTTTGAAAACTTTAAAAATTATAAAACACACATACATGTTTCGGGATCTAAGCCCATTATCCACATTGAAAATGGGCTTAGATCCCGAAACATGTATGTGTGTTTTATAATTTTTAAAGTTTTCAAAAAAAGGGTGTTTGAGTTTTATTTATTTTCCAATCTGACTATTATGTTGAACCACATCACATCACCAGTTTTGGCTTCCAAGTATGAAGACAGAATGTATTATAATTTAGAATTGGGGGAGTGATATTGAATAATAAATTACTCAATGTGTGTGTGAGTTAAGCAGAGACAATTCAACGCAGGAGACAAGCAGGCTGTTACACCCCATCAGCAGCACCTGCACTTTCAATCTATTGCGCTCTACAAGGTGTTGAGATACTCCTGTTAAGAAAGTTACTTCGTGGTATCCTATAATGTACATCTCCTTCAACGTATGATACCCGTATCAAACTCACTCACACCACATTTTCCAAGGTAGGCTTATTCATTTTTTGTACTGAAAAATTTAGGATGAATGAGATATTAATATTATTGCAGTATGTGAAATTAAAAGTTTTTACCACATAGAAGGTGAGATTTAAATTATCTGTAATTGTAAATATGTCTAATTATTATCACATTTCATTTCAAACATTATAAATTTTGATCTATTTCAATTTAATGTAGATTATGTGAAAGCAAATTCATGCTCTTCGTTATACGTATATTTGAAGCACTGCAACTCCACTTTGATCATTCCACTTTAACCCCAGAGCCAGAGTAATCCTAATCAGAATTCAACTGTTAATAAGAATAATTATGTTCTATCAAACTTGAAATGCATTCATATCATTTAAGACTAACACCCAAAAATCTCTCGGCTCAACCCTATTCCTAGTTCTAATTCTTGGTTTCCATACCTTTCTGAGCTGCTCTATTATGCTAACCAGTCATTCGCCTATTGAATGTCAAAGATCTAATTCAATCAGTCTCAGAAAGGTTTGATCAGTGGAAAACAAAGCAGCCGTATAAAGTTAGAGGCACTTGGCCTACTGGATTTAGTATTAGGATAGGAACCCAGCAGGCTGCCGTTTCAATACCCAAGTGCTCGCTCACTCACTCTCTCTCACTCTGCCGTTCATCGTTCAATTGTTTGTTCCGAGTCTTGCACGGGCTTTGCACTACGATAGACATCACTGGGAGCATCAAACGGATTGTTCTTGCTTTCCGAGGAAGATTGCCGAATAGAGGAGATTGTGAGCCGGTGTATTGTTCACTGCAGTTGCAGAGATGAGGATTTCACAAACAATGCTCGACTACCTTATTCTGCACCTTATCCTTTAATACTCATTTAAGTAGTCCTACTCCCTAATTGTAGATTGGTGATTTCTCTTCGAAAATTGTATGCTTCGATATTCGACTCAATCAAAATATGACTTGTCTACCGTAGACTAAATACAATTGACTTTTGAGTTCTTATATTTCAACAAATAATCGAGTTATACGAAAATTTTCTAAGACATACTATTACGGTTTGTGTGAAATGAAGCCAGCTTTGGCATTCAATGATTATTGAATTTAAGATATGGAAATTAAGACCTTTTTTTTAATACAGAGAGAGATATTCAATAAATTCCTTACCCAGATAGCACAAAAAGCTGGAATCCAGATAGTTTCCTGCTGGAATTTTCAATTTAACATACTGGATTCAAGCTTGGAATTTTCAGTCTTTTAGCTGTAATACAGCTGAATTCAAGTTAAGACGTTCCCACGTTTCAAGCTGTTTTCAAAGCTTGAAAGTTCAAGCTGGAATCAAGTCTAATCATTCAAGCTTGATATATCCAGTTGAAGAAAAGCTGTTGTTATATTAAACACAAAATATTGACCAATTATGGAAAAGGAATGGAATACAAAAGAGAATACAGTGAACAAAATATTGATATATATTGGAAGAAAAATACAAATGGAATCCACTCACGAATCTGACAAACAATAATGAATTATTCTGTCAGTCCGCCTATTTCACATTGTTCAACATAACAGTTATTTGAAAGCTGCACGATGTATGCCTGTATGTATTCTTGATGACAAAATTTAATTTCTTTTCTTTGAATAGTATTATCGATCATAAAGCACCGCCAACATCATAGTTGGATTCCATACAATCTTCTAAATTGGCTCAGAAAATATTTTAAATTCCCATTGCCATAACTGATTTCCGTACTTTATTCCGAACAATATGAATCTCTCAGAATATTCTCGAAAATATGAAATATTTCTCAGAATAAGATATTTCAGTACAAGAAAGCTGCAGCTGTAATAAATTTTACTCTCACGATGAAAACCTAATCTACATTGAACGATCAGTATTTAGCTGATATTGCGTGACTGGGAACATTGAATATACTTTAGGATGCGATGAATTTTTCATAACACCATTAAACTCAAACTTCTCTGTTACTTCGGATTTCTAATTTGTTTTTTTAGATTAACATATTTTAAATGATAGGAATATGATTTTCCTGTGTTAACTCTCCTATGAAACGTTAATTGACAGGAATCATAGCTTCCTTTAACAGGGAGGTTCTATACAAGGGGGCTATGGAGGAATGAGAACATCTTTATAAAAGCCACTACCGTACCTATTCGAAGTGGTATGTAGCCTAGTATGTAGCTGTCTTCTAACTTTTCAATACCCACACTCTAGCTCAGAAGAAATGTGAACACTAAAAAAATATATAACGTCTTCTATTCGTTGGACAATACTTTTTATGATCATAACCATACTCATTTAATTAACCTATGAATGTGAGTAGAAGTGCTTGATCATTTGGGATTTAGATGAAAGCTATAGTATTCACATTGACCAACGAAGAATCAGATCCAGATGACGAAGAAGAAATGTTGAGGATGACGATAATTATTATTATTATCGTATGCCGTAATTGGTGGGGAGTCCCAAAAGGAAGTTCCACCGGCAAAATAACCTCAATTGTCCTCGATGGGGAATTGTGGTATTTCTTGAAGTTATATCCACATTATATTTAAATGTTTGAAAGTTTTTCCAATTTGGGAGAGTTCAAAACACATAAAGCACAAACAGATCACCAAAATAACTTCTGATAAATATAAAATTTCGAAAAATTTAGAGCACAAAATTTTCTAACTTGTTACAAATTTTCCATGACAACCAAAAAAAAAAAAAAAAAAAAAAAACGTTAATTGACATAGCTTCCTTTAACAGGGAGGTTCTATACAAGGGGCTATGGAGGAATGAGTACATCTTTATAAAAGCCACTACCGTACCTATTCGAAGTGGTATGTAGCCTTGACGATAATGATTATACTCGGTAGAATTATTTTGGCTTAATGTTGGAATTTATAAGATAGGTTCAGATTAAGTCTAGAAATTTTGTGTTCAGATAATTTGAACTCCTGAGATTACGCCAGTTTTCTCTGCACTTCGGCAGATTTCAAAGAAGACTGATTTGAAGACTGAATTTCACATTTGACTGAACTGAATCACATACCAAGTTGACCTGAGGTAATTGAATAATTAATTCGAAAAATTCTCTCTTATCATCCATTATGAATCATCCACTGATAATGAAAATTATTAAGCAGAAACCACTTCACTACCCATCAGATCAGCTATACAATGAGTTCGGAGTGATGGATGCAAGACAGCCCTACTCCTGGAAATCATTTGCAGACTACACAAAAAACCGGAAAACTTTCAATGGAGAAACCACAGCCATAACACAAGAAATAGAAACCTTCTGATCGCAAACGTTGCTAGGAAGGCAACATATCAACGACACTACAACCACCTAGCACCAAAAATCCACAATTTACTTCCTGCACACATCAAGATGATAGAACACCCAAGAAAATTCAAAGCCGTCGTTAAAAAGTGGATTATAACAACTGGAAGACATCACATAGAAAATATTATTTCTAACAGTATGTGAGCTCACTTACCCAAAGTATTCGCACCCCACCCAAAATTTACACCTACTCTAGCACATGGGGTTCCCATAGTTGAGTAGGTTAATTTCCAATAAAAATTTAAAAAAAAATTGAAACTTTATTCTTTAATTCTTTAAACACTAACTGGACTTAAATTTACATTGTACTCATTACATTTGCTTGCTGTTTTGTTCATTTTTGTTTTTTGTTTGTTTTTTAAGGAAATAAAATTTATTATTATTTATTTATTATTTATTTATTATTGAGTGATATGATGAACAAAAGAAATTTGCAGGCGAGCGAAACGAGTCAGTTGGTCTTATTGACACTTCTGACACTGCGGAGGCGGAACCCTGGATAGACGCTTGAGGCGAGCGTAGCGAGCGTGCCGCCTAGTAATACACCAACCCTATGAATAATTGTGCTTTAATTATTCTTGAGGCTAGGAATTGCTGTTTTCAAGTTTTGAATTACTTAAATCTCAACTTCAAACAACTCATCCCATAATGATCAATTCCTTTCAATTTGATTTTAATTCCCCTTCCTTGAAGGAAATCATTAGATAACGTGAGAGTTTACATGAGTTAGTTGTCCGTCGTGAGGCGGTTTCTCTTTTGACTTTCAACAATACTTGATTTGTGTTACATGATTTTATCCTTTGTAAGATCAAATTAATTAGAATAATAATCGTACATTTTTTATTCTGTAATAGAAAAAAGTTGAACATGCCATTACACTGGTAAATGCAAAATAATTTCTTCTCTTGGAATATTTTCCCATAAGAAAAGCTGGATTCGCATCCACTAGCGGTGTTTTAAATGATGAATGAGATATTTACATCCACCTGTAACCAGCGCTTGAGGCGAGTGAAATAATTAATCAGAGAAGCAAAGCATTTGCATTTCAGTCATATCGTACATCAAACAGAAGCAACACTTATTAAAGTATAAATGAGCAAATCTGTATGTTTCGGTTGCAACGATTCACTTTAGCTTTCCAAGTTCATGAAATGCAGATCAACTTCAATTGGTTTATGAAAGGAGTTCTCGAGTGAAAATGAAACATTAAAATTCATGAAAAACAATATGTTAGCAATTATTAGTGAAATTCCCTCAACATCACTTCATTTATTGTTGAAATGAATTCTTCCGTGATAGAGTTTCGAATTTGGAATCTCGATTGAATTTGCATTGCAATCTGACGCCGATATAATATGGGCCACAACAGAATATTCAAATGAAGCAATAATTAGCTTCTCCGTCGAGCGCGTTTTCCAACTTGGTATAAATAAACAATATTATAATGATGGTATGAATATCATGCCAGAAACAGTTTCGTTGGAGCTCGCTCCAATATGCTCCAGTAATATGATAAGTTTGTTTAATTACAATACATCAGTGACCGAAAAATTATACCATGTTCTCTTCTACATCTATACAGATAATCGAATTAATTAATTTATATTCTGGATAGTTGGAAACTCGTATTTCAATTATTATTTTCGTTACCAGACTAACCTAAATTGAATACATCTACAATATTCTAAACAGTTTTCGCAATAAATTTAATTATTATCTAAGTTATAATTATTTAAAACCCGATTTCTAGACGAATGAGGTACAATCTTTTCTTGGTTTATATTTGATCCACTAAAAGTAAGCAAACTGATGACAGAAGGAAGTTTGTACGTGTGCATGTACCGCTTAGTACACCTGTCGTGTACAATTATCATTATATTTTGGAGAAGAGGTTGTGACAATTGAAGCCTGATAACAAGTGGCTAATATTCCTGCTATAGCAACTCAGCACGCGACGAAATTCATATAAATCGTTCCACCAACTTTTTGTTGTAGCAGAGTTATATCTCCATACAAAATGTACAAAACTACAATCATTGCTCTCGATCACGAAAGTGACTGAGAATGAAAGACTGTCAATTCATTAATTACAGAAGAAACACAATTGAATTTGGAAATTTCATCTTCAAATTTTCATCCACCCAATGGATCTACGATTAGATAAAAAATAGTATAAATAATTCACTACAAGCTTGGTAAAATCTAGTTATCTGAGAAGAATATTCCAGAATATTTTTCAGGATGCATTTTTTTAATAAGATATATTTTGTCATCGCACGTCCATTTTTCTTAGCTTGTTCATTATAGCCTAATAATTATTTTTTAGGATGCATTTTTTCAATAGTATATTCTCTTTTCAGCTTGTTCATTATAATGACAAAAATATTATAAGATAAGAAAGAAAGACTGAGAATCGTGAAAATATTGTGATGATAGTGGAGGTGTTGGAGTTCAATAGTTGATATCAACGGCTGCCTGTATGTTCTCACACGGGATGTCGCGTGAGATGTCTCATTCTAGAAAACAAATCCGTTCTCACGTGAACATCACAAACAAAGCGGATGACTCTCAAAGTGTATGAAAGCATGAGCCTACTCACAAAAACTATCAGTCGTAGTCTCCACCTAGTGGCTCATTCGTTTTGAAAGTATATTTGGAAATTATTTTAGGTGTACTTTCCGCAACGCACAGCGTACAAAGAATTGCCGAGCTACAGTGGGAGCTGGCTTCTTTTGGAGCCTTGCAACTGGATAGCGGCACTACCACGATATCAGCTATAACCTGTATTACAATTTTTTAGTATTTGTTTGCTGAGCGCGGAGCATTTCAGCACGAAATAGACTAAAAGTATGAATGGAATATATAAGTATGAATGGAAAAATCAGGCATTCATTTGATGATAAAGACTAATCACAAATTTTAACATTTTTTCATTCTGTTGAGAAGCATTGAAAAATAAATTGTACACTCCAATTATACAGAATGACTTTTCTCTTCCATGATAAAGACGTGATCATTACAATGATCCTTTTCAGCCTCTAACACCTGTAAGTAGACAATCAAAATAAAGAAAATGAGAAGCAATCTGAGAATTAGAATTACTGATTGCTCCAACTATGTGTGAAGATAGAGACGACGTTTTGAATCAATCTTCAATGCTTGGTTCAAGAATGACTTTTCAGCCCCATCTTAACGCTTGTTTGGTTCAAGACGTGGTCATCCTATCCACCCCTTCAAACCTTCCAAACTCTTCGAGAATCCCAATACCACCAACATATTGAAAGTGGAAATAGGATCGATATTCTCTACTCATTCAACGGTGGGCGTGTAAAAACGTGGGTTTATTTTTATTACGTGGCAGAGATTGATGAAAACATTTCATTGATTCCAAGGTCTATTCAAGATTCCGTCGGGTGAAATTAATCTTGCAAGAAACCCACCCGGCTGTTGTAGGATGAGCACTGAACAGGGAGTCAACTATATTGGAATTCCCGGCACGTACACCGGTCATTTTGCCTGTTAACCAGCGGGTCAGTGTGGGGGCGGGGGAGGGACTACGACCCTTTTCCATCCTTACAAAGCCGAAAATACGCTTCTCATTCTTCTCTACGTGACAGGAAACAATAATTCATCCTGTATCGACTTCATTATAACAAAAATATTATAATATAATTTGGATTTTCTATTCATCCTCTTTCGAGTTTGACCCATATTATATTTCTTCGCCCGTATCACCTGAGCAGAAGAAAGTTGCAAAGGAAATTTTGTGACGAGGTATGAAATGAGGTTCAACCTCCAGTTCTTTTTGAAATGTGTTTGAGTTTCTGTAATACATGCAGATACGGCGAGAGGCACTAAATATGATTAGTCCACATGCTTGAATGTGTAATCAACTTTGGTTTTAGTGCATTTCATTTGAAAAAATGCACTATTGGTCTTGCCCTGACAATCGAAAATTTATGATGACATCATATTGTGATATATTTTTTACACGTTTCCGAGCCCCTAGAACACGAATCTGATGTCCGTTCAAATTTATATATCTCTATATATATATTTATATATGTACAGTTTCTTGTTAACACGATAACTCCCGAAGGGCTTGTCGGAGAGCGACCGAATTTTGCACAAAAATCGTTAGTGTTAATATCTCGGTCAAGTTCGTTAACCAGCCAAATTGGTCCAAGGGTAGGGGGTGAAATCAGGGGATGAAAATTTTGAAAAATCACTTCAAATCGACCAATAACGTGATCGTTTTGAAAATTGGTGGGTATAATACCCTTGTTATTCCCTACTATTTGAGCCATCAACGAAAAAAATCCAATCAAAAATGGCAGAGAAAATGGCGAATAACACAATGCCAAAAATTGTGTTTTTCGAAAACGGCGCCTTTGAATTCATACCCTGAATAGCTCATTATAAGTCATATGATTTGAGCCATCATAGAATTGCATTTGAAATGCACTCTTTCCGACCGTCAGCTGCCGGAGCGAATTTTTTAAGTACTGTAATCACAAGAATGGAAACTTCCCAGATAGCACATAAGCTTATTTCAAGCTTGAAATTTCGTGGATTTTGAATTGAAAGTTACAGTTTGATCAAATCAGCTTGATTCAAACTTGTAACAGGCTGTGAGTGATCAAGTTGTAAGTTTCAAACTTGTAAAAAAGCTGTAATTTTCAATCTTAAAATCAACCTTTAATGATCCAGCTGCAGTCCAGCTTGTTTCAAGCTGTCTTTCAGCTGGAGACAAAATCCTTTGCAATATCACGTGACTAACATAGTTCATTTAACTACCACGAGTAGCGCTGTGTCAACTTTCAACTTTAAAGCATATGTTTATCAAATTAATTTTTGCATCAGCTATTTTGATCAACCAACTTATGGATTTTCTATTACGAAAACTTTACATTATTTATAAACACGCAAAGGTAAGTGGAATACGTTCATTTGATTTCATTGTACATGGCATATAATTTTAGTATTGTCCAAAAGTAAATGAATTCCAAATTGGGATTTACATCTCAAATAACTTATTAAATTATACAAGTTAGATGTTAACCCTGAATTTTCTCCAGCCTATGCCTATCAATCCATCAGCTATAGTGGCTACTATAATAGGCCTATATAGTAAGTTTATTTTAATTTTGCTTCAAAAATTTAAAATATTGATGACAAAGTTGAATACTGAATTATTTCTTCTTGTTCGGTTGTAGTTAGCCTATTTATATTTTGATTTCTATTTACTTTGCTCGCTATATTCCTCTCCTCTTTCTTATCCAAAATTACTGTGATATTTGAAATGTATAATCATTTACTTTATTATGATTTGTTATTTTTTCTTTCAGGGCCGTTCGATTAGTGTAACAAGTAATCATTGTTGACGTGGGGGATGCGGCGGTGCTTTATGATCGATTCAAAGAAAAGAAATTAAATTTTGTCATCAAAAAATACATACAGGAATACATCATGCAGCTTTCAAATAACTGTTATGTTTAACAATGTGAAATAGGCGGACTGACAGAACAATTCATTTTTGTTTGTCAGATTTGTGAGTGGATTTGTATTTTTCTTCCAATATATATTAACATTTTGTTCACTGTATTCTCTTTTTTATTCTTTTCCTTTTCCTTAATTGGTTAATATTTTGTGTTTAATATAATAACAGCTTTTTTCCAACTGGATATATCAAGCTTGGATGATTAGTCTTGATTCCAGCTTGAACTTTCAAGCTTTGAAAACAGCTTGAAATGTGGTAACTTCTTAACTTGAATTCAGCTCTATTACAGCTTAAAGACTGTACGTTCCAAGCTTAAATCCAGCTCTTGTTGATTCAACTTGATTCCAGCTTGAACTATCAAGCTTGGATCATTTAACTTAATTCCAGCTTGAGTTCTCAAGCTTGGGTCATTTAACTTGATTCCAGCTTGAACTTCCAAGCTTTGTAAACAGCTTGAAACGTGGTAACTTCTTAATTTGAATTCAGCTGTATTACAGCTTAATGGCTGTAAATTTCAAGCTTGCATCCAGTTTGTTAAATTGAAAATTCCGACAGGAAACCAGCTTGATTCCAGCTTTTTGTGCTATCTGGGTTAAGTCTTGAATTTTATACTGTTGCTAACAGGGGCGTTTCCACAACCGCGAAACTCTTGAAAGGTCACTGCACCCTTCAAAATAAGGTAATAAGGTATTTCATATTGACGGCACTGCTCTTATTTGGAAACGTATCAAAAATATTCACCGATTATAGTATATTTTACTAATCTACTTTATTTGAAAGTATTAATATCATGTGTTGAGCAGTCAATTTTACGAATATCGAAGAGGTCAAGGAATATGGTCGAAACTTGAAAAGAAAATGTTGAAAAATAATTTAACATATTCTTTTTTCTCTTAGAATGAACTGGATGGTTCAATTGACTTTCTCTCATTCTAGATCCATAAACATTTTTTACAATTTGAATACAAAATAATTTCATTCTCCTTCCTCTTTCCCAGTTTTATCAGTATTTTACTAATTTTTTCTCTCACATACAAATAAAACCACTCAAAGATTCACCCCATCAATAATTCTTGTTCATTAGTAGTGAGAGACAACGTTGTTCAGAAAATTCATCATTAGGACGTGAAAACACATTCCAAGTGAATTTTTGCTCGGACCTGACGCTAGCTTTCTGTAGCAACTGTTTCCATTCAGAGCACTCGGGCGTCAAATTTATGTTTATTCTTATAGTACGAGCTCCACTGGAATGGAAAAAGTTTCCAAACTTCCTTCATAGTCGTTGCTCCTCCCTTATGTCTCTCATATATCTCGCAGACTGCGTCAGTGGGATTCTCCCTCAAAGATTGAATTGTAGGATAAATGTTACAAAAGGGTTATTTGCTGCATTTGAAGATTCAGATGGAACGAACATTCATCAGAGTGAACATGCTTGAAGATTTATTAGAGTACTCATTAGTGCAACACGATCATACATCAAAAAAATATCAGAAGAAATTTGATGGCAAATCTTCCTTTTCCTCAATATTTTTTTCAATCTCCAACAATTGAATAGAAAAATATTCTTTCTCATATTCAAAAGATTTGTGGGCGTGAATTCTAATATTTTTGAGCAATTTCTCTTCAAGTATATGTTCAATAGGTAATTTGTGATTAATACAGTAGTGGTTCACAAAAAATATATAGGGAAGCGGTTTGTCCCATTGGTGGAGAGCGTCTAATCGGTGAGATTAGATAAGCGACGTGCCTCTGCCACCACTGTTGTACTGGTGACCGGTTCCTCTGAATTCAATTGATGAGCCTCAAAAATCGCTTCCCGGTGGTTCGGAACTCACCTAAACCAGTAGGTCCATTCATCTCTCATCATCATCCTTCCCATTACCAACGCACAGGCCCAAAAGCCCATGTGGGCATCACCCTCAAAAAAAAAAAAATTGTGAATTTAATATAATGCTATCGATAATGATTGTTTCCTATACAAATTGTTTAAACAATTTTCAAGTTTCTTCGGTGAAAATAATTCCTTTATGATCCATTATTTGTTTTCATGTTTCATAACTATTGAATTTTTTCATGTGAAATTATAAAACGTCATACTTCTTATTATGCGACGTCAAATGTGCTTAATAAGTAAAAATCAATGAATGCAAAAATAGCACTCCACTTACACCATTCAAACTACTCGATAATTTGATTTCACATTTCTGATTTCTTGACTTAAGCTATAAGTTAGCCTCACCAGACCTGCCGGTGATGCAAGCTCACTGTTGGCAAGCGTTATTATGAGGTGTGCCTTGGGAAGCATTCAATTTGTTTCGTGAGCTACGATCTTATGTGCAGCTCACAATCTCGACCCCTTGTGTAACATTTTGTTCACAGTTCCCCATGGAGGCTCTTTTCCCCGTGCTAAAGGTCTTCTCCCTCTCCAAGGTGGTTCTGTTTCCAATAACTTCACCCACACGAGCTTTTTCATACCTACATCTTAATCCAGCTGCTTTCCAACCAGTGTCCTTTTTCACCCAACGTTATCGATTCATGGTGGAATCACTAGGTAAATTGGAATGTTTAGCTCTCTGTCATTTGATAGATGTGAATATATGATAGTACTCTCAGAGGAATTCGAACTATGACATTCTATTATAAAGGTTATCGAATGCTGAGCTATCCAACATGAAACCTTGAAACTTGGGAAAAAGTGATTCTCCACACAAGATTTTCGAAGATTATACAGTTTTTCAAGTATCTTGTAGTAGCCCTCTGAAGATTTTTCCCGCAAGAAGAGCTGATACAATGCAGGGTTTTGAAGAAATGAAATGTGCATGAGAAAAATTTCATTTGCAGATTAATACCAGTGAGCGATATCAAAGTGAGACATATTTTTTAATGTTGAATGTCATGAAATGAGTTGCTAGAAAAGCCTAAAAACTTCGAAAGTTGCTAACTTTGCTTCACAGTACGCAGGGAACAAGTTTGTCAGTGAAGTTTCTTACCTGAATAATTTTATTAATATTAAAGAGTAAGATTCTGGCGAGTTAATTCGTCAAAGCTTAAAGGGATTTGAGCTGGAATCATCAAAACAAGAATAATGATAAATTAAATACAGTGGAGCAGCTATATCTCATGTCAGGATTGAGTGGAGTGCTTGAGTAAATTAACTCTGCAAGGAGCAATATTTGAAATAAAATACAAAATATACATTATTCAATTAGGAGTTCTGATATCAACTTTAATCCTTTTTGATTGGAAACTCTCTTTAGGATTTCTATTATTGACTTTGAATAAATTCCCAGAAGTAAATATTTTTCTGTATGTTTCAGCTCAGATCCACATGATTTTAACGTAGGAGGGTATTGTTGAAAAATCGACTGCCTAGGTCCTCTCATTGATTGGTGCAAGCACAAACTATGGACAATAATAGACTCCTCCCAGATTATCCATCAAAATCCATAATAGTACCTTAGCCTGACAAATCCATTGACGACTGCACATATTGTATAGTCCTATTGAAAGGCCTAATGTAGACTGTCCAAGCAAATAAGGCCCTCTGGCAAGATGAGAAAATGACTCCAGCTTGGTCAATATTGATTCAATAATTATTGTTAATGACTTGAGGCAATTTATACTGATTAACTTTATTAATTACACTGCTATTACACACTAAAAAAAATATAAACTATAACGGAACAGAAGATAGCACAAGAGTTCATAACGTTTCACGATACAAATTCCACTAAGATTAACACTGCACTGAATTAAGAAATGAGAACAGTCTTTATCACTAAGAAGAAATATGAACCGACTAATAAACAGAATGAATATAACTATAGAGTGTCTATTTACAACGGCTGGTCTGTCACACAGTATAACTGACACAATTAGATTCAATGCTTGAGTAAGACTCACTGGTAAACCCAAACATTCCGAATATATAGGCTTCTGAGAATAAACAAGAGAATGCTAGAAGGTTCTGGCATTATCACTTTGAGAAGGTTCTCGATGAGTTTTTGTTTACAAAACAATGTGCTTGTTTGTTGACACAAAGCCTCCCCATCCCCGCCTTGTCCATCCTTGTCATCCTACTATCTCAAGGCCATCAGACACTGTTGAATTCCGTAACATTATTATTGGTTTGGTCTCAGACGTAGGAAACATTTTGATCTACAATTTAAGACCAAATCAATATTTTTTGAACCAACATTGACTGAGCAGTAGTGATTTCCTCATCTTGCCAGAGGGTCTTCTTTGCGTGGACAGACTATGGTTAGCTGATGACCGACAGGATATCTTTATTGGGGAGCAAAGCTGAATTTGACACTTTTGATAGACGCCTATCCTTTGTTGATTGGTTGCTAATAGAGTATCAACATCATTTTCGAAAAATCGTGACTCTTCTTACAATAATTTCTATTATTCATTAATTTATCATTATGATATATTATTTATATTTTATGAATAAACGATCAAAATCAATCATGAGTGAGCCAACTATTATGCAACGCAACAATTAATGAAGAACTGGATAAATCCTATATACTTGATTCCCCGTTTTATCTCAGGCTTGCTAGACCACAAGAAAAGTTGGGGGGAGGGGGTAATAAGAGAAATAATTTTTTCAACAACCTTCACACAATAAACTCACTAAAGCAAAACATAAAAAAATATCCAACATAAGTATGATAATTATCATGAGTTATCATAATTATCACTGGTTAAGACAAGTATTGCAGTAGAAGGGAGTTCTAGCATTCATATCAACCAATTATTGACAACTATAATAGGAACTTTTGATGAAAAAATATAGAAATGCGAAAACAGTTAGTACATGCTCTCAAATTTATTTTTCATCCTACAACTTTATTATTTTTACTGAGCTAAATAATATTGGTCAAGTACAGAGTTTTTCATGAATTAACATTATTATTTCGTTGATTATTATTTGGTAATTGTAAAGTAGCCTATTTCCGAATTTGTGAATCGTTTTTTATCTTCTAAATGAGCCCCCTTTCTTGGTAGGAAAAGAATGATAGTGGAATTTTCTTTGTCGCGATGAATTAATCTTCTTTGGCTTAAACAAGAAGCGCAATACAGAATCTCAGTAAGAGACTTGCATATTTCAGAGGTTAGCGATGAAAAGCAAAGCTGGACGCTCTGCCAAGTTCTATAGGACCTACTTAATAGAAACGCAAATTAAAGCTTGAAAAGAAGATTAAGAAGCCCAGATAAGTGGCAGAGGAAAGAGAAATGAAGATTACAGAGAAAGAGAGCGGACAACTAATGTTATGGAGCATCAACAGAGAAGGGAAGCCCACCACTCATGCTGGATAGAGATGGAGAAAAAGGAGAGATAGATCTGTTCATGTGCACTCTCAAAGAGAATTTCAAGTCTGTAAGAGAAAACTCAGTGGAAGGGAGAATTTCAGAGGAATAGATATATGTTGTTGATTTGATGAAGGACAGAGATCAGAATGCCCTTGAATGAAATAAACAGTTAGCTTGTGGTATCTACCATTACAGTTGGTTGAACAATAATATTATATATATTTCAAAGTTAACAACTCTGCTCTGGTCTCAGAGAGCTGAAATTCATCCCTTCCAACCAACGCCCACAAGCTTCAGTAGGCACTGTCACACACTCCAGTCACTCTTCTACTGCAATACTGATTCAATGACTCTATTCCTGATGATGAATTGCCAAGGTTTCATTCTTTTTCATGCTCTGTTGAAATCGCACGGATATAAGAAATATTACGAAGATCTTCCACACTGAAGGAAGTAATCTTTAGCCTCATTCATTCATAGTAGCGGAAACGAAAATTGTTGAAATACTTAGTACGACATTGAAATAATTGATACAGGAAATATCTCCTCTATTTGTAAAAAGAGCAAGAGATTCAATAATTCAGACATTATTGATATTCACTTACCTACCATATTATTTTGAAGATAATCCCTTTCACTGGCGGTGTCGCATGCTAGACTCGTACCCACAAAACAGGTGAAGTGCTCGTATCTTTTGCTGTATAGCATCTTAGCAACATTACATCTTCACCTGTTTCGTGGGCACGAGCCGCCAGTGATCCCTTGTATAAAATCTAAATAATAATCATCATAAGAATTATCAAATCCATGTACATGTTCCAAACATAAACTGTTTGACCAAGAACCTCAAAATATTACATCTTCTTGTATAAGTAAAATTTTCCAATCCACTTTTTTGTTAGGGTGTCAGAGATGGTTCCAATGCTTCCGTTTGAGGTGATCGCTCTTGGCCAGCTAGCTCTCCGTGTTGGGACTTGTAATACATGTCGTCCCTCTCAATTTATAGTGCTTTTCTCGAAATCAGTCTGCTACCCGTTGACTCGCCTTTACAGTCTCCATTATCTATGAATCCTTTCATCTCCACACCCTTTTGTATTGGTTATCTCGCTTTGTTCCCATTCCAATCACCAGCTCCGCCACAGAACATATACCCCTCTCCTTTGCTCCTGTGTTTCATCTCGGAGGAGGCCTTATTTGCTCTAGACAACCACAATCTTCTTCCTTCCTTTCTCTGTTTATTTCCGTCCTATTCCGAGCACGTCCATTGTAACGCAACTGTAAATTGGTCTACTTGTGTAACGCGGATTACCAAGACTTGCCTTTTTTCATCTGCTTTGAACATAGTAATTTATTACGTATGTGCTCTCTGCAAAAGTGTCAAGTCTTATTTATCACCTACGTACAACAGATCTCGACATAAAGGAGTAAGCTGTGAAATTATTGCTACCCCATGATCTGGAAATCAATGCTATAAAAATAATTCACAGTTGCAGACGTTTTCACTTTTCTCGACCCAATTCTTCTTTCCCCACTAGTGTAACTTGGCACTGTTTTATGAAAATGGAAAAGCTTATTTTAATTTAGATGAATATCAATTTTTCTATCTGAATCAATCGTTACTTTGTTCAGTAGGCCAATTCTATTAAGAGGAATCAGTTATACTTTTCACCTTCAATTCAATTTCAATTTTTTATTCAATTTATCACACACATTACAACACAATACAATTATTTTTTATGAATATAGAACCCACATGCAGACTAAAACGTCTGTGTGTGGGAGCAGTTCTTAAGGTTATTTGTGTTAAATAATATATGGGCTATAATATAGGATACATATTGTAATGATAAATCAAGCATATTACATGTTCAATAGGAAATGTTTAGTAAATTATTTTCTATAAAAAACTTATAATTATAATAATTCTAAAAATTAGAAGGAAAAAAAATAGATATCTGTCAAAAAAGTAGGTGATTAGCCTATTAATACTTTTCATAGGTACTTTCAGTAATTTATTTGTAAATTTTTAGCGACTTCCAGAGCCAGCATTGCTTTTCATTTATTTTACAAGAAAAATAAAAAATAAATAAATAGAAATAATAATTATTATTGAAATGTATAAATACATATACTCCAAACATATGGAGATTTAATTAAATTTTCTGCACCCTGCCGTCCAACATTCATTAACCATTCTGAAATTCTGCGTTTTAACACAACGGTGACCCGGCCTGCCCCAGCCTCAACTATTTCTGGAGGAAGATTTCTGTACAACCATTGTGAAATATAGAATGAATTCTGAATTATGCCTTTGTAAACTAATGCTAATAGTGGGATTATATAATCGCGACGTTGTTTGGTTTCTGGTTAAATGACTGTGTTGAATTTCTCTGAAAAAAGTGTTCTTATTATTAAATGTGTGAATTACTAAATTTTTTATAAAAAGTTGCCTAATATTCATTACTGGAAATAAATTAAACAGTAGATTGGAGGGAAAGCGCTGGTTTTTTGTAATATAGTTTTCATGATTAACCTCTGTGCAACCGACAGGGGCTCCAAGACCGCTGATGACACCCCACCCCAAGCCAGAATGCCATACTGCAATAGCAACTGCACATATGAATAATAATACACCATCCTGCAGCGATCCAAAGTCAGCACCTGGCCCAGCCGAGAGAACGCATAGATCAGTTTCTTCAATCGGTTCTTCAGTCCTTGTACATGGGGGACCCAACTTAATTTGTTATCAAGGATGACTCCTAAATATTTATACCGATCCACACGCTCAATCACGCCGCAACTGCACTCCTCCGACTGAGGATCGCCACAGATGTGCATCCTGAGCACACAGCAATCGCAGTCAATATCTTGTCGACCAATTACTGGAAGATGTTTAGTTTTATTGATATTGACCGTAAGGGAGTTATGGTCAAACCAATTTCTAATTTTCGCAAGATCCTGGGATGCCTGTTTGTATGTTTCACCCCACGTACTGCCATTGGAAACCACAGCCGTATCGTTCGCAAACAAGAATAGTTTACCTTCAATTTCAACTTGTTTATATTATTGATATAGATCAAGAACAATAGAGGGCCCAGTGTACTGCCTTGGACCACTCCGTATTCAATTGCTAATTGTTTGCTAAAAGAACTATTGATAGAGACAACTTGTGTGCGGTTTTCAAAATAACTAGTGAACCACTCCAATTCTGTGTTTCTCACGCCTATTGTTTGTAGTTTTTTGTAAAGCTTTCCTCTATCAATTGCATCAAATGCTCTTGCTATGTCTAAAAATGTGATAAAAACTTTCTTCTTATTTCCTAACTCTGTTGTTATCTCTTTAGTTAGGTCAAATAGTGCATCTGAGGTGCTTTTGTTGGTAATGAAACCGTATTGTTCATTCGCAATAATATTCTCCCTAACAAGGTATCTTGTAAGCTGTACTTTAACACATTTTTCTATTATTTTACTAACAGGCGTGAGAAGTGAAATTGGCCTATAATTGCTCATTGTTGACTTTGGTCCTGCTTTGTAGATAGGGATAATTTTTGCTATTTTTAGTGATGTTGGAAATTTACCTGTCATGAAACTAAGATTTATGATATGTATAAGAGGTTTTTGTAATTAATTAAAATTATTTTCGTTCATCTTAGTAGGTATATTGTCTAAACCGGCTGATGAGTTACCTCTGATACTATTTAAAATGTCAAGAAGCTCTTTTGGACCGATCGGCTCCAGCTCAAATAAGGACTCAATGGCATGATCATCATCGTCAATCTCGGCAGGTCCCACTGGCCACTGGGTTCACAGCCTCTGCCAGTCTTTTCCCCACAGATGAAAAATAATTGTTAAAAGAATCACTAAGATTAGCTTCGAGTGCTGTAGCATCCGAGCCACCAATTGTGTGTCCAAAAGCCCCGACTGGAAATCCCTCCTTGCCAGCTGGACGACCTGAAATCTTGTTTACAACTTTCCCGAATTTTCTAGGATCGCCAGGCAGGCAGGTAGCCACCCCTCCCAAGCACAGCTCAGTGCACGACACGGACAGGGCACTATCAATGTAGATAACAATACCATCATTGTTATTGATATAATTAAATGATATGAGAACATTGAAACCATCTATGTGAATTAAATCAATGTCACAGTTAAGGCATGCTTCGGTAAGGATGATGCAATTGAATTTTACTTTTAAATCTTCAATTGATACTAAAAGTTCATCGAAATTACGATTATAGCTCCGGATATTCTGGTGAATAATTTTGAACGATTGAGTATTATCTATCTTATCTAAAGGATATTTGTCCGAGATATTTTTTGGTTCACTTATACCATACTCTGGTGGAATCAAGAATTAATTATGGTCTTATATGTTATGGGAGTGCCTATGAAACCAATATGAGGGCTATATTCATAGCGCAAAAGCATATAGTAAGATTGATTTGTGGCAAGACCAGGATGGAGCATTCGCATCCACTATTTAAGGAACTGAATATATTGCCGGTCAGAAAGTCATTCTTGCTAAAATCAATCATAGATATTTTTGAAAATAAAAATGATTTGCCAAGACAGGATATTCCATATGGGGTACGCGATAGAAATAGATAAGATTTTACTTACCAAGACCACGTTTAGAACACAATAGGAGGTTCTTTAGATACGTAGGATATAGAATTTACAATGCGCTGAAACTTGATATTCAAAACTGTGTGTATAGTAATAGGTTAAAGATCACTTTGAAAGAACATATTTTTGCGCTTGATAATGTAAATTTGTTTTTTTAGGAATTATCTCATCTGAATGAATTATACCTGAGTCTACTGGGTTACTCAGGTCTTATAGGTTATATTAGTTTTAACCTACTTAGTTTTCCAGTTTCATAAAATCATAGAGTTTGTAATTTTCAGTGTACGATTGCTATTGTATAATTGCTACATCCAGAATTTTTGCTGTATAAAAATAAATTGCACATTACTAGTTGGAATGAAAGTATATAAATTTACCTATAAATAAGGAGTGATTGTTTATGCTTTCTGTATCGTCCGTCTTCTGGACTGTATTGATTTTCTAATGCTTGCTTTTGTATCATTATTTTATATTTGAAATGTTTCAGAGATTATTTTTTAGTTGTTATCGAGTTCTCGTGATTTCGTAACTAGGTTTTAGAGCTATTGTATGATTTAGTTTTTTGAACTATGAGAGTGAGCTAGAGCATTGATTTTAAATTTTGTCTTTATTAATTAAAATTTATTCATTTATACTGATGGATCCCCACACAGGATTACCTTTGGGGTCTCCTATTTAGACGATAGGCATTCATTTTTTGTAAAGTGTTTGTTTATTGATCGAATAAATTTATTTATTTATTTATTCCTGACTAGCCTGATAAAAACTTACAGTATCTTCACAATATGAGCACTCTACTAACGAGTAATCAAAAGCAAAGTTCTGTTCAACCATACAAAGAAAATTTAATGAATCTGTTTCGGAAAGCTGCAGAATAATATGTTGATCACACTTAGGCGACTCAAGTGTTTTTAAATTGATTAAAGTACCTCCTATATATCTATAGGATAAGAATATTCTTAGTTTTCCATGAAGTATATAGTAGTCTTGTATCAAGATTACATTATTTTCAGCATCAAGGCAGAGCCCACAGAGTTATAGCAAATAATGTTACTTCAATAAGTAACAAAAGCCTACAATTTAATTCTTTTAGAGAGAAAGTAATAAAATCTTACGTTCAAATAGCGATAATCAATCTTCTAGTAGTTTTAAAAGATCAAATCAAATAAAATTTATTGTTCATGTACCGGTATTGCTATACAACATGGTGCAGTAAGAAATTGAAGAAAAATTACAAAATTACGCAAAAAGCAATTACCAAGATATTTGAAAGTAGATTTGATTGATAAAACTAAACTTCATATAATTAAATAATTCCATCAATGAATCAGCCTACTAGAGTTTAAATATTGTTAAAAAATTTTATCATAATGACAGAAATGTTTTTTTTTTCTTCTAAGTTGAGCTTCTTCATAAATGTTTTTGCAATTGATTACAATAATCACTGTATTATCAATCAGTTCAACAAATAAATTGGAGATTAAGATGAAGTGATTGATTGAATTTATGGGCATTTTTGGAATTGTAGACAAAGAGATTCATATAATATTTACAGCATTCTCTCCCATTAATATTAATTAAAATATAGAATGGAATGATATATTACAATAATGAAATAAAATAAAAATTGTATCCCACTTTTGGTTATCCTTGTAAATTGATACTAAAAAAACTTGAAGTTGTTCAACCTTTTTCAACTCTCTTTTTTATGTAAGTTTTGAATCTACTTTCAATTTTCAAAATTAATCAACTAGTTGAATTATCGATTATTTAGTTAATTTTCTAAATTGAATCAACTTCGATGTTGAACTATAAAATTACTTGAATTAAATAAACTAAATTAGATCTACTCTCAATTTCCAGAATCAATCAACTTATTTGAATCATCGATTCATTAGACAATCTCTCAAATTGAATCAACTTTAAGAATTAAATTATTGAACTCAACTCATACAGTATTACATTATAATCAGTTTAATAGCAAGATTACTTCTAAATAATTTAGAATGAAAATATCACTTCTCATGCTCACTCCTTCAAATTAAACGAACTGTAGGGTAATCAATTCTATCGATAATATTTCTGGATGTTTATAAGTCAGTTATATAAGAGTATTCACACCTTGGAATAATTCAAGCTGCTACGAAAATTAGGTATCAATTAGATCTGTTCGAAAATACTCGAGAATAAGATAAATTTAAGTAAGTCTTTGCTAACTATTATGAATGTTATCAAGTTTAAGTTTCAAGAGCAATATTCCAGTCATAAAATTATCTATCTGCCTCATTTATATGAATTGAAAAGAGGTAAAAACTCACAGTAGTAGTTCCTTTTCTATACTCAAGACAATTGATGCTATATATTGGCGGGCATGGAGACTGAACCAGCCGCCTCTGGGTTCGTTGTAGCCGCTACTTCACTAGTCGCATCGGGAGCGGCGGGGCGCGTTCCAACGGCAGCCAACGCTTGTTGTTGATTTTCCTCCAAAAATTGATGAAAGAACTCCACATGTTTAACACGTTGGGCGTTGGCGGTCGGTGTCATCTTGACCAGGACGCGTCCGTCGGCGACCCATGCAGCCGCCAGTTTTCCGCTCTTCACATGACGCCTTGCCTCAAAGAATATAGCATTATTTTTTTCAGTTAGGTGGTCATTTATGTATATTTGTGAATTCGGAAAAGAAGGATGCAGTT
This sequence comes from Sogatella furcifera, assembly GCA_017141385.1. Taxonomy (NCBI): domain Eukaryota; kingdom Metazoa; phylum Arthropoda; class Insecta; order Hemiptera; family Delphacidae; genus Sogatella; species Sogatella furcifera. Next base: position 34,478,118 of record CM029548.1, on the reverse strand, counting down.
CCTAAGCAGACATAACTTTTCTATCACGCCTAGCATGAATCCACTGGCTTTTTGTCTGTCTTGATATAAAATTTACTACGATTGACGGTGTACGGTTATCTCTCATCTTAGACGGTAATCGGTGGGCGGCAGACACGTCATAACTGTTGAAATTTACTTTCAGAAGTCTAGCAAGACCCGCGAGTATTTGATAAATGTTCTCACCTTGAGATCTTGGCACACCAGCAATAATAATATTATTTTTCCTTGTTTGTTGTTGTAGGTCTGCAACTTCACACTTTAATAAATCCAGTTCAGTATTTAGACGTTCGTTTTCCGATGTCAAGTATTTAACTTGCAAAGTAATTTGCGCGCACTCATTTTTCACACCCTCGAACTGGGACCTGAGTGAACCTATGTCTTTAACTACACTTGCAATGTCCTCTTGCATTTTTTTAAGAGCTAATTTTGATGAGTCACTACGCTTATTGAACTCTTCGCGAAACGAAGAAATCGCTTGAAGTACAGACATTTTTTCACTATTAGTAGAGGGTACACAGTCACTGGTAGCCAACAATTTTCATACATGAATCGCACTTTAAGCTCTTACGCGTGTTCACTTTGTTTTTCGCGTCACCCGTAACACATTGAGTATGAATGTTAACCGAACGTTCGCTACACTTTATAATATCTTTAACTAACATTTCTTTTCCGCATTTTCCGCAGTCATCACCCATAGTGAGAAAATTTGAGAGAAAAAGACTACGTGTTAATAAATAATTGAGGTTATAGAACAGTACACGATATTTTTAGGCTTTACTTTAGGCAATACTTTCCGAAAACAGATTGAACACGATTATTAAGGTTTGAGCAGGAGCTTCAGCAAACGATTCTTTCCCATTGACTGACTGATAAGAACTGAGACTTACTGACAAGAATTTAACTGAGACCTACTTAATGAATTCATCTATTTTGAATGAAGAGGAGGACAATAATTAATTATTTCCTGAAACCCCTCCAATTCATGAAAATAGTTCATGTCATTATCATTGTTGTTCAATATTGTGATTCTGTATGCTTCAATAAATTGAATTGAATTTCAAAATCAATTTACGATTAACATTAAGAGAATTAATAATAGAACTTATGAATATCAATTATTGTTAAAGGTTTCAAGACAACTAAATAAAATATGGATAGTTCAAAAATTCTATAGCAAGTGGATTCGAAAAATATTATAGATGTATTGATTTATATCTTGAAGGATAATATAAGATGAACCTCAAAGACGTTGATTTCTTATTTATTTATTCATTCATTTATTTATTTATCCACTTATTTATTTATTTATTCATTTATTTATCTATTTATTCATTTATTTATTTATTTATTTATTTATTCATTTATTTATTTATTTATTATTTATTTATTTATTTATTTATTTATTTATTTATTTATTTATTTATTTATTTATTTATTTATTTATTTATTTATTTATTTATTTATTTATTTATTTATTTATTTATTTATTTATTTATTTATTTATTTATTTATTTATTTATCTATTTATTTATTTATATTGGAGGCAACGGGTTTCCCCAAATATGTCTTCTCAACATTACAATATAAGTTATACAAAGGAATAGTAAAATTATTATATGAGAAAAGTACAAAATAAACATACAATTTTAATTTAAATACTTATGAAGAATTAAGGAAAAAAAATTCAAGATAGAAGATTCTTCCTGGCTTTGAATCATTTCTTTCCTTATTAAACCTTTTATTGGTTTAATAGCACATTTACTTTGTACTTTTTAGTGTAGCGATAACTGTTTCTATCGTAAAAATGATGCAATCTAATCCCTTAGTTTTTATTAACATGGCCTATTTATCGTCTCCCTACTGGTTATCCATGTATTTTAATAGGCTACAGAAGAGCAAAAAGCGTATGCAAGAGTAGCAAACCAACTTGATTTGATATTTTACGTTGAAACTGTTGAAGCACAAACGCTTATCCACGAATAATCTTGTTGAATACGTTTACGCACTGCCACAAAACTTGGGCGCGCTGCTTTTAAACTTATCCATTTAGATAGTACATAGCAGGTTGCTGGAGATAGAACAGGCTTGCAAACTTGAAAATGTTTGTTTGCAAGGAACCGCCGCCGCTTATGATTGCGTGCTTTTGTTGTACTGTATGTGCGAATTTACCGACAAACATTGTATTCGAGTGATTACGTTCTAATATCATTACGCGAAGTGCTTCCTGCCGCAAACAAACAACTTCGGAGCACTCTCATATCACTCGAATTTTGAATTTACTTTAAACAAATGAGGAATACATTTTAGTGATTCACGAGTATTCACCAAATCTCATTCAGCTCGAACTATCGTATCGTCGAATAGGGCTCCTCAGTGCCCAGGTTCCGGTAAAGAGGAGGAACTTATAGCGGTGAGGGGTCCAGGGGTGAAAAAAATGACGAACATTCAATTCCTCGAGACTCGGTTTGAGAGTAATCTTGAAGCTTATAAATGTGTATTTTTACCATCATTTTTCCATATTTCGATTAAGAATTGAAATTATTCCCTCTCCCTCACAGAGGTATCTGTACGGCGTACCGGTGCGTAACGTCATAAATTAAGCACTGGGGTCCTAATTCTCATTGCATGATAGAACTTCCTATTAATTTGATTAAATGTGATATTTTTTTATTGATATTCTGATATCACCCTTTCATAAGATATTGTCCAATAGCAGTAATTGTTAGAATGAACTAGGGTTTTATTTAATTATACTGAACTTGAAGTGACACTGGAATATCATTCGTACAAAATTCAGACGTACCTACAAAAATGTGTTCAGACTTCTCAAAGCACTGTTCTTGTTAGGTACAGTTGAGCAAAGTTCCAAAAATCAGACTATGAATGCTCACCAATGCAATTAAGCTTCACTCAATTCCCAAGCTAAGCTCTAATGAAATTCTGCGCAAGGTGAAAAGAAGGGATCAAAGAGATCATTGTCTCTCCTCTCAATAGGAAGGGCTTTGATGAATTCCTATCGCTCCAGACCACTTGATTGTTAATGCTCTTGATCAGGCCTCTTAGAAATCAGGCTTTTACTGATACTCGAACCAAAATTCTTAGTATAACAATAGACTGACCATTATTATTGTCTTACCTGTGGTATCATTATATAGGATAATATTATTACGATTAGCTTCAAATACAATAATCGAGTACATTATATATTATTATAATTCTGGATGGTAACCAGAGTTATTAGAATTATTATTATTTGTCATTTGAGAAAAGCCAAGAAGTATGTCATTGATATTCTACACACTAAAAATACTTCAGTATTGATTTATTTGAGCTATTGATAATTCAGTTCATAATAATTATTCTGGCTAAGATTAATTAATTTCTTTAGGGAAGAAGAGATATGAGATTTAGTGCTTCGAATAATATATTTCGTAGTATACTGAGCATTTTTCATAAGCATTCGAAAGTTCTCTTTTAACAGATGCATGTAATTTCATACAGTAGATTTCATATTAGATTCTTTTTATTTGAATAAGTTCTTTACAGAGTCAGAAACCCTTTCCTCTCCCCAATATTAACAGGTTTGTTGAATCTTGGAGTTATAAAATAATAAGTTTCAATTTAAGTGTTAGAGAACACCTGCGAGTCCTAACTTCGCCTTATGTAAAAAAAAGACTTATGTAAAGAAACATAACGAAAAGTTTTATTATTCTCATATCAATTCACAAGCCTCTCACTTGCCACAAACCACAAACTGTTGACCATCAATTCAAACAATAAAGCATTTGAAACATTTAATACTCAATGAATAGCAGATAATGATGAACACAGAGTAAATTGCTACTTTTGTGGACGTCCGAGTATGATGGGTGTAATTTTCAACAGCGTTCATGAAACATTTGTGTGCTGGGTATGGCGGATGTAGGCCTCTAGGCTGTGAAAATGAGGGAAGATGACGACCACTGCGGTTGAATTCATACGAGCATCGAAAAATGGAATTGAGCCATGGGGTTTCGACGTCCAGTTTCGAGCTCCAGAGAGGGGCGCAACTCGCATTCGGAGAGGGAGTGAGAGAGTGTGATGGTGAGCGAGTGAAAAGCCGCCTCTTAATGACTTTCCCTGCTGTTGCCCTTCGCTGCTCCCAATTGCTTGTTTACGGCCAGTGATTATTTATTGCTAAACTAGAAGCCTGGCCGCTAATTGTATTTAAAAAAGAGGATGCTCACTAGAAAATTGTTTTCGACTGTACCATGGAATAACACTTCAAATAGAATATGGTTAAATTGCGGAAAGATGAGTTGGTCATAGCTTGATGATTGTGATCGTGAAATACAAAGAAAAGCAACTCATCAAAATTTCTCAATTTCTTCAAAAACGACTACAATGAAGATATGCTGGACCGAAAAAAAACCTTTTAGTGCTTAAATTTTATTTCCATCATTATTTGAGAGTGGAACAAATCTAAATGAATGATTAAAATTGTGAATGCTTCAAAGAAAAGATACTAACTTCGTGGAGAAAAGTGTATGTTGTTACTGTGTCCACCGCTCACTAATCTAGTTTAATGTAATAATAGCATATATTTTTTCCTGTCATATGATTATGGTGGGGTGAATGCCAAGGATATAATATACATTCCATACAAAGAAGAATTCCATACATTTTATTATAGCTAATATCAATATGAAAAGTGGATCGGTGCAACAACGACGTCTTGAAAACCGTTCAATTGGAATGCACGTGTGAGCTGAGAATACATCTATGTAAATGTGACAAATAGGAAACGACAAATAGATATCCAACTTCGTTGAAAGATGTTCTTTCTTTGAAAAGACAATTCATTCCTCCACACGAATTTTAGTCATAAGATAGCAACATCATTGTTGCTTTCCGAGTATTATTTCAAATTTGTAGCTTGTTGTACGTAGAACTTGATACAATTTGTTGGTATTGTATTAGTTGGAACATGTTCTTTTTTGGCAGTGTGATTTCAATGCATCTCAAATGAGCTTTTCCATTGTTACAGACTGTCTTCACCTCCAACTCTACAGAGATTGCCGAGACCATTATCGTCAGGGCCAAACAAAAGCATCGCTTTCGCTACAACACTTTCTCGCTTTGGAAACTGGTAAGTTGAGAATGGTGATCGCTATCTTTGAGATACACTCTCTATTCAAATAAAGAGCTTACTTGCAACGATATACAACTCTATTTTCATTACAACTAATGTATGATCATCACTGGCTGCTTGTACCCAGGAAACAGGTGAAGTGCCCGTATCTTTTACTGTAAAGCACTTCACCTGTTTCGTGGGCACGAGCCGCCAGTGATGATCATCTCAATTATTATCAATCCTACATCTACTTTCTACAGCATTATGAATATTTTTAATCACCTATTTTATATTACCAATAGAGATTATTCCAACGTGAATAATACTCTCCTACCAGGTATCTATTGGTAGGCTTAACTGGTTTCATCAACCAATATTCTTAGTTTAAAACATGTTTACTGCTTATATTATTATGTATTAAAGTGGAATGACACTGAAACTAAAATTCTACTTGGCTAATGCTTTCAAATTTAGCAGGTACAATAAGAGCTTAAAACGAGCATAAAAATTTATTAAAAATTTATTTAGTATTTTTATTATACGCTCGATGTTTGCTTTTTTCTATAGTTTTTTGTTATAATTTTCTTGACAGTTTCAGATTGGGTCTAGGTAATCAAATATAGCTAAAAAAATCATACTCATCCACTTTAATGAACAGTGTACTCAACTAAATCACAAAAAAATAATATAGCTAATGACAAAATATTATCAAACTCACATACTAAATCAAGAATTCACAAAAAATATCACCATCCTTCAAGAAACTGCAATATTTCATCCAACCACCTTCCCTATCGTAACCTTGTTTGTACAAGAGTCCACTAATTGCTCAATCCGATTACGACCAAACAACAGATCGACGCTACAAAATGTAAGTGGACCAATTTCCTTTTACAAAAGTGATTTTTATCATCAAATTTAAATATATTTTTTGAAATATCTTATTCGAAATATGTTTGGTTCATGTTTGTCCAGTACAAATCAACTGAATCAAGGGCACCTGCTACACAATACATATTCATTGAAGGTGTGAAGGAAAATGTTTTTGAAATAAGTTGATTTCAGTTATCTGGTATTAGAATAAGTACTTAGGCCAATAATAATCCAGCGTTAATTCCCCATTCGTAAAAATCTCTAGAAAATACTTCAGTTGCAAACATGGTTGAATGTTTCAATGAGAAGCATGATACCCAAAATCTGGATCGCGTAAATCTTCTCCTAAGAACCAGAAAGGATTTTGCACCTGTGAGTAGCTAAATCTCTTTTTCTGAAGTAAAGTCTGTGCCGAGAGAGGCATAAGCCTATGGGAGCACAAGTTTTTAAGCTGCAATCCAGATACTTTGAATAATTCGCCAGACAGTATGATGCTCTTATCAGAGATTGAAGAGGTTCATTTTCAGGTGCTCTCTAGCTCAAGAAATCAAGTAGGCTACAGTGAAAGGAACATTTTGAAATGTTTGACTCTGATATTCTGGCTCTTAAATAACGAAGATTACAGTTTTTATATCACACATTCATCCTATGATTGAAGCTCAATCATAATATAGGCCTGGTTCTAAATAACCCTACAAACACATATCCACATCACCTTTAACACATCATATAACACATCATAACACAAATCATATAACACATCACCTTTATAGGATAAACTTCCTCAACTTCTTTTGTAGTTGAAGAATAAATATTTAATAACATTCCAGAATTGTTTATATTGAAACTATAGAGACTGTATAATCGCAGTATGATTATATATAGTCTCTATAATTGAAACCATTTGATGAAATGAAAGAAATTACTTCTGGAAATAATTTATAAGTTATAGCACATTCCACTCACAGCAACTTCGAATTGACTAAATATGAAATAATATTTTTATAATGGTGCAATGAGTGAATTATCACTGCACTGTTGTTTATGGTAATGGATAAGAATTAGTAGGCCTAAGGCTGAGGCCGCACTGACGGTGGGTAGAGCCTGGAGGGTGGAGGGTAGTTGGTAAATCTATAGAACATACACACCATCCACAGTAATACATCGTATAAATGGTATGTGTTCAGCCGCCATCTTGAAATTCTTAAATATGGACAACATAACCTCAAAAATAAAAAAAAAACAGAATGACGTCATACCATTCATACGAAGTATTACTGTGTTTGGTGTGTATGTTCTAAAGATTTACCAACTACCCTCCACCCACCAGGCTCTACCCACCGGCAGTGCGGCCTCAGCCTAATAGATTAATAGAATTTCACATAATATGATTGAATTAATTTTATGAGAGATAATTTGGAGTACACCGTATTCATCAAAATGAATCAAAAATGAATGGAATGGAAAAGGAATGCATCAAAAAGGCTACCAGGATGACTGCGGGAACGTCTACTTGTTAAGATCATATGCTAACCAACTTCAAACAAAAAATTCAACCGATCATTTATTGTTCAAGTATCACTGATCATTTCATCACAATCATGGGATTACAGGAACATCCAAATATCGCAGACAGAACAAATCGGGATGAAGAAGGCTACACTAACTGTAAATCAATCAACTTGGACGGATTGAGGAGAGGATTACTAGTGGAAAATTGGATGGAGACTTTTGAGTCAAATAACACCGATTCAGCGTATGAAAAGTTTCTAATAACTCTGCAACATCACGTGGAGAAGAATACGAACCACTACAGACAAAAGAAGAGGATCAAAATGATAAAACCATGGATAACCAGAGGACTCGTCTCATCAATACGTACAAGGGATCTTCTAAATAGAAGAAGGAAGCTGGACCCAGGGAACGAAGAACTGGCCAATTACTATAGGAGATACAGGAATACTCTGACGTCACTCATCCAGACAACAAAAGAAAACTATTTTAGAACTCAGTTCAACGGAGCCAACAACAATGTAAAGAAGACATGGAAAGTAATTAAAGATGCTACAGATCCTAATCAGAAGAAGGAAATACATCTGAATGCTTTGAAAATCAATGATAACATAGTCACACTGAAAGATAATCATAGAATACTATTGAATCATGTAAATAATTACTTTGTTAATATAGGTGAAAGTATGGCTAGGAAAATCTCTGAAAGTCTAAATAAAAATATCAAACAAGTTATTGCAGAAAATACACCAGAATTACATGTTCCAAATAATATGTTTCTCTTCCCCGTAGTTGAACAGGAAATAATAAAAATAATAATCTCTCTACACAGTAATAGTGCACCAGGCCTTGATGGATTTGATAATAGCACTTTGGAAAGCATAAAAGATTTAATTTCAAAACCACTGACGCATATTTTCAACCTAAGCTTATCGAATGGAACATTTCCATTGCAATGAAAGAAATTTGTGTTAGACCTATCTATAAAGCAGGGGATAAATTAATAATAAGTAATTATAGACCTATTTCATTGATTAGTAATACATCGAAAATTTTAGAAAAATTAGTTAAATCAAGATTGGTAAGCTATTTAGACATGCATAATATTCTATCTTCAAACAAATTTGGCTTCTAGTCCAGGCATTTTAGGAGTTAACCTGCAAATGAGAGCGACTAAGCTGAAAATTGACACAATTCACTATAATGCCATCCTAAATAAGGATTCAAAAGTCGACATCTGTATCATGTCCGCTAACTTTATTATTCGAGGTCAAAGATCACGAAAATCAGTTTTCCGCGAATAACTTGTTTCCTGTTCAAGTTATGTTTTTAGATGTTATTATGAAAATTGTAGAGCTCAGAAATCCCTACAAGATTGGTTACATGCATTTTTGTCGAAAAACTGACGGTTTCTGAGATACAGCGTGGAGAGGGAGGAGCGCGCACTCTATCAAGGGATAATGCCGCATGAACTATGAAGTGGAATGTTCGATTCGCTATATTATGTTAATAGTGCAATCAGATACTATTGTAGTTAACAAATTGATTATAGAAAACTCTTCTCATACAATTTACCCGCAATTTCAAAATTATAAATATTGAAATTGATTTAAATTATCTAAAATTTAGCCGATTATCAGAAATAAGTAATTAAGACCCTGCAATGATTCTACAGCAGGTTATGAAGGTCATTTTAAATCTTGATCAATAACTTTTGGCTTATTCCTTAAAAAGCCACTTTCTCGCTTTATTATAATTATATGTTAAATTCCACAAAATGTTTGTTTGTGGAATTAACAATATGCCTATTGAACTGCTTGGAATTGCGAGTGTTGTTATTGATGACGGACACATTGAATATTTGAAAATTTTGGTAACTGTGACTGTGCATATGTATAGACACTATGTATTACACGGAGTTAATACTATTGTTGCAGAAATTCGATTGTCTATCCAGGTAGGCCTAAATATGATTTTTTGCGGCTAAAAAAGAAGTTAAGAGGATTCCCATGCCAGACTCGCCCCGTAGAAAGAGTTTTGTTGCTTCACTGGCGGCTCGAGCCTACGAAACAGGTAAAGTGCTCGTATATCTTACTGTACAGCACTTCATCTTTTTCGTGGGCATGAGCCCATGATCATGATCATGGTTTCGTGCTCATGATCTGCTTGTGGTTGCTATTGATTGTTGGTATGTTTCGCAGTACAGCTGCTGATGAAGTAGCAGATCAGAAGCAGCCGGCAATGTGATAGGCTGATATGCAGATCAGAAGCAGCCGATATGAACGGATAATAACTAGTAAGCCCCATGGGCTGAAGAACTCGCGTGCAAATTCCAAAGTCAACTTATGGCTTGAATAACATGATGATGGAATTTTGTAGTCAAGTCCACTTGATCAAGTTCATTGATGCGTTGGCTGCCGCGAATAGTCCAAATATGAACCACAAATCATACTAATATGATACCTATATTAATAAAATACTGAAGAATTCCATTTTGTGAAGTTATAGTTATGTACGGAATATTTTGATTTATGATTTTAATTTTTTTGTTATTCCAACTATCCGTGAATCCGCTGCAGCCAAAGCACCAATGAAAATGTACTTATCAAGACGACTCTACTGCAAAAATTCAGAGGATTCACGGATAATTTTAACGTTCTACATATACGTATATTCTAATCTACAATTAATTTTGATACAATGACTTTCCCTTATTAATTGCTGAAACTCATTTGTAGTATATTGAAACTTCATGTAGAGTATAGTCATACATGTATAAATATCTCAATTTCATTCTATATTGAATTCAATAGACTTTCGTGAATTCTCAAATGTATTAAATTGAAGAATAGTTGAACCATTGACAAATATTGTAGAACTTCGTTCAAGAATGGAATTTTTCCAATATTTTTATAGCCTATTTCAATTTGTAAAAAATAAGAAAAAAATTATGGATGTCATTAGCATTCATCAAGCAAGGGTGACATATTATTAGTTTGACTTAGGCCGATATTACACGGTAATATTTTCTATTACTCATTAATACGAAAAGAGATGAAAATACAAATCATATTTTTCATCTCTTTTCATTTGATCTATAGCCTTATGCGATAGAAAATATAATATAATAAGACAACAGGAAATGGTTGAAGATTGGACTGATATGCACTCTCTAATGTGTCTAATTTGAACTAATCATTTACCTTCATTTCATGTTTACATGACAGACGTAAAAAAAATTGTAATAATTGAAAAAATAATTCTAATATTTATTTGTGATTGAACAAAAAATAAAAATAAATAAAAGAATAAAACGCCTAGCTTTAGACATCTAGTACACTTTTTGTACGCTGGACGCGCTGCTCGCGTTTCTTCAGCTGCCCAATTGTGTAATTAAATACCCGCCTTATCAAAGCATGGAAATTTAATCGAACAAACCACTTAAAAACATTTCAACAAAAATAATGGAAAAATGTATGACGATGAAATAATTCAAATTTGCCGCCTCTTGTCGTCAGCTGTTCAAATAAATAGACTCCTATCACATGTTTGAAATTTGAGATCAATACTAACATATGACTTCCAAATGAAACGTTTTCTTGATTTGAGAACATTATTATTTTTATTCCTCATGATAGAAATTCAAATTTGCCGCTAATATGCAATCAGCTGTTTTATTGAAATCAGATGCATTCACCAAAAAGAATTGTTCAAATTCCATATGACATTTTTTCCAGCCGTGATTATTGTGTTAAAATATGATAGATACAAGAGTAGATATAGATATATTGTTGCTAAGAGCTTATCCTTTTTTCGCCTGAAAAAGGATGAAGGAGTTGATCGATTTTATTGTCCAATGAACTTGACCTGTATAAATGTTCGAAGAACATATGTTCTGAATTTGAAGTTGATTAATTGAGGCGTTCGAAAGTTATTGTCGAACATACAAACAAACAAACAAACAAACGAACGAACAGACGGACAACGACTTTGGCGTCGAGTCAAAAGTAAGAACTCGCTTACGCTCGTTCAATCATTTCTAAAGAAGTATATTCTTGTAGTAGGCCTATACAAGAATTCGAATACAGTTGTTTGCGAAAAGCAGAAAACGAGGAGATCGGTGGAAAATCGAATTCATTGTGAGCAAGATGTGGTAGCTGCTGTAGCAAAATATAACTTGGATTGTTTAAAAAATGTTATACCGTAACAAATTACCAGCCTCCACACTCCACAAGTAATGTGCCAAAAAGTGACACAATCACAACAAAATTAAAAGTTAGTTTATCACATGACATCAAAATAACGACAAAAGTTGGATCATTTACACTTTTTTCTTTCTTTCAATCCTCATTTTATGAAATTCTTGGTATGGAAATGAAGTAAGCATCAAGGAAAATAATGTTTAGGAATAGAAAAAAATATTAGGCAGGACATTCGATCTGTTGTTGTTGTTGCCACGACTTTTTCTCACATCAGTAAAATTTTTCATAACATAATTTATTGTAAATAATTAAAAAGATTTGTTACATTTTAAGCGGGGAGTAATCATGATGAAAAAAAGGAAATAAGGATATCTTGGGAAGGAAATGCACAGCTTTAAAGCAATACTATATGCCTTTACAAAGATGAGTACAGTTTTTTTCGTCACCACTACTACTATGCTTATACGGTACCTATTTTCTCTTCATTGCATATGTACGGTTCAAGAAAACTTATAGAAATATTATTGAGTTTTTCTGCTAGATAAAGCGACACTGAAAAATGAACGTTCAGCCATTCTCCACACAAAAATTCATATTCTACTGTCTGAGTGAGGGGAATCTCTAGTGCAATACGTATGTAGCAAACATTAATATATATAGTCTTGATGGACACTATACTACCTACATACTGCGATTATGAGAATAATGTGAATAGAATAACTTCAGAATCAACTCTTATTACTGAGGGAAGAGTGAAGAAATCTACATCGAATCAAAGTACCAAAGAAATGGCAGGAAAGGTGTTCCTGATTTGAGATTAAAATAATTACTACCTTGAGACTCGACTGAGCGAGATTCAATTCTAAAATTTTGAAGTTGTGGATAATTTGTATAAGAAGAGTTTTCTATAATCAATTTGTTAACCACAATAGTATCTGATTGCACTATCAACATATCAACTATCAACTTGATAGAGTGCGCGCTCCCCCCTCTCCGCGCCGTATCTCGGAAACCTTAAGTTTTTCGACAAAAATGCATGTAACCAATCTTGTAGGGATTTCTGAGCTCTACAATTTTTATAATAACATCTAAAAACATAACTTGAACAGGAAACAAGTTATTCGCGGAAAACTGATTTTCGTGATCTTTGACCTCGAATAAAAAAGTTAGCGGACATGATACAGGTGTCGACTTTTGAATCCTTATTTAGAATGGCATCATAGTGAATTGTGCCGATCTTCAGCTTAGCCGCTCTCATTGGGAAGTTTCACCTTTTTTTCGTCTAAAATTCCTGGACTATTCCGTAAAAGTATAAGTACAGAATTAGCTGTCCTAGAATTATCTAAATTTGTTACCTGTAATTTGGAGGAGGAAAATAAATGCCTAGTTGTTTTTCTAGATTTAGCAAAAGCCTTCGACTCAGTCTCCCATGATTTATTATTCAAATTCAAATTCAAATTTATTCATTCCTTGCACAATATTACAGAAAATAATCAAATTGACATGTTCAATGTTAACACAAAAAATTGAAGTACAAGAGAATGTAAAGCTCACAAGACTTGAGTCCGATCGTGAGCTTAATTTAAGAAATTGATCAACTTGAATAACTAGAAAGTAAATTATAACGAGAATGAAGAAGATAGAATGAAATACAGATGAATGTAGAACTAAAGGAAATTGAGTATAGGTAAAACAATGTTCACAGTGAAGTTGCACAGAATAAAAAATGCATAGACTAGGCAAACAAAGATGAATAATAGTGTAATTTCTAAAAGAAAAAAAAATTGAATGATTCAGTGGCTATAATTCAGTGGAGAAACAGGAATGAGGTTTAACCAGCAAAGCTAAAGTATTATATTACCAAAGATATCAGTGGATGTTTTGATCCATGTGATTGCAACTTCATTTTGGCAAGCTGTGGCAGTTTCAGTTGGCTTATTCTATAGAACTTATTTATTAGAAATTTGGTCTTATGGCATAATGACTGAATATGGGAATCCCATTTCAAATGCTGGTCAACAATTACTCCTAAATATTTAACATACTTGGAGTCCTCTAGTGAAGGACAGTCGCAGCCCGAAACTTGGGAATCCAATTCATCACAATCATACTTGTGAATTTTCAAAGTTAGTTACAGGCTGAGTAGCAGCATTCGGTGTGAAGGTCATAAAGGAAGATTTTTTATAGTTTAAAGTAAGTGTATGGTTGTCAAGCCAAGCTTTGACCACCAAAAACCCCTTCTCAGCCGAAGTTCTAGCTGCATCTCAACCTTCACCAGAAAATATTAATGTAGTATCGTCGGCAAAAGAAATTGCTTGTCCATTATCTAAGTTCAGGTTCAAGAGATCATTAATATATATTAAAAATAGGATTGGAGAAAGGACCGTACCTTGTGGCAAACCATAGTCGAGAATATATTTAGTACTAGTGTAATGGCTGGGTCGAGATATAACCATTTTGAATTATTAACTGAATTTTTCTGTATCTATATGTAACGAAATCCTGATCGGTTGGGAGCTTGATTGTGGATTCGTTCGTCCAAATGCCTAATTATTATTATTTCGAACACCTAATTTAGCAACTATTCACTACGAGCCAGGAACTTCAATAAGAATGATAGTTTGTGATGGTTACTATTCAGCAGGTTTATTGATCTCTATTTTTAATTAAATTTGGATTTAAAAAAATAAATAGTAAATTGTCAAATATCATGTCAGCTACAAATCTTGTGAAAAGAGAACAAATCAATTTGAAAAGTATTTCTTTAAAACAAATTCAAACCTTCAATTTACTTTTGAAAACATTGCTAACCTGCTACTTAGTGTTAAGGCCTCGGTCAAAGTTCTACTAATCAAATTAAAATTTGAGCTAGAAAAAAAACAACAAAAGTTTGGCACTCACCATAATAATTTTCAAAACACACAAGATACACAAAATACACTAGATACTCTACTGAAACTGAAATTTTAAATACTTTCAAACTGAAACTAAAACCCCTACAACTTCTAGATTACTTTCATTTTACATGTCTCTTTTAACCCCTCTAGATGGACAACCCATCTAGAGGGCCGAGGCTTTTTCAATAATTAACTACATTTTCCGATCTGCTTTCGGCCGTGTCTCGCATCGAACTCTGGCTCCTCCACTCAAAATTTGCCCCCTCCAACGACACCCGGTCGCCTGCACGAGCACTCAGCCTATCTTAAGTGGAACAACCAAAATTCTCAGAAGGTCAATGTACGTACAATTCCCAAATACAGTAGCTTTTTCGACATGAAATTGAAACTGATACTTGGAAAATGCACGAAAATTGCACTAATTCTGACACCTAAGCAGCAAGTTAGCAATTTCTTTAAACTAATCAACATTAACAATGCAATATATTCCTCTTTTGAAAATCAAAGTTCATGTCAAAATTCTGTTTAACTCTATTAAAAGTTCATCAACCTGGAAAAAAAATTATTGAACATAAAAAACTACAATATACTACCTCTCAATATTCACACTATTACACTAGATTTATTTCCATTTGATAATACTTGTGATCGCCCTCCCAGGTAACTTGAGAAGAGATTCAAGGGTAAGCCTCGAATTCCAATGCAATTGAGCTTTTCTAATAGTTTAGAATGTGGAATTGTATCAAATGCTTTTGTGAGGTCCATAAATATTGCAATAGACTTCTTACCTCTACCAAAATTATCGGTTGAAGTTTTTACTAGCAACGAGATAGCATCCTCTGTGTTTTTGCCTTCTTGAAAACCAAACTGGCTAGGGTGAATAAGGTTTTTTGCTTTCAAATAGTGAATAAGTCGCCTCTTGATTATTTTTTCCATCACTTTGGATAGACCACTGAGCAAGCTTATTGGGCGATAATTCATTGGATTTTTAGCATCACCAGATTTATACAAAGGTACGATCTTCGCTATTTTGAATTCATCCGGAAAGAAACCTTCTTCAAAGCATTTGTTAATGATAATATTTATAGGTTTAGCAACGTAATGAGCTATTTTTTTAAACAACTGTTACTAATGTTATTTATGCCAGGTGCCGAGTTGGATTTAAGCTCTCTTATTGTTTGAATAATCTCTAATTCATTGGTTGGGAATAGGAAAAAGGAGTTCTGAAAGTCAATTGTGAGTTGTGAGAATAACGTTGACGTTGGGGTTTGAGGGTGTATTTCTCCATTATCGTTGCTCAGTTTTTCTGCCAACTTTCTACCAATGGAAGAAAAATGTTTATTCAATACTTCAGGATCGATATCATTTTTTAAAGATTTCTTTTTTATATCTAGTATTTCGTTTATTGTGTTCCATGTTTTTCTAGCGTCACCCTTACTTTGATCCAACTTATCTCTATAGAAATTGATTTTAGTTTCCTTCAATAATTTGTTTAAAGTATTTCTATAGCGAGTATAGCATTCTTTTAGTTCATTGTTGTTAGGTTGCTTCAGTAGGTTTTTGTGCATTTTGTTCCTAGTCTGTATAGCTCTAATTAGTCCTTGTGTGATCCAATTTTTTAGCGGCCTATTTCTGTGTGATATCTTGATTTTAGTAGTTGAATTTCCTATGTGGGTAATAAGTGTTTGTTCAAAAAATTGTACCATACTATGAACATTATTGTTATTTATCACATTTGCCCAATTTTCAGTTTTCAGAGCTGGTAATATTCTATTATAGTCGAGTTTCTCAATAGTGCTAGTATTATGGGATATATTATTCGAATTACAAGCTGTGTTTTGATCTCCGAGATGAATTCTCGTGCAATAATGGTCAGTAATATCTGTTTTAAATATAGAACCAATCACCCTATCTGCATTGACATTTGTATTTTTAAAAAAAATATGGTCTATGCAAGAGCTTGAGGTATTCTGAACTCGAGTTGGCTTATTTATGTATGATGTGAAACCATTCGAAGACATTATATTAAAGTACTCAATACAGGTAACCGTAACTTGATTCAAATTAATATTAATATCACCGACAAGTAAAATATTATCATGTGTCCTTAGCTCCCCCAAAGCACTCTCTAAGCCATTTAGGAATAGATCAGCAGATAGAAAGGGCGACCTGTAAATTGCGATTAGTGTAATTTCGAAGTTGGTGGTGGGATTTTTTATTTTCAGGGTCAACGAGTCGGATTCTGCAATGTTAACGTTTAGGTTGTTGAAAGTGAATGAACTATGGGCAAATACACATACACCATTCTTCTTATTTCTCTTTCCAGGCTGATCTATAGATGCATAATTATTCAGTACATAATTAAAAGGCTCGCCTTCACCCATCCATGTCTCAGACAGTACTATAACATCAAACTTCAGGTGACAGTTCTCTATTGTATAGGCAAACTCGTCAAAATTTTTATTCAAGCTACGTATGTTCATATGAATTACATTCACTTATCGTTTCTCCACCGTATTGACGTAATTATTTGGTAGGGGTAACAAAATATCGTTAATTTCAATAGTATTATAACATTCCTGTGCTGCTTCATAGTCAAAATTGTCAACTATAACCATGAACAATCAAAAATGTTAATTTCAATTTAGAAAGAAGAGAAAATAAAAATTTGGAAAAATATAGTATAAAGATCAAGCGTTAAAAAAAATAAACGCTATAAGTGGAAAAATGCTCAAAAAAGATAAAGATTTATGTGTTAATTTATTAAGATATGAGTAAATTAAAATATATATATATTTATATACATTCACGCCATGCCTCAACGAGATAAAGTAAATCTGATTTATTTTTCTGTGTTTCTATTTGATCCAAAAATTCACATCTACTTTAATTAATTCAGATCCCCAGTAGGTACCATTGATGTACAGATTATAAAGTAAAGATAGAGCGTCTACAATCAAGAAAGAGACGACGCCGGGAGAGGAAAGAAAGCTGCACCTCCTTTGATCATTGTAACTGAAATAGATGACAAAACGCTCGCTAAAATGAACGAAAAGAAACTATGAGTAACAAGAGTTTGATGACAATAGTCATTAACGGAACTAGATAAGATTGTTCCAAATGTTACCGAAAATACAGATCCGAAAAACAAACCTTAGCCGAGCTTTGAATCAACAAGTGTGTCCATGAGTCTACACTGATCTATCTTGTCAGGTGACACAGGCTCTCCCCTCATCCAATGCAATATTCGTCTCCAAAAAGAACAAAATAATTAAAAATTATTAATTAAAAAACTAGAAGCAATAGGTATAAGAGGAGTGGCACTTGAATGGTTTAAGTCGTATCTCACCAACCGTCAGCAAAGAACAAAAGTTGAAGACCAGATGAGCACAGAGGGTTCCATGAAGTTCGGAATACCTCAAGGAACAGTGTTGGGTCCTATTTTGTACTCAATCTTTGCTAATGAGCTGTGTGCCATTCAAATACAAAATAGGGTCATAGCCTTTGCTGATGACACAGCTCTTCTTTTTCAAGGGATAAACTGGGAAGAAGTGTTTCAAATAGTAGAAATAGAACTTTCTAAAATTACTATACTAGTTGGCTAAGAAATAACTTACTATCATTAAATTCAGAAAAAAACAAAATTTTTAACGTTTTTCCAAATGTTTTTTTCTGAGGTTGATGCCCACATGGGCTCTTGGGCCTGTGCGTAGGTAATGGGAAGGATGATGATGAGAGATGAATGGACCTACTGCTTTAGGTGGGTTCCGAACCACCAGGAAGCGATTTTTGAGGCTCATGAATTTATTTCAGAGGAACCGGTCACCCGTACGACAGTGGTGGCAGAGGCACGTCGCTTATCTAATCTTACTGATTACTCGCTCTCTAACACTGGGACGAACCGCTTCCCTAAGTTTTCTTTAACCGATAGCACTAAACCACAGAAGTCAACAATGAAGTTTCATTATCGTAATAGAATAAGTAACACTGGAATTGCCCACAAATAGAACGCTCTGGCAGTATAAAGTATTTAGGAATAGTAGTAGACGATTTAATGAAATGGAATAAGCATATAGAATTTTCAATTTTATTCCATGTTATTGGAATTATAAAGTTTTCAAGTGATTTTTCGGCTTTCTAACAACATTACTAAATTCAAAGTTGATTTTACTTGAATTATTGATTTTTAAAATTGAATTATTCTTGTGAATATTCCCGGGCTAGAAATTTGAAGTGCGAGATTATTATACATAACCTTTTGGACATCATTACCAATTGAAATTTAAAGAGAAATAGTGCAGGCTAAGCCTAGTTTTTCTCTTTCAGATTATAATATCTATTATTTTAGATCATTGTAATTGTTTATTAATGAATAAATGATTGATTAATCGATATAGCATATACAACTGTAAAAATAAAGAAGCTTATATATAAATTCTATCAGTTAATACGTATAATAAACAAAGAAATGTTAAAAACAGTTTATTTTACATTAGTTGAATCGCTTATAAGGTATGGTCTGTTAGTTTGGGGAGCAGCTAATTTCAGTTTTATAGATCCTATATTTAAAATTCAAAAACCCATTTTAAAAATAATGGCTAACAGAGAAATCCGCTACCCAACCTTAGAACTTTTTATAGAAAATAGAGTACTTAGTGTTAGACAGTTGTATATTTTGCTGTTACCATGCTATATAAAGAAATATGAATATGGGAACCATGTTGTAAATCATATATATAATACTAGAATAAGAGAACTTAATTATCATAATGTATCTCGAATGAACACAGCATTTGGACAGAGATCAATTTAATATTTAGGACCAGCAATAGTAAATCGTATTCCAATGGAAATAAAAGAAGTTAATTTAAATAGATTCAAAAGAAAAATGAAGCATTGGTTATTTAGCATAGGGATTTATCATAGTGAGGAACTAATAGTGGATAGGTTTTAGATGTAAGTAGATTCACTTCATGAACTGCTAGTAGTGATAAGTTTTTCAGTTTATTTTCACTAGAATAGGTGATGGGCAATAAATATAGTTTTAGGATATAGTTATAATCAAGTTTTTCCCAATATATTTTTTTCATACCGATGATTACCCCGACACATATATTATTATAGTGAAGAATCATTTTTTTATATTTATAGAGGCTAGCTATAATATTGCATGTATCTGTATCTGAGATTTGCATGTATTATGTAATGATTTGACTGACAAATAAACTCCTCTGGATGTGTTATTCAGCATCCAGAGAAATTATTATTATTATTGAATATGTTATCTGTAATGAGAAAACAGCTATTGGGAAAAATAAAATTATGAGCCAAAAGCTTATTCTCTTCCAAATTAGGTTGGATGAATATAGCCTTGTGGGAGAATATAAAATAGCTCAAAATACTACTATCATCAACAATCAAGATGAATAATATTTTTATTTTCACTGGTTATTTATTTATTTAGCGTATGGCTTTTAATAGTGGGGAGACCCTTGGGTTGTTCCACTTCGCCAGATAACCTCATTTTCCACAAATGGAGACATGAGTTATAGTTCTTTTAAAAAGTTCATTTGAAAACATAATTTTTTATTTCAAAACATAGGTGACTATTAAAACTGAAGCACTTCACGAAATCACTACACCCTAGCCGAAAATATTCACTGGTTCAATTCAGTCTAATGAAGATATTGTCTAATTTTGATCACTACTAAAGGAAATATCTTTTCAAATTGTACTGTATAACATGGGGAAGAGCCCGATAATAATATGAGATTGGATTTTTTCAGAGAAGTTCTTTGATACCCGAGTACTGTGGAATTCATTAAAGTATTTCAAAATAGAGGAAATTCAGGTTATGTCTCTAAAAAACTCTTTTTAGCTTCATAATGGATTGTTATCAGCAAAAATTCCTGTCAAATGAAAAAAATAACTCGCTTATTTTCTAACAAAGGATATCAATTAGAAGAACTGTTTCATAGCTTCTCCTTTTATTTCTGTATAAAGAGAACGAAAGAGTAGGGCCTCTCCCGTTGTAATATTACGAGCATCTGCAATTGCCATGTTATCGATCTTTTTATAAATAACTGAGAGCTCTACCATCGGCTCTTTCCTGCTAGATTAACATTAACTCATCTTTTCCTTTTTCGCACAATTGGGTCTTGGGAAAAAACCCGTTAACAAAAAATAGTCATAGTTCACGAGCCATTGATTTTATAAAAGGGAACTTGTTGATTCTCAGCTTGAAAAAACACTATGAGAATTTATTTCTGACACTGGGGTATTTAAACTTGGATGTGCTATAACAGACATACTTTATGAATAGACCGAAGAGTCTCGGGAAGCTCTCCATAAAAAAAAGAGTTTTCATGAACTCATCTTAATTCTAATTTTCTGTCATTCACTATTAATAGAAATCGAAATATTTGGAGACCAATCGAACTAATTTTTTTGTTGCTTTGAAGTTGAATAAGATGAAGAAATGTTGTGAATGAAATCAACAATCTACATTTATCCAGTGAATAATTCCATAACCATCTATCAATTCTCATTTGATAGATGGTTATGATAATTCTTACCGTTATATACTGTATTCCAATTCAATTGAGCATGTATTTTATGCTAAAATATGATTGGAAGTGATAGAATTATTACTTAGCGAGAGAATTAGAATGATTAAACACTTGTGAATTCAATATTCATGTATATTTATTACTAGCCGGCAGGCTCGCTTCGCTCGCCTTCTCCGCCTAGCCCACCCCCTACGCCACCAAGGCGGAGCCCCCTGGACCCCCGACAGTATCAGCAGTGTCAGTGAGTCAAACAGGCTCGCTTCGCTCGCCTGCATAACCTCTTTCAGTGTAAGCTGAGACAAACAGGCTCGCTTCGCTCGCCTGCAAATTCCGTTCAGAAGGGATTCAAAACTTATTGAACACAGCATTTCTAGACCTAATCTGGACCTGTTCACCAAATTTCGACATTTTCTACCAATTTATTCTCGAAAAATCCAAGAAAAACTGTGAAAATTCCGAAAAATAGTAAAACGCTAATATTGAGCGTAACCTTGGGAACATACTATATCGGACATAGTTTGAAACTTGATTCAATATCTTCCAAATTAGTTTATCTATAATCTCAGAAAAACTTAAATATTTGGCGTATCCTTGAAAAGTTCCTAAAATCCGTTCTCAGCACGCGTCTAAACGTCCAACTGAACATGCCTGCCAAATTTGAACGCATTCGGTTCAGTGGATTTTTAGTTCTGGTGATGAATGAATGAATGAATCAGTCAGTCAGTCAGTCAGTGCCATTTCGCTTTTATAGATATAGATTATAACACAATTTATTCATTCATACATTGCAGGGAAGCCAAAGGGCTGCAACGACCTGCTCGAACTCGCTTCGCTCGCCTGCAAATTCCGTTCAGAAGGGATTCAAAACTTATTGAACACAGCATTTCTAGACCTAATCTGGACCTGTTCACCAAATTTCGACATTTTCTACAAATTTATTCTCGAAAAACTCTAATTCCGAAAAATAGTAAAACGCTAATATTGAGCGTAACCTTGGGAACTATGTCGGACATAGTTTGAAACTTGATTCAATATCTTCCAAATTAGTTTATCTATAATCTCGCTGAACCATTGAATTTACAGTAAGGATTAGTCGTATCAAGGCGGAAGATATGCAACCCGCAATACACTTACAATTTTGAAAAACCTGGCGTAATTCTCGAACGGAATTCATAAATATCTTAACACAACATTTCCAGAACTTATCTGAACCTACCCACCAAATATCAACATTTTCTACCGATTGGTTCTCGAAAAAATTGAGAAAACGCCGAAAAACTGTAGAAAAACTTAAATATTTGACGTATCCTTGAAAAGTTCCTAAAACCCGTTCAAGGGCGTACGCAGGATTTTTTCCAGGGGGAGGGGGTAAGCCATTTTCCCCGTTCACGGCGATCACCCCCACCCCTCTCTTCCTAGGCCCCCCTCATAGAAAGAGGGGGGTCAGTCATAATATTGTTCAGTTCAATACATTCTATCATGAAAATTGAGAATAAAAATAAATTAAACATAATATTGCAAATAATTCGGATGACTTGTGATTTAAGTGATTTTATAAAGAAAAGTGTTTAAATTTCCATGAAGTTAAGTGAGATTAGGTCTTTTGTACTAACAAACCCCACATTTTGTTTCAAATAATTTCATCACAAAGTTTGATTGTGATTCAATTTCTCTGTTCACTGAGTGTTTAAAGCAAGTTCAATCTTTCAGGTGTTTGTAATTCCTGAAACAGTATTTTCCTTCTTAGGAAGCATTGCATATTAAGAGTCTTTCCTCGAAATTGTTCAAAAATTGTTCAAATACCAAAATCTATAAGCATGGTACAAAGTTATAATAGGTAGTCTAACTAAAATATTGAATAATAATCTGCTCCAAACACTTTGGATACAAATAGAAGTACCCTAACTAATTTAAAAACTAGTTCTAGATAAATAAATTTATCAACATTTTTAACTAGGCTATAAAAAGTACTTCAAAACTCCCTATCAATAATATAATGCATTGTTCCTAGGTAAAAAAACATATCTAAATATTATTTCGAAACTGTCCCAAAATTCTCAATTGCTCACACATCCAAATGCCCGAATCTATGTTTTCACATTCCTCTATAAATTTTATAATTTTTTTGGGGCCTTAAGAGAGTATTAAAGTGGTCAATCCTTATGAAAAATTAGCTGAGAAATTCAATAAAACCAGTTTGGTGTTTATTGATATAATGATCAAAATATAAGCGGAGAGAACTCAATTTTTCAACTTCTAAGGGATGGAAATAGTATCCCTTTTTGTTGACTGGTTCCATCCCTTGAATATTGATTTTTCCAGGTCTGTTCATTCTGCCTCAATGATAATGTGTTCAGTACCTGTCTTATTTAAACATTCCAAATTTTATCTTCTTTACTGCTTTAAAAAATTTAATATTAGCCACTTGTAACTTTCTCTATTCTTTATTTCTCGGTACCTACCCAGGTTTCAGAGTCATATATAGGAGAGCTAAGATGGCCATCACTTGTAATCATATGTAAAATTTCAAATTGGTCTCTCTCCTGGCTTTATTCTTCAAAGACCTGTTGATTGTCCCACAAATAGCTAGAATTCGATTTATTTCAGAAGAAATATTCAGTTACTTTCTCGAGACAAACAATTAAACAATCCTTCAAAAGACAAGCAATCTATTCAAAACTGCCTTCATTGTCTGTTTTGTCTCCTTGAAATCCTGATTTGTGAGATTTGGGTGCGTCCTTGAAGAGACGGCAACCGAGCTGATTCATCAAAATTCCATTCTCTACAATATTACTTGATTCGAAATACCAGTCAACAATAAGGTATCCTAAACTTCGGACAGTTTCAAAATACAGGGTTCGCCAATGAAGTGGGACGATTTGAATAAGCAACAGGTTGTTTAAGAAATTGTATTCTTGTAGTTTTTTCATCATAAATAGAAAGTAGAAATTTAGCCATTCAGTGTACAATAAGTGAAAAATCATTTTTTGAACTTATCATCTTCCAAATGTCCTCCATTGGAATCTATGCACTTTTGCAGCCGGGCCTGGAAGTTTTCCTCGACATTTCGCAGCATATTGAGTGGTATTCCTCCAATCTCATCTCGAATCCGTTGTTTTAGAGCTGGGATAGTTCTGGGTGGATCGCTTTGATAAACACTCGTTTTTAAGTAGCCCCATAGAAAATGGTCATAAGTTGATAAATCTGGAGAGCGAGAAGGCCAGGGATATCCCCGTTTCGAGAAATGACGCGGCTTGGAAACAAAACATTTACAGCATTCATGGCAATTATCGCAGTTTGGCTTGTTATCCTATTTGTTTGTTCATTCAATGGAAAACGGGCGATTTGTGGTGTAAGAAAGACAGTTATGAATCATTTCGATGTAACGCACAAAGTTAAAAGTGACAGCAAATTTACCCGTTTCTTTCAGGCCCAGCTGCAAAAGTGCATAGATTCCAATGGAGGACATTTGGAAGGTGTTATATTGAAAAAAAATTATTTTTGACTTATTGTAAACTAAATGGCTACATTTCTACTTTCTATTTATGATGAAAAAATTACAAAAATACAATTTCTTGAACAACCTGTTGCTTATTCAAATCGTCCCACTTCATTGGCGAACCCTGTATTTAGAAACTGTAGTATGTTTCTCACCTAGATCTAAAATATTTGTAGGGAGTTCTGAAACACTATTGTATGGCTATTCAGCTCCAAAAAATTAGCTGCTACAATTACCTTCAACTCTTCAATTTTTTTTCATTCAAATACATAATACCACAGCTATAACTTCGCAGTAATGGATTCTAGGTCATGGAACTCCATTGAAGATTAAAAATGTTTTTTTTAATTCTCTGGAGTAACATTTGAGCATATAGAGAGTTAGCAAGTAAAACAGAAAGATTTGAATAAGTCACCAACTCTTCAAGAAAAAAAACCAATTTCATCATTTATTAGTCATGAATATGAAGATATTCTATTGGACAATAATAGAAAATATTAATTCCTGAATATAAAATTTGCGAATCGTCCTTCATTGCAAGGCATAGAGCATGTTGTTGGACAGATTTGCGTGAACTTTGGAGTATCGTCTGTTGAACAAAAGAAATATTCATTTCATTTATTCATTTATTCATTTATATTTTGAAGGGTTCGAAGGTTTTCGTACTCTCATATAGTTTTTTAGATATTTCTTTAGCTTTTTCAAAGTTGTTTAAACATACAAGTCTGAAAATGAGGTGATGATGCAAATCTCTAAAAACATGAGAAATTGATGTTTAGAATTGAACAATTGATTTCTAGAAGAAATACTTTATTTCTCTCATTGTACAGTGGATCGCTGTATTTCTCCCACATTAGTAACTTCTTCAAATTTCCCGTTTCATTGACTAACCCTACAAAGGATGGAAAAGTGACAGAGATAAAAAAGCGTATTCTCATCTGAGAATCTTACTTCCAATGAGTCAAGATGAGGAATTATTAATTATCTTCTCCAGTATTAAATTGGAGACTCAGATATGGAAGTTTTACCCCTGTGAGTCTGTGACTTCGCAATCTTCAACCTACAATTGAGTTGTGAATTCATTTTCATTCTATGATAATAATAATAATTTATTTTTATTTTGTTTTATAAATTATTTTTGTTATCTAATTCATTTTATTTTTTAATGTATTGAAAACAAAAATTTTGTCAACTTCTAGGGGGGGGGGGGCATCTGCCCCCCCTGCCCCTGCCTGCGTACGCCCATGAATCCGTTCTTAGCGCGCGTCTAAACTTCCAACTGAACATGCCTGCCAAATTTGAACGCATTCGGTTCAGTGGATTTTTAGTTCTGGTGATGAATGAATGAATGAATGAATCAGCCAGTCAGTCAGTGCCATTTCGCTTTTATAGATATAGAAGATTGATTTAGCTCCATACAGCAGCATTGATGAGGATACATATTTTCATTACAAAGATAATTATTATAAATTTCGGCTTTTCGAAATACAAAGGGACGAGGCAACTAAAATATAATTGAATTGTGATCTTTGAAATGGAATGGAGCTTTGCAAAGCTATCTATGAGTGTAATCTGTGAAGCTAAATGAGAGTGGTCGAGTGACATTGTAGCAGTTGCTACCCAGGTACCCTGCACCCTTTTACAAGATTAGCCTCCGGGCCAGAGAACGTTATTCCCTTTTCCAAACATGGAGCGTATGTAAGCTTATTTCCATTAGGTATTCGACCAGGTTTCCCAGCATTTGTCAATCAGTATTCCATTCACAATTCTGGCGATGCTATTATCCTTCTCCGATAACCCTCATCCGCCTTCTCCTCGGCTCAAATCCGTCGCCGACCCAAGTCTATTGTCATTCTTCCTTACACGTCTATTATTATTCCAATTTGTACCCTAATTCCATAACGAATTCATACGGATCCAGTTGGAGGAGAAGGTTCAGTATCAATGCTCTTGTACGGTCCGCGTTAACTTTTTACAATTATTTTATCATTCTTGATATGAGACTCCTTCATTCTACCAACTTAACTCATATGATAGACTACGTATTTAAACTTGTTGTAATAAATTTATTTTAATATTATTCATTCTAATTCTTCAAATTCGAATTGACAGAAATGCTCCTTCACTTTAATATAACTATTCAGTATTTTGTTGGAGATGATAATTGTTTATAAATTACTTTTTTTTTATTAACGCAGGATATATAATTAATGACTTGTGCAGCTGACACTAAAAAGTTAGGCGGTTTAGTCTGCTCCTTTTGCGCTCCAACAGCTGATGTTTTCGATATTCAGCTATGCCTAAATGATGTTATTTAATTCCAAAGAATTTTATATTATTATAGAGGAGCATATAGTAGGTTAAATCAAGTAGAAGAGACAGACGACACCACCCACATTTATTATGTCCACTATACGTAAGTAATAAATGCTAGATAATAATATGACAATCAAACCAATGACTCGTTTGGACTTCTGGTTTGATTGTCATATTTCTATTTGGCGCTAATTACTCACGTATAGCTGACACCAAAACGTTAGGCGGCTTCGTCTGTGTCTTGTATATGAGGTAACGTGCTATAAGCTTCACTATAATAATATGTTACTCAAACCCGTACAACAACGTCATGAATCTAGAAGAGAGACAATGCGTATTTTCAACGCTACCCAAAGATGAAATATTTAGGACAAATATCCACCACTCTCCATTTACTACCTACCACAAGCAGTGTGACCGCAGCTACATAGTTTCTTTATTTCGAATAATAGTTTGCAATTGAGATGATAAAACATCGATCACATATTTTGGAGCTCGATGATATTTCTAGCATTAGATACCACTTTACAACCCTAATAGCTGCTTTAGTAATATTAAATCCTAAATCACGTTTTTATCATGATATTTTTCAGGATTTACGCTTGACAAGGAGTCGAATACAATGGCAATCGTCTGTCAGGATATCACCGTGGTTCTGGCATTCGATTCGCGGGAACTGTTAATCCAATGGCAAGTGAAAATCGCCACAAATCTAGGAGAAGGTCAGTAAATAAGTATTATACAATCTTCAATCTCATATGGAATCTGTGTCTACGGATTGAAATGCCTACTATAGTCTGTCCGAACAAAGAAGGCCCACTGGAAAGATGAAAAAATGACTTCAGCTCGTTCAATATTGGTTCAAAAAATATTTAGGCTATCTAGTCTCGAATTGTAGATCAGATTGTTTCCTACGATTGAGACTAAATCAATAATTTTTGAATCAATATTGACCGAGCTGGGATCATTTTCTCATCTTGTGAGAAGGTCATCTTTGCTTTAACAGACTATTCCTACTAGGCATTGTAGTACAATCGTAGTAAGCAAGCTAGGTAGTATTCAGCTTACTTGTTATCATGACCTTTACATTATGTCACAGATCAGACCCAGAATTAGAATCAATAATGTCTCTGCTTAGTTTGAAAATTTTATTAGATCAATTTCGAGCTGTCTCATTAATTGAATGGATGGTATTTATTTTAATTATCAGCCAGAATTATTTCTACAGGATATTATATCAGCAAGTAAATTTTCATGAACCTTGTTCTACTAACATAGTTTCAGATTGTAATATTTCAATGTATTCCTGTATTTGAATTCCCTTCCAATTTTCATAACCCATTTCTCACATTTTTCACATATGGCTATTGTAAAATGCATGTATTGTCAGAGATTAGGCATCAAGGGTATTATCATCCATTTTAATGGATCCTTTCCATATTAATTAGTATTTTTCATATTGCTATCATTGTAATATTGTTTTCATAAAAATGCATTTTTGAAAAAGTTTGCTTCACTTGTTTAGAAAGCATAAGAAAGGAGCTAAGGAAGCATTCACAATCTCATGCATCGCATCATATTTTTCTATTCTCTCTCCACATTCAATTTCAGCGGAATATTATCGATGAGAAGTCGATAAAGCGGCTGGGAGCGAGATTCCCCTTAATAAAATCGGAGGAACTGATCTCATGACCGCATCGCGCTAGTAAAATGGAAAGATTCGATTTCATGGAAGTGTATCATCAATTCCAATGAATTGCTAATGCTTAAACAAAGTCGTAACTGCGTTTCATGCGAAAGCCACAGAATAGCAGAGCGCAGGGGGTGGCGTGGTATCAGAGATAAGGGTGTAAGATACAGATAATGATGGTTGGAAAGCCGAAGTGTCGGCTGGGAGTAGGAGGAGGAAGAGGAGAAAGAGGGGCATGCGCGTGTGAGATGGCCTCCGAAGAAGGGAGAAGGATTTTTTATATGGGAAATAAAAGCCGTCAGAAGGGATTCTGTAACGGCGCCATAAGACCCTTTATGCCGAGAAGAGATTTCCAAGACGAGTGCAAGTGATCGAGAACTCATTAAGAATGGAAGATGTGCCAGTTACTTTCTATTCACTACGATTTTCATTGTGATCGCTGTTCATCATCATGCTACTGGATTCTAGCTCCAACCGTAAAATTTTCCAGATAATCGATTGTTTTTTTCAATAAAAATTATCGAAATCAATTTACGAGAATAATTTCAATCGGAGATTGAATAGAGAATTCCTTGTATTGAACCAGTGCCCTTGGAAAGAAACTGAACAGTTCTCACGTTTAGGCTATGTTTGTTCGACTAAGTGTCAACAGCTCAATTCCTTTCAAGAAGATAAATAAATAAATAAAAAACTTTATACGATAAACATGACTCAATATTAAACAATTCGATTGTTTGATTTGATACAGGAATCGTCTTTTTTATCTTCTCAGAAGGAAATTCTATCGTGCTGTTCCTACTTTATTCCAACCTCTAGGAGAACTTACTTCCAAGTGAAGTGAAATCAGGTTCTTTCTTAGTGAAAACTAATTTACTGTCGACTTCAACGACGAATCGCAGAGGCCCACTTCAATAGTGATATATCATGCGGCTCTATGTGGAGCATCGTTCTTTAGAAGAGCGCAGCTTTTTTTCTTTTGCTCTAGTGTGGTGAGTGCCGCTGCTGTTCCATTTGCAAACAAACCACGTACGACTGTGCTTTGCGTTCCAGTCGCGCGTACCAAAAACGTGTTGATTCGATCCGCTGCTGTATGAACAGAACTAGGTTTTTTCCAATAAAGAACAAGATGGTGCCAGACTGAAGGCTGAAGTTTGCCGTAACGAGCCTCAAACGAGGAACAAACCCAAATGACTAATGGTCCAACAATTTTCCAATGTGGAAAAAGTTCTTCCCAGTTTTTTTTTCAAAATGTAATATGACAGAGGTGCTATTCCCGAATAGGTATTTAAAGATTTAATTTCCTTGCTTTCCTTGATATTGAGATCATAATGAGGAATTAGCAAAGATTCTTGTTAATTATTACTTAGAATATTCAGAATAAGATTTTTCATATTATTTAAACAGAAAGAGAAATATTGACACTGCGTAGCCTTTTTGTTCTCGTGAAATGGTATGATTGTTCCTGCCCCGATCCTATCTGAATTCAAGCTTGTTTTATTTCTACATAATAAATTATCTTCTCATACGCTACAAACTCATTTTGATATCACCAAGGTGATAACTTTCAAGATTGCCAACATATTACTAAACAAAAATAAAATACCATTTTCCCTCTAAACTTCCAACAATTCCATTATTGGCACTATAACTGGGCAACTACCTTCAACTTGAAAGTCCTACTTTAAGTATTTTCAAGCATTTTCTTTGAATTATGCTAAAAATTAATGAGCAAGAGAGTGACCACTGAGTACAAGCAATATCAGCAATGAGAATTATCAACTTCAGTAACTCTTCTAGAAACTCCTTTTGGCTATATACCTCAATGATGTAAGAAGTAGGTACATTTTCTTCAAGTTTTCTTTCAAAATACTCGTACAGGAAAGCTTTATCTCAGCTATGGTAACCTTTTCTCATGCGATGCTACTCTTGAACAGTTTCATGCATCACACTGCAATAGAGAAGCAGAGGCCACCTACTCTGAAGCTGCCGAGCATCGTCGTTCGCCGAAAAGACAATTTGCACAAAGAAAAACAATCCAGCTGAGGCTCCAAGAGAGACATAAGCTCAGCTCCGTTGAATGTCTACCGTAACAATAACGTTAAGTGAAGAAGTTGTGAGGCTATAGAAGCAAGTCATTAGGCACTGAAACTTTCCAGCAAGAATAAGAAGATTTCATTTCAGCAGAGGAATACTGCCTTGAAGAATGTTCGAGGAACAGAAAACTTTTGACGGCTCTGTAACAATTTCCTTATCAATCCTCAAACTAGGCACTCACTAATGATCTCGATATGGTTTCCCTCAACTCGAAATTTCCTAGTTACAAGTTGACGGGTACTCTTCCTCTTCTCAACATTTCCATTAGATTTGTTCTCTATTCTCTTTAGTCTCCAAAATGAGATAAATTATAGGTTGCTCATTTCTCATTTAATAAAGCAATGATAATGTGATCTAATATCTTGAAAATTAGCCTGATAATGATTGTTTATGTAATATGATTCGGAAAAATTTTGATCTACGTTTAATACTTTTGATTATTGAATGTTGCCTGATAAACAACCAATGTGTACAGCAACATATTACAGCATATCATAGAGACATATTCATTATTTAAGTTTGGAAACATTAATGGATGGTATCTTGCAATATAAGTTAAAGAAATGAAATGTTCAGAATTTCCTTGTTTTTAAAGAAATAAGATTCTCATAGTACACTGGTTCTCTCCTATTTCCAAATGTTTAACAGGATACTCTATCGTAAATGATGAATACATCGTGTATTCACTCTTTTATGGAACTCACATGAAATGTTCAACAATGTACATTTCCACTCAAAAAATTATTGTACTCAATACTGTCATGTATAAATATGTACTGTCATGGTATGACAGTAAATAATGGTATATAATATAATGGTATGTTACGTATTATGTACAATAGCATTATAATATTTATTATACAGAAAGATATACTCTATATTTATACAGATGTAAGCATAGATTTATCTACTGTATTTGTATTAAAGCATATATTTATGATATTTATGAGTATGACGCAATGATTCTGTCTTTTAATTTTCAGAAAGTGATGAAGAGATCTTAATTCCCCAATATTTCTCGAAGTGAAAACGGAATCAAATTTTTTTTCAGACCAGCAGATTCTGGTTCAAGTGGCAGCAGCGCCAGCGCGATCGAAAATTAGTCCGGGCCCTGCTCATCTGCATATCAGGGAGCATCGGTTCTGTCTCACTTCTGGAGTGCCTCCTCGTCTACATGGATTTTGGGAAATCAATCATCTCAGGTAGCTATCCACATAATTATAGACTACATCACTTCTTGAACCAGGCCCACTTCAGAAAATTTTGCATTTTGTTATTCCTCTCAAAAATGCGTCACCTCGTGATTCAGCTTCATTCTAGAACATCTAATAGGAGGTAGTAAACTCCTTAAATGCATATTTTTGTATTGACCTGGTTTTCCAGATTTTAGTGTGTACTACAACATTAAAATACTACTAAGTTCTTGGAAAAGTGAGGGAAGACTCGTATTTTTGTTCAAGAGTTTGTGAATGAGAAATATCATGAATAACTGATTATTTTGACTGATATCAGTGACTAGATGCCATTTGAATCAATAATTATTGGTTGCTGAAAACTATATTCGAGAAATTTTAAGATTTCCTAAATTTGACCAGAATGTTTATTCTAATTGCCAACTTGAAAAATTTATTCGGAGTATTCTGCACGATAAATTATGAAGATATTGGTGTGTTCTGATCAATTGATTGCATCCTTCGTCAGTGTCTCCTTGAAATATTTCAATGAATATCATATCCTAGGTTTATTTTAGATGAATTTGATGAATTTAAATGGAGACATTGATATTGATATCATATTAATTATTCGCTCATCATTACTGTTGATCAACATGAAAAAAGTTTAGCAACCCAAACCTATCGATTGTGGTGTTTTTTCACTTTCGTTTTATCTATTTTAGAATGCATTGCATGATCGGAAAAGAGTTCAAGGGGAAAATTCTCCTCTCCCGCATACCAAATATCGTAATCGAGAAAGTTTGTTTTCAACTGATGTCCTCCTCCCACATTGTTGGGGGAGAAATCTAGATCATTTCCCAAACCATACGCAACAAAGAAGAATGAATTTCGTTTCGCGTGTTTTTTTTTAGTGTATGTAAC
The DNA here is from genome assembly GCA_017141385.1 of Sogatella furcifera. Lineage (NCBI taxonomy): Eukaryota > Metazoa > Arthropoda > Insecta > Hemiptera > Delphacidae > Sogatella > Sogatella furcifera. The sequence goes on along the minus strand of CM029548.1, from coordinate 34,445,236 downwards.
CGAACAAAAAGCAAAAACGTATAACTAGTTGGTAGTTCTTAGCCATTTATACATTTGAAATGTTTTATCTGAGAAGTAATGCAATTCTATAAACATTTATCACTTTACTTGAGAGTACCTACTAATCTTTTTTTAAATCGACTATCACTTTCTTATTGGAATGATCAAACCATGAATTATATTTGATTGATTCCAGTTCATATATTCTATTTAACATATTTTAAGAAACTCGAAAATTGAAAATCAGGTAAGTTAGTGGGTATAGGATAGAAAAAATTTTTTTTCTTTTTATTCTTGGAAAAAATGTCATCAATTTTCTTGTTCGTCATCTCAAATCTTAAGATGAGAAGATTTGGGAACGTTCTTGAAAATACTAGAAAAACTTTGATTAGAACATGGAATGAACTATTGACGAATACACATTATTATTAACTGGAGGCCTATGTCATCACAACACATCGTGAATTCTTCATGTCATCCCAGTTGAAAGCGAATTGAAGGTGTTGCATCAATTCAAGTGAACACAATTCTAGCAAATACTTATCAAGACTAATAACCAATTATTGATGGAAAAAACAGCTCGTCAACTCTAATGCCTAGAGTACACACTTACCTTAAATATTAACATATCATGATTATCATTGTTAACGCAAAAATATTATTATATTGTTACTTGACTATTTAGCGATTTCGTTCAATGATCGAGGTCCTTCAATTTTTATTGCACCGGAACAGAACATCAAATTAATATAGGTAATATAATTACATTAATTAATTAGGTAATATACAGCAAAATCAATTATACTGATTACAATGCTTCATGATTGAATACGCAGGAGGCTTAAATATTTTAGAATCCTATGCTTGCTTTTGTCAACCTGTCAGAAAGTGTGTTATGAATTATCACCGGAACTTGAAGTGTCACAATACATCCATTCTAATAAAATATCACTCATTCATTCCATACAGCTATTTGATTTCATTCATTCCACTCGGAGATAACTTTCAGCCATGATGAGTTGATGAATGAGTTTGCATTATTTTCGTAGGAAATTCGGCGTGGTGGAGGGCAAGTTCTGCTTCGAAGGTGGCTCGCAGTGCGGAAAAGGTGAGGGCCTACACGTGCTGATGACCGACCAGGGAGAGGACATCGCCCAGGCGCTGCACCTGGCCGGCCAGGGCAAGCCGGTCACCAGGAAGCGCTCTGTCGCCAGAAATGTGTCAGGTGAGGAGATTTATATTGCGCGCACCGCTCCGCCACCCTACCCCACCACACCACATTGTCATAGTCGTATCGTCAACCACTCGCAATCTATATGGTCTTCATTCGTTGTGAGAAATACCATTTGATGCACTGAAAATCATAAGAGAATATAAATAAGTGGGAATCATTTGTTGATATAGAAAATCTCATCTGTGCACCAAAATCATTACATTTTAAAGAAGTGTTCCTTTCAAGATAATTCTAAAAAATAACATCGAACATTCAGATCCTCCGTAAAACCACTTTTCGCAAGTTTTTGAGAAAGTGTTTGCGATTAAATTAAACCACATAACATGCAAGTTTGCTTTATTGAAGATGGAATTGAGATACATTTCCACTCATGTACTAGACGATGGTTTGAATAACCCTTCTTCACCACATAACATGTATAAATTGCCTTCTAATATTGTAATGTGTTCTCATATTTAAGTTATTTATTTCATATTGTTTATTTTTTATTGATGTAATTAATTTTTATTTCATATTGATGAATCTTATGTATGTGTGTGTGAATAAATAAATTGAAAAAATAATAATATTATTATTAATTATTATTATTATTATTATTATTATTATTATTATTATTATTATTATTATTATTATTATTATTATTATTCTCAATTTTTTATATTTTTCTGTAATATCAAAAAAGGAAGCTCCTTCACAGTTGCTTATCAATATCAAACGTGTACGTACGTGTTTTGTGGGACTTTCACATATTTTTTTTAAAATTTATTTATTCACACACACATACATAAGATTTATCAATATGGAATACAAATTAATTACATCAATAAAAAATAAACAATATGAAATAAATAACTTTAATATGAGAAATATTATGAATAACTTAAATATTATTATTATTATTATTATTATTATTATTATTAAGTGTCTAAAATCACAGCTTTTTGAATTTTTGCAATGAGATACTCAAGACCAAGCTCTTTTAAACATGTTTTCAAGAATTTTGGAATCACTCCTGTATTCGTAATCACCACCGGTACCACTCTCACACTCTGCAGATGATAGAGCTCCCTCATTTCTTCAGCCAGGGCTGCGTACTTGTTAATCTTCTGGGCATGCATTGTCCTCATATTATGGTTGAGGGGGATCGCCACATCGACCAGGAAGGCAATTCTCTCCTGTTCATCCATGACCATTATATCAGGACGATTTGCGGTGATGGTGTGGTCAGTTCTTATTGCCCTGTCCCAATACAACTTTGCCCTTTCATTGTCATGCACAAGCGCTGGCTGGTATTCGTAATAGGGGCACTCCTCCTCAAGAAAACCAAGTTGCAGGGCAATTCTTTGGTGAATTATCCTTGCCACATCATTATGGCGCTTTGCATACTCCACTTCTACAAGGGAAGAGCACCCACCAATAACATGTTCAATTGTTTCACGTGCTATTCTACACCTTCGGCACCTATCATCTAAGCCATTTTCTTTCAGGATGCTTTTTCTATATGACTTTGTGGCAATAACTTTATCTTGGATTGCAATGGCAAACCCCTCTGTCTCAGGGAACAACGACCCATACTGCAACCACAAATTGGATGAGCAACAGTCTATGTACTCTTGACTGAGCATCTGAGCATGTGCACCAAGTAGTTCTTTTTGCTTCCATGTCTCAATCTTCTGTTCAGTTGTCACTACTTCATACAGAGGAGTATATCCATTCTCAGCCAACTTCAAAGGAGTGCACCCCTCCACATCATCACTCATCATTATTCTGTAGAGCAGTAAGTCTGCCTTGGATAGAAAATACTGCCTCAACCTCTGAACAGCACTATTGTGCCTGCTCTTAATGTCAATTATTCCTCTCCCACCCATGATCCTGGGTAATGTGACACGTTCCACTGCTGACTTTGGGTGGTGTGACCTAATTATTATTATTATTATTATTATTATTCATCGATTACTAGTCAACTTATTTCTCCCGCCGTACCAGACAACGTTAATTTATCTTGAACTGAGTTAGGCCTAGTCTACTTGTATGTCAGATTGTCAGCTACAAGTCGTGAATTGCTCCGCAATGCGCTGCAAATATTGGCAATCGATTGCTCACTCTTTACAGATTATCAACCGGACAGAACTAATTCGCAAACTTGACATTATTGAAAGCATGGCGTATTCGGCCGAAGAGTGGTCGGCCAGTTCACGTGTAATGACTGCTATGCGGATACAAGATCTATTAAGCCGCGTGCATCCTGCATGATCGCACAAAACACGTATAGGCCACAGGCTGGCTATACCACGCATACATCAATAATCTAATTAGGTTGCGTACAGAACAAAGAGATTAGCGTTGTTTATCATCCTTTCCGAAAAGTGAAATTTACAGCTTTCCATTGACACATGCCTGGCCGCAAGGCTTGCTCCAACCGGGATGATTTTTACAGCCTACACCCTCGCTAACCAATAACTAATTACAGGATTGAGCGTGTAATGAAAATAACGGACATTTTAAAGCTCTCTACTTTTGACAATAGCGCGCTTATTACAAATTCTAATCTGGCGTGTTTTGGAGCCTAATAAGCTTTTTCAATAGAGCTTTTGTAATCAAATGACTATATAATATCAACTGACGCTGGAGCTCCCCAGCTAATCACATCACCGTCCGGCGGACAACCAACCGATCCGCAAGTGACATAATCCGATAATCGGATTCCCTTTCTTTGACAGTTATGTTTCTGAATCTTGATATTTAAAAAAAATCAAGCTCCTGAAATACCGGCTATTATTGGAAAATAAGAATCACTTACCAACTTTGAACCTACAAAACTGTGGTTGAGGATTCCATTAGACTATGAATATTGAAAATGCTTAGAATAAAAGAGGTCTATTTTAAATAGGAGACACGAATTTCACTCTGATTAATAGAAAGACAATTCACGGAATTGCTCTGATCACGAAAAACCGTTTGGCTCGATCTATCCATCAGTATTTTTATTGGAAAGAAAAGGCAATATCTCAACAAATTTAATCATTTTTATTCTGGTAAAAGGCATTAAAAAATATTCCTGCACTTTTTACAATAATTATCAAATTATTCATATCAACAAATTATTTTTGTCACTAGCTATACAATATATCGTGTTCTTATTGGCCTCAGCTCTGCTATCCAACACAATACATTATTCAAGCATTAACATAATTATCATACTCAATAACTTAAATCATTAGAATCAGGGTTTATTCACCAATGTAATCGACGCTTCCTCCTGCAATATAATATTTCTTTATCCTTCTAGAATATATACTTCTCATTCAGTCATAAATGTTGGCATTCATTCGATGATCAAATCATCATTTAGCCTATTCAATAATTATTTATATAGATGACTGCAACAAGCGAATGCCCAAAACTGCTCCTCTACCAATTCATACAACTTTCCAAAACAAGGTCATAATGGTTAAGTGTGAGAGAGGACCTGCGAGTCCTAGCTTCGCCTGTAATGGAAGACAAAAAATAATGAATAACGGATCAAGAAACTTAATATTAGCAGCGTGACGATCAATAATAATTACGGTATAATTCCATTCATTATTGGATTGGTATCATGCATCTGTAGTGCATTAAATGTTTTCGTATCAAACGATACTCTTTCAAAAGTCGATGATTGTGGTCCTTGATCACAGCTGCTGGATTGCTAGCAAGTGGGGGATCGTTTTTTTATAAGTTCACTGCGGGTTTGATGCAATGCGACTGCAATGCAAGCGACTGGCTTGGCTTGCAACCTGCTCTGCACACATGATCGGCGGGGGGAAGGGGGTGTTAGTAGTCTCCCTCGTAATGTGCAATGCGGTTTCCCGTCGCTAGTCTTTCCTTTCCGAGTACAGAGATGCAGCTTACATTATTCACTCCCTGGAGCTGATATTGCTGCTCATCCGTCTTAGCATAAACGCCAGCGTCCTTTTACGCTCAACAATGTTTCTGCGACGAAACGGAGTAGTTTCAGACTCAGAGTGCATTATAGTAATTTGTATTCGAACTTGCACTTAGATAAGTCATTCATGAAGATATTCACTCTTTCAACAACTCATGGAGACTCCTTCACTCAACAACGACAACATGGACTTGGAGTACTGCATTTCAACTCTTCAACGTTTTCTTTCAATTACAATTTCTATTAATTTCCTTCAAAGCACCAAAAGGTTTTTTCGATAGTTATCGCACTACACGTTCTTAAGGTTGAGGACTGGAATTCTGAATATATTCAGAATTTATTCAAATTCAATAAATAATCTATTTCATAGAATATGACACCAAAACTTCAATTATCTGGATGAATTAAACTTCAGGAGAATTGGAAAACGTTTGATGAGTTATTTTCACACAAAATACTTTCTTTTCTTCGTGTTCTCATGATGTCATAATACGATTGATTCGAATCTCTGATTATAGCCCTATATATAGAACAAATAAACAAAGGACTTCTGCTACTGCAAATATTAACCAATGTACTAAATAGCAGGCGAGATTCATTGTATCGTATAAAGGTTTAATGTGTCGTTCAGTTCATGGAAAAGCAAAGTATCTGTTCATTCGAGAAGATGAATAATCAGACATGAGCACGATATTTGCATTTTAGTAAGCATTTCTAATGTGCAAACGGGTGATTTACATCATCAAACATTTTAAGAACTAACTCTTATGATTAGAAAATCACTATTTCTGTGTTTCAATAACTCATTTAATATTATTGAGAATAATGGATATTCAATTTAATTAATATTTGGTCTCACATTCTATCCATGCAACCCCACCTAACAAGAAATCGCAGGTCTACGTCCATTTTGAGTGATTAAGACTTATTGAATTATTTATTCAGAGAGAAAAGCATAATCATAATAATGATGGGAGAAGACAAAACAGGCACGGGTGCTTCTCTAAGATGGATTTGGTTTTTGTTGACTACAGTGATGGAGAGTAGTCCACGGCGAGCGAACCACTGGCGCTTGGATCCGCTGCGCGGTGCGTCGGACGCGCTGCACCAGAGCTGCGCCGAGCTGTCCGGGGCGTTCGCCGCCCCCTCCTCCACCTGCTCCAGCAGCCTCTATGGCAGCCACCACCTGCCATGGCCGTCGTCCGAGACATCGCGCCTCGACTCCTCCGATTTCGGCGATGCCTGCTCGTTTGCCGAACAGGTGCACTCCCTTCATCAGGTCGGTCAAAGTGCACGATGCTTAATACACGTTTCATATTATGAATATTTTTCAATTAATATGTCATTCAACAGTCTTTATTAAACTATTTCCTAGAATTTCAATCATATTTGATTGTATTGAAAATCAAATAATGTAGCTGCACAGATGGAAAACAAAATACACTACACATTTCACCACGACCAGTGCCGGACTGGCTAGGATATGGGCCGTCGACTATATTCGCTCAAGGGCCCCCCCTATAGAGGGGTTGTGGGGGGAAGTTGGTCCCCAATACTATTTTCAATGGAAACGGGGGGGGGAAGGAGTTTGCAGTTTTTCTTCAAATACGTTGAAATCTTTCTAATTAAACAGTTCATTTTCTATTATTGTAGTACGTAATTCATATGTGTGTAATATTTACGTAGATACAGGCAGTAGAAATATAATAACTTAAACATCACAATATTGGCAGCAGTATTAAAATACTGTAGGCCTATCTTGATGAAAATTGTCTTTCTATTTCTAGGCTACCAGTATTAATTCTTCAATCAGAATCTGATGAACTTCTCCCTCTTTTATGTACAATATTATCTATCTATAATTATCATAAGCTGTAAAATACATTTAATTGTAAAAACAAGTGTTCGGTTGTCTTGATCAGTTTTAGGACTCTATCCATCATCCTGATATAGAAAAGGGGGTCCGGGGTTTCCCCCCGGGAAATTTTTATAAAATTAGGCAATTGAAAAAAGCATTCAGAGTAGTTTGAGAGCCTGCCTTTGATTTATTCAATTCACAAATAAGAGAAATCCTTTCTCATCACTTTTATTGAGAATTATTGTAATTTATTCCTTCAAAACTCCGCTTAACTCATGAATTTGATATTAATGAATTTTTTCATCAACTTGGCGTACTATAAACAACAAACTGCAAATATATATTTATAATAGTTATTTTAATTACAAAGGGCAGCTTGATAACTTACTCTATTCATACTCTGACGGTGTCATCCATAAACAAAGATCGCTTTGTGGACCAAAGTATTCTCCCCGACAGGGGAAAATTTGTCAAGAACAATGTTCTCTAGGGCTATATTTTTGAGAGTTTCTAGCCTTATAAGAAATTTTAATTGAAAGTACCATGATTAATCATTCTATCAATGCACTAATTAAGTAAGTTACTACATTTCTATCGGAAATCATTTTTTACTGTGATATAATCAAATTGGGAAAATTAAAATTTGTGGGAGATGGAAAGCAAGCACTCCAACTATAGTTATCTTTTGAATTTTGAAAAAAGTTAGTTGATGTACTCCGAATGAGATTATGGTATAAACTTTCTTGAATAACTTACAGAGTTTTTGGTTCAGGAATGATAATGAAAATTGAAAACTTTAAAAAAAAAGTTTTTTATATGGGACGAAAGAAAAACAACGAGCTTAAACCCCTCTCTCGAATTAGGTTAAATACACTTGAGGTCTCTGAAGGAATGTTTTATTAAATTTCCACAATTTTATTGATTTCATGGTATGAACATCGGATGAAATGGGAGAAATATCACACAGTTCTATTCACGCTATAAGTGAAGCCCACTACTTTTGTACATAGATAGCATCTTCTTTGTGAGTATCAGACAAAACATCCAAATAAATGATGTAAGAAACATGAGAAGATCAGTTTCAATCATCGAATATAAGTGTGCATGAGTTAATATTACAGAACATTTCCTATCTTTTTCCTATCTATATCTTCAGCCTCTGGAAACCGTAGCAAGACATTTTGATAATCAAATACTTTTTGACTGGTGTAGTATAAAGTATCTCAGGCCAACAAGAAATCCGTGACAGAGCCAAAGGATGAAACAGCATGCTGATAAGGATTAATAAGCAATTCTTCCATTTCTCCAAGATCTTCACTCTTCTCATACCCCAAAGTCTGCGAATTATCATGAGTCCCCAACTGCTAGTCCATCCCGTAAATACAGAAGTAGAAGCAGTTTGCAGTCATGTGACAAATCGTCAGTCAGTGAGAAGCAGCATCAGCGGTAGCATCAGACGTACAATGCGCGACAGGTGATTGAGTACATGTGTTGCAAAGCACATCGTTCTTGCTCTGTCAGAATATGAATGATGATGCTTTGACATCGCAACATTTCGAGTCGGCAGCCCTTGGGACCTGGGACCTCGATCCAGAGCTCGAACAAAGAGATACACAACTAGCTTTGTTTTAGAAAGCCGCACTTGGCTTGAGTTTACTATTCCTGTTATCTAATATTTTCCGTACATTCTAATCAATAGTTCATAGATCAATGTAATCATTATTTGATCAATGGCCAGAGAAGACATGGACCAATTCATAAACTGTACTATTTTTTGCAGTTCCTCCTATTCAACTCGTTCCAAAATATTTAGATATAATGTACATTGTACATCTACTTTCTTCCTCCCTTCAAGTTATAGCCTACGTTAATCATTAAAGTTTTCAATAAATTAATGTAGGTCTCTGTACCCTTTTAAAATTATTTTGAAAGGGTTCTGAGATCTACATTTATTGAAAACTTTGATAAGTACAGTTAATAGCCCTAAGAAAAAGGAAATACGTTGATCATTCTATGTGATTTGGCTCTAATTGTAGTAATCAATGCACTAATTTGTAGAGATCCATCAATTTATTTCATACGGCATTATTCCTGTGAAGTTTCAATGTCCATTGCAACTTTTACCAAATGAAACTTATTTCTAATATTGAAACTTAAACTAATAAATGAAACTTATCTCAGCCTCAACTATTTTACACGACACTGTAGTCAATTTGAATATTAGTTTGAATATGAACCACTACTCACGTGTGGAGCGCTTTCGGATTTTACTCCATTTTCATTTTTCAACACTCGAAAATGAAGTAAAATCCGAAAGCACTCCACACGTGAGTAGTAGTCTATATTTGAACATTGAACTAATACTCAAATTTATAACTGCAGGGTCGTGTAAAATAGTTCAGAGTGAAATATCCACTAGCAGTTCGTAATGGAAAACAAAATAGATAGAATAAACAATAGAGTACCAGTATTTCTTATAGGCCTACTTATTTATTTGTTCCGAGCGATTCCAAAGTGAAGTCTATAAATTTATTTTAGAAGTCGAAATTCATTGAAGGTGCTTCAAAACGCCTTGATACTATCACTATTTTCAATAATTTGAATCATTTTCAAGAAATGAACTAGCGTTGAATTCTCTCGATATTGTCATGTTTTTTCATTGAAAAATTCGCTTGAAAGAGCTATTCAAGATGAATATTTCTCAAGTAATTTCGCATTCCAAGTTTGTTCCATATAACTGGTTTGATAAAGCTGGAATAAATTGCACGTCTTATGAAATTATCTTCTAAAAAGCCATGAAGAATGGGTTTCAGCGACGTGGATGAAATTGTCTGAAGTCTGAGAGTGGAAAAAATGAATTAAGGAGACAAGGTCCTACAGGATCTTCGCTGCGATAGCTGAAAATAATGCTCAGTCACTCAATCTTATTCAGAAAAGGTAGCACAAGGATTCAGTATTAGCATTTTATTATTTTGTCCAGTTTGCGTACGATTTTGTTCCATGACTCTTGCTTCGCTGTAGTTAATTTCCCCAGAGGCTTCCACATACTCCTTTCTGCAACCTGCTTTTATCGCTTTTGTAGTAGTTAGTAGGTGAATTGTAATGTTTCTGGAAACGGTTCAACGTTGAAAGAATTGTACTGTTCTGAGAGTGAACTGATCTTGATGGCAAGAAATATCTTCTCATACGGTAACTTTTTCAAGAGTATTCCAATAACTGAGTTGAGAATGATCATTCGTCGTCATCTCATGTAGGAATTAATCTATGTTAGCGGTTCTCTTCAGTTAACAACATTCAGATTGTTTCTGGATTTTTCTACATTTTTTGTTTAATTAATTGTGGGTGAAATTGGTACTCCTATCTTTCAATTACGAGTTTGTCAGATGTAATTTACGCTCAATAATACAAATCTGTCTCTTCAAAAACTCATATCTATATGGAGTCATTCTTCTACTTTTCTGCCAACTATGAACTACTGATGAACATATTGCAGAACTCAGATTTTATCACCAGTATTTTTTATTCAGTGTTCAGGTAAATAGTGAATTCTACGTCAATGGATTATGATTACTGAGGGACTTCTGTATAGGATCATGACATCCATTGATGAATATTCACTGTCAACGATCTGTTATCTTGAAGCTCAGTATCATGAAAGCAGTCAACACTCGATGAAGTAGGTAGGTTGTATACAGCAGCCTACATGATATCAATATGTTGGGGTCAAAGATAGCAGCCTGCTCGACTTGAATGAACGATCATGGGTAGGACATCCTATTAATGAGCTCACCACACGAATGAATCTATCTATGTTGACTTCAGTCGGGGAACATCGTACATACTGTATAAATGAAGGGTAGCATTTGAACCATGCATGTAGAACCTATAGAGATGGATCTACGGATACTAGAGTTTTAGTAACTAAATACTAATTTAGATATTGAAATTAGTATTAATTTAATCTGTATACCACTTTAGTATCTAATTCTAGTAATTTCAGAATACTAGTTTTCCAGTATCCGTACACTATTCAATCAGTAGAGACAAACATATGTATCTAAGTAAAGTGGTTTACACATAGACTATACACATAGTCTCATTGGTTTCATTGAGTTATAATCAACTCAATTTAGGACCTTTTACGAACTATTAAAACCTACCTAAAATGTGATCATAGAAAAAGCAAAGCGTTGCCAGTATCGAGTTTCCCCAAGTCCCCCTCTTGCATACGCTATTTTTTGTGAATGATACGGTTTTCATGATTTCGAGGAGCCGAGTAGGCAACACGCAACACTTTCTTGTATCACAATAATAATATTCTAGCCTCACCTTTCGTCCAAAGGCTAATGTGAGAGGTATAAAGTAATGGGGCGCCACCGGCGGCTAGTGCCCAAGAAACAGGTAAAATGCTGTGGATGAAATGAGACACGTGTGGGTGTGAATCAAGCCCTAAGCAGCAATGAGCTCTAGCCGAATATAGTACGTCATTATTAGGATGATTATGTTTCAAAAATTTCCATTCAAATGATTAAACAGCTGTATAGTTATCGATCATGATCAACTATTGTTGAAGCTTTTTATTATTAATGTAAATTGTTTGATACGACCTTCAATGGAGATTATGTTATTGTTTTCAGGAATGGAGTGATGAAAAACTGGAGGTGTGCCAATGCTCATCAGCTTCTCCCATCCCAGCTAAACGTTTTGCTTCCACTTCAACAGCTTGTGGTGAGTTGACACATTAAAACTCGTCTTACTCAGTTATGTTGAAAAATGAATTTTCTCGCAGCTAGTCTCAAGCTATGATATACGATATGAGATAGAATGTAGTAGAGTCAACCCTTCTGATAAGAAAACTGTTTTTTATTCAGACTCCCGAAACTGTCTTTTTCCAGGAACAACGCTTCAAAATAGACTCTGTTTTTAAATCAAAAGAGGAAGCTTCTGGTATCCCATACAATAATATAAATTTACTGAAATCTAAAAGAAACTCTGTAAAAATTCACTCAACTGAATTTGGAGTATTGATTCCATATTTGGCATATTGATGCCATTCACTCAAGTCAATCTCGATTTAAGCGTAAGGTTGTTGTGAACCAAGGTTATGAAAGACAACCCTTTGTAATAACCTTGGTTACGAACTACTTCTCAATTTGAGATAGGCTTATAGGTGTGTTCATGTCGGAGCATCGCTTTGCTTCTATCAACTGTATTGTATTGTATAAGGCATGTATAGCTGATATAAGCGAAGCGATCGATGCCTTGGTCGATGCTCCGACATTAACGCACCCTTAGGCCTACTTGAGAAATTATCAATGCTCTACTAACTAACTTGACACATTCCTTTTGTAAGCTGCAAATGGATGCTCGAGTCATCACTTAAAAAATGTTCATCAGCTCAGTAGATGTGATTCGCCCTCTCATCATTCAACTACAAGCAGGTCTGTGGAAAACCTTTACTCGTATTTTGTTATCAATAAGTTTTGTTCTTCAGTTTCTCATGTTTTTCCATTGAAACACTTTATGTATCGATTCAAATTTCAAACAGAAATTATGAAAATTGATTATGTAATATAATTTTAGTAATTGTTTGAGCATAATTTATTCGAGCATCATCTAATTCTCTCAATTACTAAAATTCCTACATTGTCAATCTAATCATCAATTATTGGAGAACGACATTCTCATTTCTCTTCAAGTTAGTGGCATATCTTCTTATACAAAATATCATTATCAGTTTGCTGATGAGAATATGTCTATTCCCAAAGCCTTACTTGAATGGAATAGGCTACTCCCACTTTCGAGTAATTGTACCTAAATCCAAGTGTTGTCATTCTTATTAAGAGGCTGTCCTTCAATTTTTCAATCCTTATCAGGTAGGCTCTAGAACTACTTTTTAATGTTTTCACAGAGATTAACTCAAGTTGTATGCAATTTTTTAATCATCACCATATTATTCCTTATCATCTTAGAGTAATGAAAGGACATGAAGCCATACGTTATTTGCATTATTGACAAATACTTCATGATAGTTTTTATGAAGCATTAAAGCGAATTATCTTAAAGTTTTCGTTTTCGTGCAGGTTGACTGAAGGCAATCAAGTACCTGCCAGAGCCATTCACTGTATGTCACCCAAGAAAGTGATTGAGAGAATGGGTCAAATGCCTGTCATGGCCTCCAACTGTAGTTGCAGTCATTCGCCGAAGAAGTGCGCATTGCAAACCGCAACTGCTTGTGAACCTGCTCAACCTTTCTGCAATTACGACACGCCAAAGTCAGCCATCATGTCAATCAATAAAGTAAGGATGGAATTGATTGGATTGTTGTCAACAATTTATTTCAAGCATATTCTTTAGCTTTGAGTGAACTACTTCGAATTAATCCACATAACTCGCATCTCAAATTATGGAATTGAAAAACACACCACAATAACCATATTCACCAAGTAAATTATTGCAGTCTCAAGTCATTTTTCATGTGAGAAGATGTCTTGATCAGTGCTATGGAGTGATAAATTGAATGGATTATTAGAAACACTGAACCTTATTATTATTTGAAAGATACAGATTAATGAATTCTAGACCATTCTTGAGCCAATTCTCAATCAACTGATTTGATGAACGTTACACTATTGCTATTCCCATTAGCAATCATATTATTCAAAAACTTTTGTTCTAAGAGAAGATTTAATATATTTACATATGCAATTTACATAATGCATTGATTATGTAATTATCAATTCAGGAACAATGAGCTATATATTTACATATGCAATTTACATAATGCATTGATTATGTAATTATCAATTCAGGAAGACAGGATAGAGCTTATAGATATCATTTTACTAAATTTGCTTCAAATTTATCATTATTGAAGCCTACGTCTTCTTCAACTCCATTGATGAAGAGTTTATTAGGCCTAAACCAACATTGCATTGTTGATTTTATTTTCAGGATACTGCTGTTGCAGTAGAAGATCAAAGGGATTCAATGGCACTGCCTCCAGATGAAAACTATGATAAGCCGAGGAATTTGATTGAAAATGAATTGGCAGAGGCAACAAACTTACAATATTCGAATTATGATGTTCCTCCTTCTTCACTTCAATTTCCACCAATGAATGTTGCACCACAATGCACCAAGTAAGTTCTACAATATCTATCTTATTATCATTAACTCCATTCACATATCTGTTGAGTGTTGAGGAAACAATTGTGTAATAATTTGAAATAACCTTATGTTAGCAAACTAAAGAAATAATAAGCACTCAATTGGGTTACATACTTCAAATTTTATTTTAGTTGAACATACATTTTTGCTGAGAGTTTTAGCCTACCTCTATAGAGTTGGACTTAAGCTTAGGAAATGAGGGGACTTAGATTCAGATTCAATAACTTTATTCATTATTACATAATACATTGGACCGGTTTAAATCTTATGCTATGATAAAAAAATATTCTTATGGCTTTTATTGGTAGGGAGACCCTTACGGGTAGTTCCACCTCGCCAATGTGTACTTGGCCAAATACTGGTCACCCATCCAAGAACAGTCCACAGTGTTCGTGACTTGACGTCACGTTCACCGATAGATCGCCCTCACCGAGAGACCAATGCCCAGTAATGCTATGATAATAAAAATGATAATAATTACACTGTTCGCTTGAGTTGATTGGGTATAGACTATGTAAACTTGTATGTGAAACTCATATATGTGATTTAATAAGCTGACGGTAATATAAAATTGTGCTGTATCTACACGAAATAGCGAATTTTAGACATATGAATGTCCAATGTTGGAGAGGGATGTTCAAAGACATCCCTCTCTTCAATACTCAACCATGGAGATGAGAGATGAATAAACCGACAATCATTTCTGATGTGTTTTGTATCCTCTGGTAATAATGACATTGTATTCATGAGAATGACATAGTATTCATGCGAATAACATTCTTATAATAAAATGTCATCGACGCACAAATTTATACCTATATTAATGATCTTTTCAAATAACGTTGTGTAGAACAGGAATTCATAGCAAGAATAAGATAAGTTTTCAGATTTTCTCCCTTATGAAGGAGTGAAGTTACTATTCTAATTCTCCTAATTTGAATGTGATGCAACATCACTCCCAAGTAGACATAATAATGATGAGTGAAAGGGGTGAAACCACTGGTGATTGAAGTTCGAGAGTGAAGTGTGTCACCCTGCAACTCTGTATTCCAAAAAAATAGTAAATTTTCAATTAGATATGTTTTTAATATACATTTTTTTATACTGGTCTATAAGTGAATGGCAAGGCTGTGACAACAGTGCTCCTGATTGTCCATTAAAACTATCAAAGGAATAACTGAGGATCATATAACACTGTGCTTGACTTGGAGCAATTATCTACAAGCTAAAAATTCTCTATAACTTCTCTACAAGCTCATATAAGAAATACCTATATAATCTATTAAACAATTCTGTGAATTTCGTAAATTGGAAAAACCGAAAAAACGAGGAACATAACTGTGCTTGACTTGGAGCAATTATCTACAAGCTAAAAATTCTCTATAAATTCTCTACAGGCTCATATAAGAAATTTATCTATTAAACAATTCTGTGAATTTCGTAAATTGGAAAAAAGTGAGGAACATAACACTGTGCTTGACTTTGGAGCAATTATCAGTTATCCTTATGGGTATTCTTGAACACCCACATTCCTGATTCCATTATAATCTCAATTTGATGATATTATAAATGTAGCCTATCTTATAATAGCATTACTACTCATAATTGAATTAGCCCAGCTGCAGAGCATTCCCGAGACACTTTAACGGACTTCTTATCATGTTAAATTTGAGTAAAATATAGATTTAAATCACTCAAAATGTAGGTCTTGAAATTCTCTACAAGCTCATATAAGAAATTTATCTATTAAACAATTCTGTACTTCGTAAATTGGAAAAACTGAGGAACATAACACTGTGCTTGTCTTGGAGCAATTATCGGTTATTTTAATGGATATTCTTGAACACCCATATTATTTTCTGATTCCATTATAATTTCAATTTGATGTTATGCATTTTCTTAGATAATAACCATTTTTCAGAGTTGTTATGGAACGAGAAGACGGCCAAATGCTAGTCTGTCCGTGTAATAGAGTATTCAATTGGCTGTCATTGCCTTATTGTAGGAGAGGATACGGCATTGAGAGTTCTGCTGCGAAAATGTGCAAGGTGAGAAAACGAAAAATACTTTATTTGCTTCCAAACAAAAGTGAGTGCATCAATACGAACGAATGCATACTGACAATAAAGTTTTAGGTTCCCTTCTAATTTGTTTCAGGAAATAACTTCATTTTGGAAATTGCTAGATAAAAAGTGTCTCTATTCATGTGATTAGGACAAGAGAAAGTGGAATTCTATTTTGAAAAGCTTTGAAAGTTTGGTCATTGCCGAAAAATATTTTTTTAATAAATTTTCCGAGGAGACATTTAACATAAACGTATGCAAGTCAAGTAATTTCATTTTTTTTCAAATTGCGGATGATTTCTAATCAATCTAGGTGATTCAACACAGTTATCTCATGGGAAATGAAAACAAAATCTAAAAATATAAGAGTAACTAACTGTTATAATGATAAAAATTAGGTAATATAAGTTTCAGCATTCCTATCTGTCTAATATTGAGCTACATGTAACTTACTGGTACACATAATTATATAGAACTTCAAAATACTGTATTTATGTTTAATTCTATAAAAATTGAATGGATTTGGATTTATTATATAGAATGGTTGAATAGTTGTGTACCCGAAATATGTACAAAATTTTCTATTTTCCAGGTTCAATTAATCAAGAATGAGATACTTGGCGCTCAGTTGCCTTATCATTTCCAACAACCGAGATTTCATGAAAACCACAAATCTATAACTTCCAGTGAAGCTCAATCAGAATCCATACTGACAATAAACAAAGTTGAGGATTGTATAGAGCAGTCCAGTGTAATATGTGAAAGTGTATTAGAAGAGCCAACAACCCATAATACTTCAGAAACAGCAAAGCCTGCTGTTCAAACGAATTATGCCAACCTCGAGTTTGCTGACTCATTGATGCTCTATGAAAATTCCAGGGATATAATTAACCGTGTAGTTTCCAATGTAGAAAACAACGATAAACCTGAGAGTATCCAATCTGAAACACAAACACCAATCGAATCTCGAGTGCATGATACCGACAATCAAAAAGGACAATCATGCTGCAAATGTGGACACTCATGCGCTGACGGAGAAAGACGAACAGATCATAAAGAGAACATTGCAAGCGAAGTGAAAAAGCAAGATGATTATACTCTCATGGATCCAGATGACTTTAAAGATAGCAGTCAAACTAGACAGAATCCAAGCAGTCAAAACAGTAAGTGGTCAAAAGAGAAAGAAGGACCTGACTCCTTCCAGGAATATCTCCATATGTCACCATTGACAAATCGGGATGATGGAGAAATAGCACAACCTGTATTCAGCTCGCAAAAACCTCAGTTGAGATCTGAGAGTATCAGTCATTTCCCAACATCGTTTTCACGTCAAAAGAGTCTAGAAATGTGTAGAGTTCCAGGAAGACCGGTTCCTTTTGTTGATCAGTCATCGGGTTCAGCGTCATCCAGCCCTTATTTACGACGACATCTGAGATTTTTTAAAGACGATCTGTTCTACCAAACTCAAACAAGTCAATTTGACAGAAGACGCTCTAATTCTGTTGATTATGGTAATTATTTGGACAGTGCTACTTTGCAAAATACTAATAGGAAATTTGTCAACAATAGTACAATGCTGAACACTGGAAAACTGCGACAAACGACAGTCAGCCACGACACACCATCAGCAGGTCCACCATTGGCGGTTTTTGATAACGACATTGTGAAGGCTGAAATCAATGACAGGGAGAATATTGGAAAGAGGAAAATTATGCATGGTGATAATGTCAGTGTGCAACAACAGATAGAGGCGTCGCCAGTGGCAGTAAGGCGATCGTGCAGTGTGCCCTGCAAGAGCGCTCACAATCGAGATTCTTCCAGCTCGAATGACTCCGGAGTTTCGGCGGGATCTCCCAAGCGACAAGTGGAGTTTGAGCTTGCCTCCTGTCCAGAGAAAATGGCCACCAATAATCCGAATTCCCTCACAATCAACTCTGTTCACAACAGTAGTTGCATTCACTCATCTCTACCTAGAAAGTCAAAATCGATCGATCCGCTACAAGAGCTTACATTCCAGTTTCAAATTTCCAAGCGATCAATAAAGTCCAGCGATGAGACTCCAGCACCTCAGGAGAATAGAGAACAGTATAAAGGTAGAAATGATTCATTACTAAATTTAATATTAAGTTATATTTAAGCAATTGATAAAAAATATTCCGTGTTCTTCCGGCTAGAAAATATACTATGCTAACACAGGTAGGCTACAGAACGTTATCGATAGGCTAAGCAGAGAGAAATAAGTTAATTAGAATAACTTCTAAGATTTATATCATTATTTCAATCATTTTTATTTCAAACAATTGAAAAATCAAGGATATGATTTGATAATCAGTTGCTGAATCAATTATCAATAATAATTATAATAAGCAACAATATAGACATCGATGGTCATGCATGTAATGAAGGAAAGCATTTAATCGAAATAATAAATGAGAGTGACTAATACAATAGCATTTGTTATCAGGGCTTGTTGTTGAAATGGTAAAAACCATGCCTGGTCAAAATAATAAGCTTTGTGATTTTTATTCATTCTTTAAAATTGTATTATTAGTTTTATAAAAAAAAACAGCTATAAAACATTGCCCAGATTTGCTGAAAACGTTCCAATTCAAGTGTGATTCTATTTAATTTCCTGGGGGAGGGCCCCCGGACCCCCCTCCCCAGGGGGGTATCCCCCGGTGAGACAGTTCACCGACCGCTCCCATACCTCTTTTTCTACAAATCAAGCACTGTTTGTTATTATAATACAGTTCCAGGAATAGGAAATATGGGAAGAAAAATCAGATAGGCTATTTGAGCCTCAATTAATATCTAGTATATTTATAATTATATTTATATGTATCTTTCGCTTAAAAATCGGATTTTGACAAACATGTTGCGCTTCTATTTATAATTCCTACCGGAGAATATTCTTGAATATTAATGATTTTTTTTAATTTTATTCTGCAGGAAGTGGAAATGCAAGCACGGCAATCCTTGGAATTGATTCTCAAAGTACCAGCAGTGCTACTTCCGATATGTCAGACTATATTGAAACACTTTCTCTATCATCATACAGCTCATCAGACACACCCGATGGACTAAGGTAAAGTATATGCACCAGCAACACTCATCATAGATATATCAGAGGATAACATGCAGAAGTAATGAATCGCATTCTTCATCCACATTATTACTGGCTTACTTTTTCACAGAGTATATATTATAAAATCTTCTCACTCTCTAGATCCAGAATCTACTACCTAAAATATTATATTGAGAGCAATTGGATACTTCTAATTGTTGTATTTGATTGTAATATAATTTCCCAATAGCTTACAGCTTATAGCTTAAAAGCCAAAGAGGATAATTTTGCAACATGTAATATAGCCTACAAATACTTTTTACTTACTCCTCAGCTCTACAGGTCGTTGCAGCCCTTTGGCTTCCCTGCAATGTATGAATGAATAAATTGTGTTATAATCTATATCTATAAAAGCGAAATGGCACTGACTGACTGACTGACTGATTCATTCATTCATTCATCACCAGAACTAAAAATCCACTGAACCGAATGCGTTCAAATTTGGCAGGCATGTTCAGTTGGACGTTTAGACGCGTGCTGAGAACGGATTTTAGGAACTTTTCAAGGATACGCCAAATATTTAAGTTTTTCTATAGTTTTTACTGTGAATTCAATGGTTCAGTGAGATTATAGATAAACTAATTTGGAAGATATTGAATCAAGTTTCAAACTATGTCCGATATAGTTCCCAAGGTTACGCTCAATATTAGCGTTTTACTATTTTTCGGAATTTTCAGAGTTTTTCTTGGATTTTTCGAGAATAAATCGGTAGAAAATGTCGAAATTTGGTGAACAGGTCCAGATTAGGTCTAGAAATGCTGTGTTCAATAAGTTTTGAATCCCTTCTGAACGGAATTTGCAGGCGAGCGAAGGGAGCCTGTTTGTCTCAGCTTACACTGACAGAGGTTATGCAGGCGAGCGAAGCGAGCCTGTTTGACTTACTGACACTGCCGATACTGTCGGGGGTTCAGGGGGCGGAGCCCCCTGGCTAGGCGAAAAAGGCGAGCGAAGCGAGCTTGCCGGCTAGTAACCAATATAACTGCGTGGAACCTCATCCATGGAGCTATTTCAACCGTATCTATTTGCTATTTGATCCAATTCAATGAATTCTTTTTATCCGAATACACTGCAATGTACAAAATTTCTTTCTTTTTGGCCGATCTAGAGCTTCTACTTCTAACAAACTTATGATTTTTTTTAATAGAAGGTGAACTTACTGATATACCGGTAGCTTAGAAGTGAAATTGGAATAACGTTGGATTCTTCACTTATATAGGTTGAGTCGCACGGCGGTTATTACATTGAAGCCTCGATCTGGTAAAGAATATCACAAAGTGGACCGCTGCTACATTATGGATGAGGAATCCAAGGTAAATCCAAACATTATTTGCTTTTCACCTTATTCTTGTAAAGATTGTATTTATCGCTAATTTACTTACTTTGATAAGTTACACGAATTGAGAAAGAATAATAATAATATCATTATCATTCCAAATTTCCACAATTTTCAGTGAATAAAATTTTGAGAGAAAACTTGTTGAGAGGAGAGAAGGAATAATTGATTTTCGAGCCTTTTGAAATGTGTAAAATACTATTATAATGAGGTACGGTAGGCCAGTAGATCATTCTCATCTATTTCACTTTCCTTGACCAACTGCTGAAAAACACAAGTTTTAGTGCTCTAGGTAGCTCACCTCAACATTATAAGCCTCAGTAAATTTATGCATAGGGATTGTGTTCAATATAAGGTTTAGTCACTCCTCACTCGTATCATATAAGTTATAATAGCCTTTTGACTTTGAGCTTATTCATATACCATTGAATTGAACAGTACCAACCTTTGTATGTTACCACTTGAAGAATATTTTTGTATATTTTACATTTCGAACAGAATAAATTTGAAAATCAAGTTATTATTTGATCAAGGGACGAGTTTTCTGCAAGTCAATTTTTTAAATAGGCCTACAGTGTAGTAGGCCTACAGTGTACTGTGATTCTATGATTACACGTTTATGTAGCCAATTGAACAATCCTACACATTAAACTGAATTAGGCTACATCACTGGATTCCAACGAATTTATATTTTTTACAATAAATTACTCGGATAGTATCCAGAACACTGCCTATAGAAACATTTAGACTATATCATTTGCAAATAAACTATGAATGCCATTGTATTATTTTATACATTATCAGAAAATCAGCCTCAATAATTATCAATCATGATACAATATAGAATTAGGATAATTAACTATCATTCTGACCCCCACTATCAAGTATTATCACAACCGACTTAAGAAGTCTACTGAAGTATTTCTACTTAAAATGAAGTCTTTTTATAATACATTCATTTTCCCACCATTAAAATCTGGGCTACTGGAGTCATCAATACTTATACTTCTCAACTCAATTGTATCAATTCCACAATTTCAATGATTGATCCTGAATAATTTATTATTTCATTTCAATTCTAAGAAATAATAATATAACATGAAGATTTGAAGTCTCAATAACATTTATTTTCATTTATACATATAACCATAGCCCCCTTGAACATATTAAAGAAAGCTATGGTATAACTCACTCCATATATTAGAATTCAAGATGGAGACATTAAATTGTTATCCCATCAACTCTGTTTGTTTGTTTGTCAATGGCGCAACAGCCCTATGAAGGGCCTAGGCCTACCAGCTGGTTGCCAGTTTCATATTCACTCCACTATACAACCCATCCAAGCAAAGAAGACACCCCAAGAAGGCAAGACGGGAAAATGACCCCAGCCTGGCCAATACCGGCCCAAAAGCCATAAATTCTCAAAAGAACCCACAGCCCCCGAACCAACACCGACCAAGCCAAAGCCACCCTCACCCCGCCAGAATGCCCTCCCAGCCCGGACAGGCAATACAGCAGGCGAATAATCATCAACCAGGATAGAGGTAACGTGTGGTTAGCACGTTGATCCTCTCAACCATAAGCCAGTCTTCACAACCAAGTGAAGATGCAGAACACCTCTGATCAAATAACATGCAGTTAGTCAGTTAGAGTGTAATGCAACAATTGATATTCCTCCAGAAACGGGAAACAACTGACTGTCTTTACTAACAACAGCCAATCTCCCAAAGAGAGTCTTCAACTCTGTAAAGGCTATGAAATATTTCAATTCTCATAAATATATTTTTTATTAGAGATCAAACAACAGAGTCTCAACAACAATACCGGAAAAGGCTGAATCACCTTCACCTGGATATGCCAGTGGATCACCAGGAAATTAAAATAGGTAAAATAAAATCAATTCATACACTGATGGATGTATTTTGAACGATTCATTCATTGATTTCTTGTGGTTTGAACTTGAACATATATTGATAGACGATTTTCTAATTATGTTTTTTGAAATTTGTAACATTATTATTAAAATAAGAAAAATATAATGGTAAAGTGGGTAGGCTACGGTACAGTATTTTCTTAGAATGCATATATAGCTGCTTGTACAAAACGTAATCACCTGCTGACTATTACATGACAAATTTTTATTATTAGAAGACTCCATGAGGGTTCAGATTTATTTATTTATTCATTTTACAGAAACTATCAAACTTATTGCTGGTCGAAAACACAGACTAATGTCCAAAACGTCTTTATACCAAATTTTGATGAATAATAAAGTTCAAAACTAGGTTATTTATACTCATATACTTTCGCAGCACTCCAATTAAGAATTT
The DNA here is from genome assembly GCA_017141385.1 of Sogatella furcifera. Taxonomy (NCBI): domain Eukaryota; kingdom Metazoa; phylum Arthropoda; class Insecta; order Hemiptera; family Delphacidae; genus Sogatella; species Sogatella furcifera. The sequence goes on along the minus strand of CM029548.1, from coordinate 34,422,199 downwards.
AGGGTCCAGGAGAAATAACGTATTATAAAAATGTTGAATATTGAGCAATAGGAAATAATGTAGCCTAAAGATTGCCGAAATTCTCAATCTTTGTAAAAGTTTTCCGACTTCTCACTACCTAATCAATTATAGGTAGGTACCATTTCTGTCTCAGATATAGAGAATATATTTATATTTGATGAAAAATTTGTGTCACATTAGGAATTTTATTGATCTTAATATTATTATTGACCTACTTTTATCACATTATTAGTTAATTTCTTGATTATACATTATAGATTCTATAGTATCCATAATTCTATTTATAGTAGGATACTTCTGTAAATCGGGATTAAATTTTCCATCACAAATTCATACCGTATAATATAATATATGATTCAAGCGCACTGTTCAAAAACTAACATTTATAAAAAGTGCAGAGCTTATTCTAATAGTATTATTCTCGCAGAAGGGTAACCTATATTGTTACGTATTATAATTTAGAGTATACCTTTAGAATAAATTTAGAAAATTACACAACAAGAATAAAAGAGAAGTACTTGACCAACTACTTGCTAGGTGTAGAGGAATCTTGGAATCAAAACGAAAATGCTAGAGAGAGAGAATCCTGGCTTTAATGACAATACTTTTAGTCATAGCAATACAGAAATGGTTGGCGGAGCATGTTGCCATACACGCTCCCAAGTTACACTCCTTCTCAAACATGAGAAAAGACATATATCACAGTCAACATAACATACCAATTTTCCATAATTTCAGTAGTAAGTTATAGAAATAAAGGATTTAAATCTCAACTGAGCTACAAATGTGATCACATTAAAGCATTTAAAAGAAATAAATCAAGATCAAATTTGTTGTACTACTAAAGTAGAACAACAGTTCCAAAATTTAATTAAAAAGAATTTCGGCTCAATCCAACATTGAACAAAAGGAATCTTCAGCAGAATTCAAACAGGCAAAAAAAATCAATATTAGTAAGCACAAAACTTCAAAAGGAATTAGTAAGTTCCTTTGTGCGTAGAAATCTGTTCCAAAAGAAATTTAGAAAATTTACTGATTAGGTAATTAACAAACAATACAACTATTACATGAGCTCATAGTGATCTTATAATTTATGTAGTGTCAACAGACTCTCAGAAAAAACTGTATATACCTGTCACACAGAATTTAAATAAAGATAACCTAAAAGAAAATGTTCCTCAAATGTTAACATACATTTCAACTTGAACTCTTGTAAACTAAGGTGCAGTTTTATGGGAATAATTTATGTAAAAGAAGACTAGAGTAATCCCGAAAATAGAACGTTTGAAAGGACAAATTTTAGTCCATTAGAAATAAACATGACATTACCAACATTATATTCATTCAGAAGGAATCAAAATTTAAAAAGGTATTTAAGGCCAACCAGTCCAAAATGGCATAAAGAAAACAAGGAGTCAAGCTCCTGAATTTACATGAGTTCAAAGCACAATTATTCAAATGTAAAAAAGACAAAATTTGAGTTCTGGTGTTCCAGACAGTTCCTTGAACTTCGATGTACCCTTCCCAATCTAAGAAAGATTGCATGAGGGGTGGTTGAAAAACTTTGTGATTTCCATCCACACCAAAAGCAATCTATTTTGAACTATCCCAAATGAAAGAGTTCGCAAATGATTTCCACTCGTCGCTCCCAGAATTCAATAGAAAATATTCTCCTACCTCAATGTTCATCCTATTACCCTTGTACTGACGGCTTAAGCATTTGTCACTCGCACCCACACTTAAGCACGTACATCGCTTAGACGTAAACGAACCGTAGCATTGTGTACGTACATAGGTCTTGACCGGAATACGTCACCAAGACACCAATAGTTTGAGATTTCGGGTCGTCTGATTGTGGAGACATTGAAACGCCGAGACGTCAAGTCACCCCAATTGTTGACCACTGTTTAAAATAAAACGAAACGAAATAATGTCTGTGTCCTAGCCAAATATCTCTAGTAAAGCAACACTAAAATATATCAATCTTAAAACAAGTATCTTTACCTACGTTTTCACAGGAGAAAATAAGTTTTCTTTTTAAAAGGAACTAGTGGTTTGTAAAACAAAAAAAAAATAATCAGAAACCAGTGCAAGCCTAGCCTTGCTCAATTTTCAAAATAATAGAATCAAGCACCAAATGCCAGGTTCAAACATTCCAAATATGTTGTTTCAAGAACAAAATTAAGCTTGAATGTTCCATTCAATGAACAGATATTGTTTCCTATAAAAGATCAATCATCACTGAAATTGTTCAGGAATTTAAAGAAAATTTAATATAGTTAAATCTTATTATTTCTTTAGTTCAATTATAAGTTCTCAATAATTACACCCTAACAGGAAATAACTTCTCAAATCAGGCATCCCAAGATTTGAAAGGCTACAAGATAAAAATCCAAATAAAATACCGGTAATTAGTTTTGTACAACAAGTGTACAGACACATATGATGAAATTACCAAATTTATATAGTCCTAAAATAGGTACATACCATAAAGCGATTATTTGCCAACCAAAAATGTTGTCCGTGGCAGGATATTTCTCTCTCTCTCTCTTGTTACAATTAAATCAGGTAAGATTAATTATTACTATTACTTAATAGCACTTTATACTGAGCAGAGGGCTCCTCAAACAAGTCACCAAACTAACTGTAAGAAACATCTTCAAAAGCAAAATGGCGGAAAACCTACAAAACTATAAGTTATAGCGTCGCAAACCAGTATTCGCTGTGTGCAAGTGGGTGGAAATGATATTTTTGGCAACCAAGGCGCTATTGGCGGATCATTTCGGCAAAAAATTGAGAGAATTAACATTGGAGGAGATAGGGCTAAACCTAAAATAATGTCCTGAAGAATATGTTGTGTTCCGGATTGTAAAAATAAAACACGCAATGGAAATTTCAAGTTCTACACTTTACCAGTTGCCATACATAAGTTTCATCAATAAAAAGAATGGTTCACTGCATTGAATAAATATTGATAGGTGAAGCTAACCTAACTGTTTTGTTTACGTGCAAAAGAATTTGTCGATCAAGTAGGACCATGGAGTGCTCCATTCTAACCTGTACATCAGGTAATGTACATGAATAGTTTTTATGTTAGTTAATCTAATAAGCTGTTATTATCAACGCAAAAACTCTATTAGTTATGTTTTAATAAGGAATATCCATATCATTCAATTTTTCAAATAAATGTGAGCTTGCGCCAATTTTTCATTTTCATGTAAGATAACTCATCAGCTGTTATCTCAAAGTTTTTGTCGACTCTCAAATACATCTGTTTGCGGTTGTCTGCTCTCAAATACTTAAAAACTAGGATTTTTCTAATATAATGAGCTATAATACTATCAATAACTAACATTCCTATCCTAAATATCATGTTCTAATTACTGAGAAATGCATGAAGCAGCAAATAATTCCATTCTAATTATAAATGCGTTTTTCCCATTTAGCGCTATGCTTTGTATGCTAAAACGCGAATAAAAGTACACACGATAATCCACCAGAGCCGCAGCACGGTAGATGCTCATAGCGAATAGAGCAGAGAGAATAGCAAAGTGAAGCCTCCTTCTTCTAGCTGCTCTGGTCTGTACAACAAAGTAACTAACATAATTATGAAAGAGCCCATCTCATTGGCCAACTAAGTAGAAGGCCAGTTTTCCTCCAATCAGAAAGCAATACCCATTGATGGTCAGTGCTGCCAGACCGATATTGGGACAAAAAGGTTTCCCCATATTTTGCCAAATTGCAATAAAATTTCCCTCTTGGATTCTCACGCTCAGAAGTTTCTCTCTCAACAAGTAAGTGAGATGGAGAATCGAGTTTATCGCAGCCAGGCTAATAATAGAATGGAAAATAAGCAAGTTGATTGTAATATTATAATAAAGCATATTCATTAGTTAGACAACACAGACTTGAATGAAATGTAATGTGATTACCATTACAATATGACATATTGTAGGCTAAACTAAGAATTTCTAGTAGTTTTTAGTCTGTAACTTAATCTATGATACAGGTTTTGTAAAACGTATCTTGTTTTTAGGCTATAGGCTATAGTTTTATAATTTATTTATTGACTACAGCAATACTGGTTTAAATGTAACTTTTAAATGCATCTTTTTCAGTATTGTTTCTATAATGGGCCTATATTATTGTGTGTCTTTTTATAATATCAATTTGATCAGGTCATAAACCATTAAATGACTCATATTTGATAGTCTGTTTCAGGTTCGATCTGGCGCTGATTAAGAATTTGAAAAATGAAAAGAATATTGAGAAGAACTGAATAGCGAGTTGAAAGTTTCAATCACAATAAATACCTACGGTAATAATACTATTATAGTGTAAGCTACCTGATCATTATGAATATATAATGCAAATAAAGCCTGTTTTAGTACAAATTTTCTACGAATTTCTAGAAAGGTTTGGAATTACATTTTAACTAGCCAATAAAACAAGATTTTCAAGTCTATAAATTCAAGCAATCATAGTGTTTTATTGATCCTATACATAAACATTGGAAATGAGTTGCTTAGATTCATAAGAAATGCTTTAATCACTGCTTAAGGGTGGATGATATTTATTTTTATACTTTTATTTCAATTGCCTATGAGAGTAAAAATAGAATAGGGTGCACAGCCTCACTGTGAAAGGCCATAGGAGTCGAGTCTTTTTGCAAAAGCAGACTCTATAAAAATTTTATACAGGGAAGTTTCAGGAGGAATTGCAATATACACTTCTCAACCAGACTGATTCCTGTAATTAATTAGAGAAAACAATCCATTGGATATGGGCTACCTCCAAAAACGCGCTGTTAGGTACCGAAATAGCAATAGCAAAAAATTAGATTTTTGAAAAAATATATAATTTTCTAATTTTTCAGAGCCTTTAAACAGAGACAAAAATGATCAATTCCCACGTTAAATTTAATTAAACTAGTTAGAAGTTTGTAACTTATACAGCTTGATCAATTATTGACATAATTGAGAAAATATGCAAAAATCACAATTTTTCAAAATTACTCAAAGGTTTTAACTGGATAAGTAATCAAGAAATTGTATTTTTATGATAGAAGTTCTGCAGGATCAGATTCTGGAAGAATTAAATGACTGCAATTATGTAAAATTCACCCAAATCTCAGGAAAAGAGACAAAATAGACAGAACTTCCCACTTGTGAAAAATCAGTGTTTAGTTGCTTTAGACATAATTTTTTAATCGTAAATTCTGAGATTTGGCAAATTTTAACACAATAACATCCATTCTTGTTAAGATGGTGATTTCAGCATATTTTCTCAATTATTTCAATAACCGTTCAAGTTACAAACTTCTAACCGAATTTCTCAGCAAATTTTCCATATGGAATGATTATTTTTGTGTTTGCATAAATCTTCCAAAAGTTAGAAATCCGCCTGAGAAGTAAGTTATTGTACATATTCTCCCTGAAACACTCTGTATAATACACAGTAAATATCTTAGACAATATTATGTTCTATCTTTGTTCTATCTATTGACCAAGTCAATCAGCTAACAAATTCAGTCGTTTTTCTATCGACCAAATAAGTACCGTAGTGGTAGTCTACGAGTATATGGTGCCAGTTGCGGTTCTTAGCATTTACAAGCTACAGGGCCGACGTGTGGATTGTAGCGCCCCGAGGCAAGAACAACCGCGGCGCCCCCCCAAACTATCCCTACGTTTAAATGTTCACCACCACGCTGTCTACTACAGTTCACATATCGGTACTATGTTCATGTTCGAATGTAAGCAGTGGCGGATCCAGATGGGAGTTCAAATAGAATTATAAGGGGGACCTTTTGGGGGAAGAATTTGGAAAAATTCAACTGAAAACTCGTTTTTCTAGACAATCTAGAGTTCAAACACTTACCATATTTAATCCATAATATAAATCTATAGTTTTTAATTGGATTCATTCATCAAATATACAGGATGTTTCGGGAGAAATGAGCAATACTTCCCAGGCAGATTCCTAACACCAATTAGAGAAAAACGTTCCATAAGACTCACCCCCCAAAAACGCTTCGTTATCGAGATAACAATGGCGGAAAATTGACATTTTTCAAAAAATATTAATTTTTCTCATTTTTAGAGGCTCTATTTGGGTTCTACGATTATCAAATTCTATGTACAATTAGCTGTGGAATTCAATGAAACCTGTAACAAGTTTCTAACTCCAACTGTTATTGAAATAATATGCTAAAAATACACAATATTTCAACGATTGAGGGTATAAATGGATATGAAATAATAAATTTGTAATTTTAATAGATGGAGGTGGTTTCTTTAAATGAAAAACTTTTAATATTATTATCACCAAATGAGACTTCAGAAATTGTACAAAGCAATTCAACACCTATGTTGATGCGACAATTGCTTACTCATTTATGCAATTATTTATTTATTTCACATTCACTATTACAAGTTGTTCAAATCTAAAAATGGGGGAAAAATTTACAATGCCGAGGCGTCCCCCAGGCCGCGGCGCACAAGGCGATCGCCTCGGTCGCCTCGCTCACGCGACGGCCCTGACAAGCTACAATAATGTCTCACAATTTTGACAATGGATAACCCTATAGTAGTAGTTTGAATGGAAATTCAAAGCGATTGGCTTCTTGGATGCACCGGTATATGATCACTGACATAAATTCATTACATATCAACTTGAGAAGTTGATAGTGCAAGTACTCCTATAGTAAAGGACGCTAAATGCATTAATAGAATGGAATACGTATTATCTTCTAGTATAGCCTATACAAATTAATTGCAATATAGGTTATTGTTTTACCTCTTGCAAGACATGTCAGAGTTTCTAGTTATTCAAAACATAATACGGTAGGCATTGGACTACAAAGGCATCGGTTGTCGATGGATGTAAAAGTTACACAGCCTCTGTATTCCCACAGCTACAGCTCATATAGTCTGTCCAAGCAAAGAAGACCCTCTGGCAAGATGGGAAAATGACTAGCTTGGTCAATATTTGTTCAAGAATTATAAAGGTGGTCTTAATTGTGAGTCAAATTGAATTTTTGAACGAATATTGACCGAGCTTGAGTCATTCTCCCACCTTGCCAGAGGGTCTTCTCTTCTTTGCTTGGACAAACTATACCAATACATTATTAGTACGGTATAGCCTATCAAGGTACAAATGTACCTTATAAGTTTGTACCTTATGAGTTTGGCAAGGTCGAGTTATCAAACAAATGAATGTTTGCACCCGAGTCGCATAGACTAGGATGGATATGATATAAGAGATATAAAGAAAACCACCTTTTCGAACGAATTTTGTACAGTTTTCCTGTAATAGTTTAATTTAAGTTCGAATAAATAACAATAGGTAGATCATTGTTTCACAAACATGACCTCAAAACAGTTTGGACTTGAATGAAATCGTCTTTTATTTCTGACAAGCTGCTGTCTCTATTAAAATTATGTATCATAATCGTGCGGTAAAGAACAGCTAAAATACCTTAAAGAACACCTTCAGTGTGGTGAATAACCAAGGTGTATAGAAGAGTAGAGGTGGGGTGGAGTGAAGCAGCTGGCTGTGAAAGTTATAATTTTGACGTCACAGAGTTCCTTTAGTCAAAAATTTAGCATTGATTTCCCTACCCTAGACAAAAAATTGCGCACTTTTTCTCAATTTACAAATTATAGAATTGTTTAATTGGTAAATTTCCTATATGAGCTTGTAGAGAATTTCAGGACCTACATTTTGATTGATTTAGATCTATATTTTACTTAAATTTGACATGAGAAAAAGTCCGTTAACGTGTCTTGGGAATGCTCTCCAGCTGGGCTAATTCAATTATAAGAAGCAATGCTATTATAAGATACATTTAAAATATCATTGCATTTGGTAGCATTACTATCCAGAATTGCATTAGCCCAGCTGCAGAGTATTTCCGAGACACGTTAACGGACTTTTTCTCATGTTAAATTCAAGTAAAATATAGATCTTAATCACTCAAAATGTAGGTCCTGAAATTCTCTACAAGCTCAAATAGGAAATTTACCTATTAAACAATTCTATAATTTGTAAATTGAGAAAAAGTGCGCAATTTTTTGTCTAGGATAGGGAAATCAATGCTAAATTTTTGACTAAAGGAACTCCATGACGTCAAAATTATAACTTTCACAGCCAGCTGCTTCACTTCACCCCACCTCTACTCTTCTATACACCTTGGTAAATAACAGCTGTTTGAATAAAGAACTTTAAAACTTAGGGCTGTTTAAAATAATTGAAAAATAAATAAAAATCAAACACCCTTTTTTGAAAACTTTAAAATTATAAAAACACAAAATATTAAATGAAGATAATTTTAATAATAATCCAATTTTTGAGAAAATTTTAAAAACCTATATTTTGATGTGAACATATGCTTTCAATTGTAATCATATGATTTATTTGACTTATGTTTAATTTTGTTTATTTATTTCATAACTATTTTTATCCACATTGAGAATGGGCTTAGCTCCCAAAACATTATATGTGTTTTTTATAATTTTAAAGTTTTCAAAAAAAAGGGTGTTTGATTTTTATTTATTTTTCAATTATAAAAACACATACATGTTTCGGGACCTAAGCCCATTCTCAATGTGGATAAAAATAGTAATGAAATAAATAAACAAGATTAAGAATATAAGTCAAATAAATCATATGATTGCAATTGAAAGCATATGTTCACACCAAAATCTAGGTTTTTAAAATTTCTCAAAAATTGGATTATTATTAAAATTATCTTCATTTAATATTTTTGTCACCATTCAACTTTTTCCCTTTATATATTTGGAATTCTTTTTTTACATTCAATTTAGTATTTTTGCTACCAAAATTCAATATTACCAAGTCATTGCTACAGAGATATGAAAAAAAATTTGGTAATATTGAATTTTGAAAGCAAAAATACTAAATTGAATGTAAAAGAAGAATTCCAAATATATAAAGGGAAAAAGTTGAATGGCGACAAAATATTAAATGAAAATAATTTTAATAATAATCCAATTTTTGAGAAAATTTTAAAAACCTAGATTTTGGTGTGAACATATGCTTTCAATTGCAATCATATGATTTATTTGACTTATATTCTTAATCTTGTTTATTTATTTCATTACTATTTTTATCCACATTGAGAATGGGCTTAGGTCCCGAAACATGTATGTGTTTTTATAATTTTAAAGTTTTCAAAAAAGGGTGTTTCAACAGCTGTTTGGTTTTCTGTGAACAGCAATATTTATCAAACTCAATTCTTGCTTGAAAAGGGGCTCTAATTGGACTTAGAGTCCCCATTTCACGGGGACAATTTATACATTTTTAGATTCAAAATTTCATTTTGAGTCGATTTCTGGTATCAAAACTTGCAGCTGGGTATCAAATAAAAAAGTTATAGCCCTTCAAAGTTACTCATTTTAGTGTGTCAAGATAGGTTAAGTATTTGAATGTGACAATAATTACGTGTAGAAATGATCAAATCTTATGTAAAATATCACGAAAAATCCATTGAGACCAAAACGAAATCAGTATCTTTAGTACTTTTAAAGATATTGCAAAATTTTAGTCAAAAACATAATTTACCAAGGTTGAGTGCTGGATTAGGTACTTGCATATTTCATGTTGAGAATGGAATTTTGGCCATTGAATTATTTGTCAGTTTGGAAAAACCTTGAAAATATAAATATCTAATGATGAAATATCCTATCAATAATAATACTCTCTATAAAATAATATTTAATAATAATAGCAAAATTTAACAAGAACTGTAGAATTTCATAGGCCATACCAAATGCTGACCATTGTTGTCTGCAGTCTGTTGTTTTGTTTTGATGCTGATCCCCGAAGCCAATGCCATTGTCATCATTTCTTTATTTGCTGAATTCAGTTGACCATCGACTAAATAATAATAACAACTTCAGTATTGTTAACTACAGTGATATTATGATTTATCACTATCATAGTATAAACTTACTTGTATAATAAATACTAATTGATAAGTATTGTATTATAGTATTAAATATTATTCTTCAGCAATACTAACATGGGTGACTATTTAGTCTCGACCTATTGTTTGTCTAGTCTGACACATCATCAACATAATATAATCATCAACATAATAAAATGAATTCTAACCCACTAACATCAATACATCATTTGATGCTCACAATGCTCACAATTATGGTCATAATGGCATTTGACTTGGTAGGAATATTCCTTTTTGGCTAAAGTGTAGTTTACCAGCCACCCTTCCTATAGAGTCAAATTTTTGGATGCAAGTATGCTCTTTTGATGACAAAATGTATAAAAATTTGCTGTTGCTAGCTCATCATTAATTACGCAGTAATTATGATTCTAAGATTTATTCATGACTGAGGGTTAGATTAGTTAGAAGTTAGGTTAGTTGATTAGTTAGAAGCTTAGGTTAGGTTGGTTAACACTCAGTTTGGGGTAGTTGGAGTTGATTTGGTAGAAGGTCAGGTTGTGTTAGTTGGAGGTTGGGTTAGTTTAACGTTAGGTTAGGTAAATTGAAGCTCAGGTTGAAATAGTTCAAGCACAGGTTGAAATAGTTCAAACTTAGGTTAGGCTGGTTAGAGTTAAGGTTGGTTGGAGCTTAGGTTAGATTAGTTAGAGCTTTGGTTAGGTTAGTTGAAGCTTGGGTTGGGTTAGCTGCATCTTAGGTTGGGTTAGTTGAAGCTTAGGTAAGGTTAGTTTGAGGTTAGATTAGTTGGAGCTTAGGTCAGATTAGTTGGAGCTCAAGTTAGGTTAGTTAGAGCTTAGGTTAGGTTAGCTGAAGCTTGGGTTAGGTTAGCTGAAGCTTAGGTTAGGTTGGCTGGAGCTCAGGTTAGGTTGGCTGGAGCTTAGGTTAGGTTGGATGAAGCTTAGCTTAGGTTAGCTGAAGCTTATGTTAGCTGAAGCTTAGGTTAGCTGAAGCTTAGGTTAGGTTAGCTGAAGCTTAGGTTAGGTTAGTTTGAGGTAAGGTTAGTTAGAGCCTAGGTTAGGTTAGCTAAAGCTTAGGTTAGGTTAGTATGAGGTTAGGTTAGTTTGAGGTTAGGTTAGTTAGAGCTTAGGTTAGGTTAGTTAGAGCTCAGGTTAGGTTAGTTTGTGCTTTGATTGGGTTAGCTGAAATTTAGGTTAGGTTAGCTGAAGCCTAGGTTAGCTGAAGCCTAGGTTAGGTTAGCTGGAGCTTAGGTTAGGTTAGCCAAAGCTTAGGTTAGGTTAGCTGAAGCTCAGGTTTGGTTAGCTAAAGCTTAGGTTAGGTTAGCTGAAGCTTAGGTTACGTTAGCTGAAGCTTGGGTTAGGTTAGCTGTAGCTTGGGTTAGGTTACCTAAAGCTTGGGTTAGCTGAAGCTTAGGTTAGGTTAGTTTGAGGTTAGGTTAGGTTTGTTAGAGCTCAGGTTAGGTTAGTTTGTGCTTTGATTGGGTTAGCTGAAATTTAGGTTAGGTTAGCTGAAGTTTAGGTTAGGTTAGCTGAAGCTTAGGTTATGTTAGCTGAAGCTTAGGTTACATTAGCTGAAGCTTAGGTTAGGTTAGCTGAAAACTTAGGTTAGGTTAGTTGAAACTTAGGTTAGGTTAGCTGAAGCTTATGTTAGTTGAAGCTTAGGTTAGGGTAGCTGTAGCTTGGGTTAGGTTACCTAAAGCTTAGGTTAGCTGGAGCTTGGGTTAGGTTAGTTTGAGGTTAGGTTAGGTCAGTTTGAGGTTAGGTTAGGTTAGTTTGAGGTTAGGTTAGTTAGAGCTTAGGTTAGGTTAGTTTGTGCTTTGATTGGGTTAGCTGAAATTTAGGTTAGGTTAGCTGAAGTTTAGGTTAGGTTAGCTGAAGCTTAGGTTATGTTAGCTGAAGCTTAGGTTACATTAGCTGAAGCTTAGGTTAGGTTAGCTGAAACTTAGGTTAGGTTAGTTGAAACTTAGGTTAGGTTAGCTGAAGCTTATGTTAGTTGAAGCTTAGGTTAGGGTAGCTGTAGCTTGGGTTAGGTTACCTAAAGCTTAGGTTAGCTGGAGCTTGGGTTAGGTTAGTTTGAGGTTAGGTTAGGTCAGTTTGAGGTTAGGTTAGGTTAGTTTGAGGTTAGGTTAGTTAGAGCTTAGGTTAGGTTTGTTAAAGCTCAGGTTAGGTTAGTTTGTGCTTTGATTGGGTTAGGTGAAATTTAGGTTAGGTTAGCTGAAGCCTAGGTTAGGTTAGCTGAAGCTTAGGTTAGCTTAGCTGGAGCTTAGGTTAGGTTTGCTAAAGCTCAGGTTAGGTTAGTTGAAGTCCATGTGAGGTTAGCTGTAGTCTGGGTTAGGTTAGCTGAAACTTAGGTTTGGTTAGCTGAAACTTAGGTTTGGTTAGTTAAACATTGTGTTTGGTTAGTCTATATGAGCTCAGATTAGGTTAGTTAAAGCTCAGGGCCCTGGCTTATGAACATTTTACAATCCACATTACTCATAATTTGTGGATTTTATGGGCGTTTCTGTCTCATAAATGTTTCCAATAAAAAGCAAATTCTACAATTTCAGCTGATTAAAAAAATGACATAAAACAAATTTACCTCAAGTAAATAGGATATCTGAATAGTCCAATGCTATTCCTTCAAAACCAAAACTTTGCTCTTAATTTAATGATTTTGATATATAAATTGATTTATTATTATGAATATATTTAATAATAAATATCAATCATTATTTTTATAGTAAGACTTGAAGAGGAATCATTTTTGTCACTAAAATAATTATCATAACCTACAAAGAAAATCGTAAACAAACCAAGTCAGAAGACCATAGCTTTGTAATCTAAAATGGCCGCAATGATTCAAGTTTGAAAAGCTGATATCGTGAATTTTTTGTCTGAACTAATTTACATAGACATTTAACCTACATCTTAAACCTTCATCATTCATCCTTTGCTTAAAATACTTGGAAACCAAGCCGCAATTGTAAAGAAAGAATAAAGAATACATGGGATTTCTTATTCCACTCAAACCATCGCTCATTTTGGATTTGAATGTTAGGGTCTTCTAGTGAGTGTTTCCTATTCTTTCAAAAATTTGGAGCATTGTAAATCGAGAGTTTTATTGGCAAATCTACAATCCCAATCACTTGTTTTTCATCAGAAAAACAAGCTGTAAATCTTTATAAGCCAGGGCCCAGGTTAGGTTATTTGAATCCCAGTTAAGGTTAAATTGTAGCAACTGCAGACCAAACTTCAAACTTCATTTATTTAAAAACTACTGTTCAGAAATGGTAATTTTTTTAAATTTTTTCATCAGTAGGCCATATTTAATCAATTGCAAATGAAAATTTGACTTTCAGAAGGGTGGCTGGTAAACCTCACTTTTACCTATTCAAACTTCACTTATCATAAATCAATTTTTTATATTAAATATTCAGCGCGAGGAATAGTATTGTAATTAAACATTTTTCAAATTTGATACAGTAATCCTCTTATCACAGAAAATGTAATTCAAATCCTGTGTGCTTTTGTACAGAAACTTATGGTATCAAAACATTTCGAACAATTGGCTCTGTTGATGACAACATAATTATGTAGAAGTCGAGACTAAAATTTGACACCTTAGTTCTCATAATAAGTGCACTCTTTGTACAGTGGGCGCGCTAGTGGTGTTGCTTCATATTTTCTGAAGCTCAACATTATTATTTCAACAATAGGTCAGTTCAATGAGTTCAGTTCAGTAGGTCACAAGGTCATTTCAGGGCAAGGTCACATTATTATGTCTTTAGAAGTGAAATTTTTTCAGAATAATATTGAATATTGCTTTAAAAAGTATGAAAATTGCAGTCATCGCAATCGGATATTGATATTCAACCAGTTAAATTGACTCAAATAGTAGTTATATGGCTGAAATTTGTTCCACAAAATGCATTCAGGTAAAAACTAACCTTCAACAATTGAATTATTTTTCTTTGCATATTTTTTATAATATATAAAAAAGTAATAATGCTACAAATTTAGTTTTGATCTCAATGGATTTTTCGTGCTATTTTACATAAGATTTGATCATTTTTACATGTAATTATTGTCACATTCAAATACTTAACCTATCTTGACATACTAAAATTAGAAACTTTGAAGGGCTATAACTTTCTTATTTGATACCCGGTTGCAAGTTTTGATACCAGAAATCGACTCAAAATTAAATTTTGAATCTAAAAATGTATAAATTGTCCCTGTAAAGTGGGGACTCTAAGTCCAATTTAAACCAAGCTTATGAATTCATATGCAGAATTCCCAATGCTTTACTCCATTACTTGAAATACCGATTCTGGCACCTATTGCATCTTCCTTCACATAACACACAAAACTTTGTTTACGGTAGTTCAAAAAGCATTAGCATTCATTCAATCAATTACAAGAGCACCAAATATGAGATAGTATAAGGCAGAGATGACAAGAATAATATTGCGTAATATAAATGATTCAGGCACAATCAAACAAAATTCTTTTTAAAAATAACCATTTTTATTTCAACTTTGTTATTTTTCTAGGAAGATTGCAATAAATTATTCAATAACTAAACTATTTTATACAAGTTATGCAAGAAATGCATTAATAAATCAGGAGAGAACTCATTCCATTACAAGAGAACAGTTCAATATTATTTTAACCACAGCAGACTTTTTATCTACAACTTAAGTAGGCTGTGATTTATCTTATTTCAGATCAACACTTATGGCTATGATTTTCAATTGGAAAAATTCTGAAATTACAATATAAATTAGCAATGGAAGAAAATTACTATTTTGATAAATAATATTATGTTATAAATTCATAGAAACCGTAAAATTATTGAAGTATGTAAATTCAAAATTGTTTTTCATTTCACAAATATGAATTGTTATGACTGAATTGAATAGAAATATGATAAGGCTTCCAATTCTTAAACTTTAGGATGATGATATTGATTATTGCTTATTGAACATTGATAGCCTAAGGGTTCGAGTTCAATATTTTACCATAAAGCTAATTCCAATAGAATATCTTCACTTATTAAGACAGAGTAGTCAAACCCAATAATTAATATTCTTCATTAGAATAACCTAATACAAGGTATCAGTAAATATAGAATCAAATACAAATTTAGCTTTTCAAAAAAAACAAGGAATTTGTTAAATAGCTGGTCTCCCATAAAACTGAATTGTTAAAATTAACAACATTAATCAGAATAGAATAAGCTAGATTGAAAAAATATAGATACATATATATTTTCATAGGTGTGCATTCAACTGGAAAAGTAGGAGTAATGATGGTGTCACGCTAATCTAATTGGCAGTTTCATCAGCGATATCTCTATAAGACAATAATTTATACAAGCTTACATGAAAGTTCATGGATCAACAAATGAATTCATGACAATTGAGAACTTGAATAGAAAGCATAACGTGTTCAGAATATGGATTGAATGGAGAATGGGTACTGATAGTTTCAATGTACAGTATACAATGGCGGGTTCCCAATTCTAAATACATCCACATTTTATAAACCTTTTAAATAGCAAAACGCAGATTTCATTACACATTTTAAGAATGAGTTTAGGCTTGAGATAATATTGAGGCATTTTAAAGTTTTAATCAACGGCCTCTGCAATAATAATATAATATAATCCATTGGATAGCATAGTATTAAAATTATTGTGTTAACACATTTCTTTCGACCAGAACATCGATCCACATACTAATCGAAGGTGAAAAATAACTTAAGGCCCGTAAGCATTATCTTCGTTTAAACCAAGTTGAAAGTTTGAACCATTGATCCAGGAATAAAGGCATCCGCACAGAAGGCTGTTTTTGGCCGAGTGCTGCGCTCCAATGAGTCGGCCAAAAACATCCGCGTGTGCCGCTGCCCTACACCAAACTACGACCGCATTCATTGGAATGCATTTCATCTAAGTCAACTCATAGTTTAAAGTGAAATGTGGTTAAACATCTGCCAAGCATACGAGCCTAATAATTATTTTTCCAACACCATGCTAATATGAATTTGTACAAACGATATTAAATTTCAATATATTTCTATAATACAGCTTCTAATTCCTAATATCAATGTTAATTTTAAACGTGTCAAAGAGAAAAAAAGCAAACTTTGCGACCAAATTTTTAAAATGTAAACTTTTTCTTGATTCCTTGATCTCGCATCATAGAAATTAATCAAGGAAATTTGTAAAGACTGTGTCTGCAAGAGTATTTCACATTATATCAAAGGGGACTGAAAACCGATTTCATAATCTTTGAACCGAACAGTTTCTAGGCGTAGTTATTCAAGTATTACTTAATATGCACTTGATAACTCAGGGTAATTGAGATTCGGCTCGATATATTTTATATCGTATTTTCATGACCCATTTCTTTTCTTACGCGTTGAGTGAAAATATATTTTCAATTGAGATAAATAAACTTTCATTTTACAGGCTACAAAGTTAAATTACGAACAAAGTAGTTAAAGGAGCATAGTTAAAGGGGTATTGACATTTCACATCCTAGCTCTCACAATTTTACACATTTCTCTCAAAGTTCACCAATATGTTTTACAATTGATTAAATGTTATGCTTAAAAATTGGAGTCTACTTGAATTGGTTCAAAGTTTTTTAAAATGAGAATTGAGTGACGCAGAGAAATGAAAATAATAGTTTGAACTGTAAGCAAAATAATACTGGTATATTTTATGTTGTCATCTTTTACGGAATTGCTAAAAATATTATATTCTTTACAAAATAGTCTCAAGAAGAAGCTTACGATACTGACAGTGATCAACTGTATTAATAATTAATACAGAGCAGACAATTTTCAGTTACATGAATTCACATATAGCAGTACATAATACAAATAACAATGTTAAATTCTATATCTCAAAGGCAAGGCAAAAAGTTTATTTCAGAAAATCCCTTAGGAAAACTGAAGACATACAAAGGAACAATAATTGTTATTATCCAATCCTATTCCCTTAGCCCCAATATTACAATAAGGACAATAAAACTTACAGAAAATTTCATCTAAAAATAATATAATAAGAGCACATTTTTAGATACATTCACTCCTTTAAAAATGTACAACTAAACTTGAGGCATAAATATAATATTAAAAATGTTACAATAAACGCAATATGTTATGGCAATGCATCATATTTTATCAAAGGCAAAGAGATGAATAAGTAAATCTTGCAAACATAATGGAACAAGGAACTCCATGGTGATGTACAATAATGAAATTTTTTCTATGAAAACAGGAATGAATCAAGAACTGAAATAGTCAACTCTCAAGGAATGAAGCTGGAGAAATCAACCTTCAAGTTTTCAATTCCGATGAATGAGTATTACTAATACAGATGTAATTAAAACATTATATTTGAATTGAAACCTTTGAAGCTGAAATGCCTACATTCAATTATCATTTATATGACATGAGTAATAAGTATAAGGAAGTTAATAATTTCCAAGAAAATTTAATGGTAGGAACAGAGTAATAAATTTCAAAAAGTAGATAGAAAATAATAAAATTAATTTCGAGAATGATCATTGTGAAGAATTCGAACTAAGTTAATCTACATTAAAACGATTGAATGAGTAAATTTTGGGAGTTTATACTACAGTACTCTATAAGAAATTGGATTACAGGAATGAAATTAAAAATCTATTAATATATATTTTCACTCACAAATAGTTGAAATCAGTTTCTTAAAGCTGTGCTCTCCAAAACAACGCCGAGCCAAGGCGTGCAGCGTACAAATAATTGAGTTATTATACTTTTAAATTGGATCGGGCTTGTTTTGGAGACGTGCCACTAGATAGTAGTACTACTACGTCTCGTCAGAACACGTAGTTCTCTTTGTACGCTGGGCGCCGGGGCGTGGTTTAGGAAAGCACCCCTTTACTGATTTATGAGTAATAGTGACCGACCAGTAACGTTTGTGTTTCATATAAACTACAAAAGTGAAACATTAAATTATCAAGTATGGTCATCATGAGGACATTTCTAGTACGGTAACATTGACCGGTTAATTTTGTGAAGTGTTAATAGGGATATTCACGATGCCAAAGTGTGTTAACGTGCTATTCAATAGCACATCAGGAATATGAACAGATGTCGACTCTTTTCGTGAACACCCCTATTATTATATTAAGTGAATATTTCCAATACTGTCATACGATTCATTTCGATCCAAATACTCATTCAATTTCGTTGTCTCATTTTAATCTATATTTTTTTGTTTCTGAGCAGCCATTCACATTCCAGCCGTTCCCACATTTCAAAGAAGTATTTGAAATACTCTCAACTGAAACAATTATTCTATACTTCAAAATTATTTGTTGTAAAGCTAGATTGGTTTGACAAGGTAGAAAATAATTTTCAATATTCATATTCTCTATGAGCAAATGGTATCAAATAGGGATTAGCTCGTTGATTAAAACAGGGAGGATTTCTTTTATTTCAATTGAATAGTTATCAAATAGTTTTATTCTGGATAAATGCAAAGCTGGGAAACATTTTTAAAGTAGTTTCCAAAGGTTGGGGAATGTTAAGGCAGGATACAGTCAGTTTTACACTCGAGTCTAAAATATGATGCATTATATAGTTTACAAAGGATAATAGGCTAGAACTGATAATGCATAAAGCCGTAAATAAGAGAATAGAATTGCACAAATGATAAAACTTAGAAACGAGAGAGTGGATGTGACGCAGACATAGTCGACATGAAGTACAACTCATTTCCGCCAGCCTCACTCCACCTAATCTGCTTGACACTGATAGTCATCATAATCATCAATGGGCTGCAAAGCAAAAAGAAAAAAAAGATGAATCTTAAAAGGTTCTATACTGAATATTTCACATCGAGTCAATAACATCTAGCATTATATTAATACAATTTTGGATTTTGAAATCAGGTTGCTTTTCAATAATTGATAACTGAACCGAAATGAAAATTAAAATACTATTGCAAACTTCAAGTAAAGTATGTTCGCTTGAGAATGGGGAATAGCAATCAGCCATATTGAATTATTTTCCATAAAATCTAATTTTAAATCTATAATTTTGATCCATCTCTCGAACCATATAGCGCCCATATTTATGGAAAGAATTTAACGTTCTATAAGTCATTGAAAAAAGAATTCAATTTTTTACTTTTTTATTATAAAATCATTTCAATAATAGAAGTATTATTAATCAAGAATTGAACTTTAATGTTAATGATCTTACGGAACATAATACAGAGTCCGGCAGAATAACCTCCCCTGTAAGGGCAGCTAATAAAACCAAAACCAAATAAGGTAGGACATTTTCATTTATACCAATAAAAAGTACACATTCTGCCATTTTTAAAAGTATCATTAGTCTTTACTTTTCAAAATAAACATCCCTTAAATGGCTTCCTTCACTGTTAATATACTGGTTGAGTCTCTCCCTGAAGTTATTCATTACTCTTCGAGACATCTCCGTTGGAATAGCTTCAACCTCTTGAGTAATTGCTTCTTCTTTAAGGGCTCATAAAGATTGTGGACGTTGTTAATAAATAGGGGGTATTTAAATAGCCCCAAAGAAAAAAATCACAGAGCGTTGAGTCCGGCGATTGTGGTGGCCAGCCAATGTCACCACGCAACGAGATCACATGTCCAGGAAACATTTCTTCCACCAGTGCCAGTGACTGCCGCGCTGTGTGGGCTGTAGCACCATTTTGCTGAAACCACACGTTCTTTTTTTCACCAAAAAGCTCCCTTAGTTTCGAGAAATTCGCGGAGCATGGCACAATAGCTTTCACTGTTGACGGTTAAATTCCTGTCATTTTCTTTGAAAAAGTAAGGGCCGATCACTTAGGAATTGTAAACAGCACATCATTCTGTTAATTTAGGACTATGAAGTAGCCGTTGATGAAGTTCTTGGGAGTTATGTTCACACCAGTACCTGCAATTTTGGCAATTCACTGTTCCGTAAAGGTGAAAGTGTGCTTCATTAGAAAAAAATCACAACATCTTCGATTCGCCATTTTTTATTAAATCTTCCACTACGAACGCACGATGTTTACCAGACCACCCCATGTCGTACACTGGAAACGGCACGTATGCAGCTACTCAAGAACGCGCCCCCACCACTCTGCTCCTTCTACTGTCCACATCACGTTACTTTGTAATCGGGGAGTTTTTCGGCCGGAATATAAACGACTGGAGTACAATTTACGGATGAGGCAAAAGTTCATTTTTAGCAGAATTTTGTGTTTTGGCGCGTGGTAACGACGGCGAAGATGCTGTAAACATCCAAATTTGAGCCGTTTGGAAGGCAAGGTTTCTCAATTACACCTAATATCTCAGAAAATTAACTAATGAAGATTACTTTCTTTCACACCACACTACTTTGGTAGACAGAACACATGCAATATTAACTCAAATTTTATTAATTTTATCTATGTAAACTATATACTGTTATTATGTCAACAATAATAGTATATGTTCAAGAAATGGTTTTGTTTTTCAAACACAAATGTGATTACTACTAATATGATTCAGAATTAATTATTTATTAATTACTTCTAGATTTTCTTTCTTAGAGTGAAAACCTTCGGCTGAAAATAAAATTATTGCATAACCTGAAAATTTTTGACTATATTTTGATTCAACTAAATTTAGGAATTCAAGAAGTTTTGGGCAATGGCCTGTTTTTTATTTCCACTGTGTTTGTATTATTTTGTACTGAAATAAATATGAATATGATGGTGAACATCAATTTTTAATCAAACAAAATTTTTTTCATCCTAGAACCAACCTTTCATACATAAGACTCTTCTACATCCGAATCTTAGGCCCCTATTAACCATGGGACACTTTGTCGGGCGACTTTGTGTTCGGGAGCCAAAAAGCATTGAGTTAGATGGAACCCTATTAACCATCAGAAACAGTTCTCAGAAATGTGTCTCGCCTGTATCCCGAGCTGGACACAGAAACTGGGCAACAAAGTGTTCGAGAACAGTCGTGGGGCATTGGGTTAAATGGGAGCTATTAACCGTGAAACACAAAGTGTCCCAAAAACCGAAACTAAACCCAATGCGCATGCTCGGGTGGTGACAAGGACAGGTAGTCATCTCTTTCTCGGCTTCAGTCACTTTCAGTTGCACCGTATCTTTACGTTGCCTGTGTATCATTTGCACCTACACATATTATCATCTGTCACTTACGATAATTTTTTTTCACAGTGTTTGAGTGATTTATAAGTTAATACTCAGTTATTTTATTAGTTTATGTTCAGTTATTCAGTTATTTTATTAGTTTATATTTGGTTATTGAGTTAAAGTTTTATTAAGAAAGACAATATCAGGTTGAAAAGGTGAAAAAACTATCAGCAGAAGTAGAAAAAAAGTTGACAATGGAGACTTCATATGTGAAATACAAAAAAATTTGTCAAACCCATCACTGACTGAATTGACTAGGTTAAACTGGAAAGTCAAAATTTTGAACAAAATATTGCCAAAAGTTATGTGGCCAATTCGTAGAATTGATATTGAGCCCATCATAACGGGATTACCATAGTAAACGGCAAAAGCTGGCGATTCACTGTAGTGTAATTAATTTTCCCAAATACAGGTACCTCAAAAGAAAAGGGATCTTCCAACTCTGCCTGTTGGTGCTCCTATTTTAGTTTGAAGAACTCACAATATAAATTATATTTTAAAATTAAGTGTTTCTAGCTTGGTGCACATTTTGTAGAATTCAATATTGTACAACAATGTCTTATTCAGTCTTATGTACCTGAATATCCTTGCAAAGTTCGTTTTTCACGTTGCACACAGGAATCTTGTCAGAGAAATCTATCATTGCTTGGGAAGACTGATAGTATATTGAGTTGAGAAGACATTATACTGATACTGTATTAGTTGGAAAACTATCTCATTGTATATCATCAATGAGGAACAATTTTTATTTACAATCCACAGGTGACATTAAAAAATTAAATATTCTAGCTTAAACTTAATCATTCTCAATTTCAGAATGAATGATAAGATTTTATATTTCCAGGTACAATGTTTTCGTATTGAACAATACCTATGTATTTTATTCATCAAACTCCCTTAATGGAACATTTAGAAATGGAAATTTCCAATGGAAAAGGAAATGGTTCATTACCTTTCTATTGCTGAAAATAGTTGAGAAACAGTTAGATGAGAATTGGATTGAGTGAAGCTCAGTGCATGTAGTTAATGAACTATATGTATGGAGTACGATCACTCATGTTATCTAGCGGTCTCCATGCAAATAAATTTAAAAAAAGGATAAACAAAACTAATAAAATCCTTTATATATTCAATTAATCCTTTAATTTAGTCAAAATATTGTTATTTTTACTTGATTTCGCCTTATAAATATTTTAAATCCACATTCGAATTAATTTAAGAAGATGACGAAAGATTGGATCTTCTATGTAATTACTATCGTATAACAGACAAAACAATAATATAATACGGTGCTCGAAAATCCCTTGAATAAGATGGTCAGACCAGACCAGTAATAACAAAATAACAAAACTTCGATATATACTCATCATTCCACTGAGAGAAACAATTCTACCGATAAATAGTCTTCTTATTTTTCACAATCCTGAGTGGCTTTATGAGATATTGTTTGAAGTGTTGCTGTTTTTGGGTAACATATTTGTTGGTATTTACCTCAATATACACTATCGGATGCATTGATTTGTATTTTCTTATCACATCCTCCTTCATTTTGCTTTTTCTTCTTTTTTAAATGAAAACCATGCATATGTATGTATATATATGTATATGTATATAGACTTATTTAGATTCACTTAATTGTGCTTCAAAAGGGATCGCATTTTGTTGAGAAAAGTCCTTATCTGTAATTTTTTACCAATTCCATCTCTGGTGGGAAATCAGAAACGCTATTTTTATTATTTATGCGGGAGGCGCGGCGTTGTGGCCTCAAATTTTTTTCTCTGTCTTTTTCTTTTATATTTTTTCTTTTCTTCTTTTCCAATTCTATTTTATTCATTTCTATATTAATAATGCCATTTGATCAGAATGATGCAATTGATTTTAGTATTTATGATACAATTGAAGTGCAGGATATTTCTTCTTTTAATCCTCATCAATTTTTCACTAATAGTACAGAAAATTTAGTCAACTTTTTACATATGAATATAAGAAGCATAAATAAAGTTTTTGATCAGTTTATATGTTATTTGAATCGTGTAGAAATGACGAAATTCAATGTTATAATTCTAACCGAAACATGGATAACCAAAAGAGACTGTAGGTGTAATGTAATTTTTTCATAGATGGATTCGAACTAACACATAAAAGAACAGGTTTACAAGAAAGTGATGGTATATGTCTCTTCATTGACAATGAAATAGAATTTGAAAATTATTGAACATTGAAATAGATAAGGCAAATTGTCTCTCAGTTAGATTTAATATTGGAGATAAGAAATACAATCTGATATCAATTTACCGCTTTCACCTTCTCTTAATGTTATGAACTTTATTAATAGTTTTGACTCATTTCTACAAAACACCGAAAATGACAGTTACAGTTCTGGTAATGGGCGATATCAACTTGAATCTATTAGATAACTGCAATCTTACAAACGGAAGTACTTGAGCGCTGCTCATCTGACTGGATTCAAGGTCGTTTATAAATAAACCTACGAGGGTCCAAAGTAATTCTAGCTCATGTATTGATCATATATTTTTAAAAGATAAGAACATAATTCATGATAATATAATGGGGTTATAATAAAATCAAATATAACTGATCTTTATTACAACCATCCATATCAATAATAACAAAATACAATCACAAACTGATAATAGATTGCTGAATGAAATAACCAAAATCGATTATGAAACCTATGTCTCAGTCTGGAAAGTGAAAGATGAAAAATATATAATAATAATAGTGAAAACATGGATGAGTTGGTAGATAATTTTCAAATACTCTAAATAAACATAAAAGAACATACAAAAACCTTAAATATTCCGCATAAAAAGACTCTAAAACCATGGATAAGTCAGGGCATAATAAATTCTATAAGAAAAAGAGACAAGATGCATAGTCAATTGCGTAAACAGCCTTTTAATATCAGATTGAAAGAAGAATATAAACATTACAGAAACACACTGAATAATCTAATAAAAAAATCAAAGTAGCATATTATAACGAAAAATTCAATCTATATAAAGGTAATATGAAGAAAACATGGAATGCATAAAAGAAATCGTAAACAATAAAAATAAGAATTTTCAACCTAAAATAGAAGCAGATGTATTAAATAAATATTTTGCAACAGTTGGTCAAACATATGCTGAAAAGCTAATAAAAAATGATGTAATTGAAATTCCACAGTCAAACTTCAGGATACCTGTTAACAGCTTTTTTATCATTCCAACCAATATTGCAGAGGTGAATAAATACATCCATGAATTGAAATCAAACTCCCCCAGGTTGACAATATTGGTGGAACATGTTTAAAAAATTTCAAAATTTATTGCTCATCCACTTGAATTCATTTTCAATAAATGCTTTCTATTGGGATATTTTCCTAGACGATTTAAAGTAGCTGTAATAAAACCAATACCTAAAGCCAAGAATCTCGAAAATCCATTAAACTACAGACCCATCAGTTTACTTAGTAATTTATCAAAAATTATAGAAAAAATTATAAAAGTAGATCATAACCATCTATCAATTTCTCAAACCTTTAATGTAAAAAACAAGATGGCGGCAATATGGGCCTGCCATGCCGTAATAGTAATAGTTCAAGTTGCTATTCTTTAGAAGAAATAAGACAGAAATAGCATATTTTTTATTGTTTAACATTACGATATTACAAAATAATTAATATCCAATACAAAATTAATGATCATTACAATATGATGAACTTCAAACTAGAATCTGATTTATTATTCTAGGAAAAATAGAAATTCAAGACATTCAAATTCCAATCAGTTTTTTCCAACATGTTTGTACTTCACTTGCTGCTCATTTCAACTTTCTTGTCTCTGAACCTTTCCCCCAATATTTCCAGTTTTTTTTTCCTTTGGCTTGCAAGTTTGAGACATCTTATTGTCTTTTTCACACTCCAGTATCCATCCAAAAATGTAATTTCAACTCCTAAAAACTTGTTTTAGAGTGTTATTCAAGCATTCAGTTGTGTATTTTTACCATTGTTTCACATATCTTAGATCTAAACTTTGAGAAAAAATATATTTATTTTTCTTCTCCCTCACCCTCTCAGAGGTAGGCCTACCGCTCCGGCGTTATAGGCCTACCGTATTGTAGGCTACAGTCACAAATTACGCACTGTTTGTAGCCTAATCATTTGATATTTTGAAGCTAACTGGGTACACAAGGCAGATCACTGATTCCATTAATTATTTTCTTTCACTTTTAAAACATAGGCTAGTTTGTTGGAATTGAAGTAAATGCATCACTTCTCTTGGCACTCCAATGTTTTCTCTTAGCACTCCAATTAGTTAACCGTTTATGAAAGAAAAACGTCTTCCTTTGATAATAAAACGGTCTTCAAAAATGACTAATACAAACTATCGAACTGTCTTTCACTTCAAAATTTTGATGAAAACTTTTCTAACCAATATGTCCATTGAGAGTTTATTTTCAGGAAACGTGAAAATAAAAAATGAATTACCATACTTGGATATTCACAATCATAAACACAACACAGACGACCCATTTGTAATAAATTATCAAATACTCAAGAAATTGTGCCATATTATTTAACATAAAACAAGACGAATCACAAGTGTAATCCATTGTCAACTTAGTAAGCATTCAGTGAGCCTACTTATGAAATGTTCCAAAATTTATTTTTATAATAAAACATATGAATTTTTTTTTCCTTTAACCAAAACGCTATGAAATCATGAATTTGGAGTAAGGCAATTATGTCCGCCATTTTTCCTATAATCGATAGGTACATTAAGGTCTGAAAAATTGATGATGGTTATGGTTAGATTGATGGGTTTCTTGAACAAAAATGATTTTATTGTAACAATCAGTATGGTTTTCAAAAATAAATCCACAAAAGATGCAGTCCTACACTTGACAGATATTGTTAACAAAAATTTTGATAATAATAAAAAAACATTGGCTGTATTTTTAGACTTAGCAAAGGCTTTTGATACCATCCCTCACTCTATCCTGTTAAACAAGTTAGAATTGAGTGGGAGTGAGGGGGTGTCAAGGGATTTATTTGCAGGTTACCTAACAGATCGAATCCAAATTCTAAAATTGAATAATAAAACAGATATTCAGAGTATCAAAGAATTTGGATTACCTCAAAGAACAGTTCTTTCACCTCTACTTTTCTGATATACGTTAATGAATTATTAAAACTGAAATCCCAAATGGTATTGCCCTTTCATTTATGTACTGCTTTAATTTTCTCCAGGATTAACATGGAATGAAACTTTTAATTTTGCAAATCGAGGTATTTCAATAGTGCTGTGGTTAAACAGCCACATTCTAACACTAAACACAAATAAAACCAAATATATAACGTTTTCTCCCAATAAAGTGGCCAACCACCAGAAGATTTAAAACTTAACAATACACGTCATGCTAATGGTATGAACTGCTCATGCACACCATTAGAAAAGTCAATTCAATAAAATATTTAGGTGTTACAGTGGATCAGCATATTAAATGGGACATTCATATAGAACCTATGCTACAAGCTTAAGTATCTAATAAATATTTTTTATAGGATAAATCAGTTAAAAGATCTAAACATTATTCGAACTATTTATTATGCATATGCCCATTCACTTTTCCATTACAATATAGAGGTTTGGGGAGCAGCATATGCCCCATTTCAACAAACTTTTTACAATCCAGAAACATATAATTAGAGCTGCACTTGGAAGACCAGACTCTACCCAAGTGATTAATATTTGAAGAAATTCGAGTACCTACACTACGTCAAACGTATGTGACAAAATTTTAAATTCTATTTATCAATAAAAATATACAACTGTTCACTCCTCGCATTACTCTATAATATGAGACCAACTAATTTGAATGCTTTCAACATAAACTTCACTTCTTTAACATTATGTAAACGTCAATTCATGCTCAAAGCAATAAACTGATAAACAAAATTCCCGGGAAGACTTCATCAAAGAAAAAAATTACGAAAACCAAACTGAAAGTTATAAAATCGTAGGTAAAAGTAAACTATTATTTCAAAATTGAAAACTGACTTTTTAAGTATATAAATAATTATTTCTATTTTTTCCTGCATTCCGATTATCTCTTGCAATTTTGTAGCATTTAAATTGTATCAAAGTTATATTATTTAGTTTTTTTTTTTGTTTGTATCTATTTTTAATTCATATTTCTACAATAATATTGATGTAAAACTTGATTGATTAACATCACAACTCGTGGCTGGAGCACAAGGCTTCTTATTCAATCAAAAAATGTTCTAAAACATTATTTATTATTCTTGTATTGTTTAATTTTGGCAATAAAACATTTTCATTTTCATTTTCATTTTTCATTTGAGACTGTTGCTATTTGAGACATTTGAGACTGTTTGTTGGTAATCAGTAGATTTATTAACTCAATAAGCATTTTTCACTCAACATCATACTTCAAAACATATTTCAAAATCAAGAGAATTTGTATTGCGTATCAATGAGTGACTTGTATCAAACATAGCTGCCAGTACGTTGATCAGAGAAAGAAAAGAAAGAGATAATTAGGAGGAGTGAGAACAGAGGCAGCGTCGAAGTGTCCCTCTTTAACCATTAGACACAATGTGTGCGCGACAATGTGTTCCATGGCTAATAGCGCCCTTCGCAGATAACAAATCAGGACCGAATTAAACGAATTGGCGCGAGCGTAATTTTTCTCACATGCATTAATATGGTTCTGCGCCCCCTAAAGATGCTAGGAGATTGAGGACATTTGCAAATTTCTCATGAATTAGAAAACTCATTAGTCAGCCGAGAAGTGATCAGTATAATGGAGTAACAACGTATTCGTAAAACGAACGTATAGAAGCGACGATGGAGAGTTTTTAGAACGCGTTTTACCATCTGCCGACTTCAACAGACTCAGACAGATAAAAGTAGGTTTTCAGTCAGATGAGATCTAATTTATTTTCAAATGAATACCTGTTCACAATTGATGTCTTAGATTGTATGTAATTAATAAACCTAGAATGGTTGATTGTTCAATTGTCGACCGTTTTGGCCTGTCTCTTTTGTAGAGCTGCGGAGTCTTTTTTGAGCAGCTTGAGCACGCTGATCAGACAGCGGCTGAATACTTCGCAGCCATTGACAATGTCTCTCGTCTTGCTGAAGTAGATCTCGTTCAGCGTATTTTATTTTGTTCTCCATATCTTCAACCATTCCCAATGTTTGCTATGTGAGGCGAAGCTTCTGACAGGTTTGAATCTTCTTCTTTCTGTAAAAGCAAATGAAAAAAATCTTAAAACGTGATGAACAGTTTAATTTTTATTGATATTAGGGTTGCATGAAGAAATCTACATTAGATATAAACTGAGATAAATTGATACTAGGTGTGAAAAGTATGCAATAGTTAACATTTGAATCAATTTTCTTGAACAACAATCGTTTTGGCAGAAAACAGGTTATAAGATTAGTTGAGACCCGATCTAACACTTTTGTAAAAACTTTTATAACATTTTTATCAATCTATGTTAGTTGGTCCCACTTGACCTGAGAGGTGTACCAATAACTGCTACAGACCTTGAAATACAATTCATGGAAGTATAAACATAAGTCGTTACTAGAGCACACATTCATTTATATTTTTATTTTCAATCATTGTCATCCGCTATAAATGAACAATTTTGAGATGGTTCCAAGCAAGTTGATCAACAATTAGAAAATGAGAAGTTATTCTCCTCAAATATCATATTGTAATGAGAAATACGAGCAAATATCAATAAAATGGAGTTGTATATGGGTATAATGTAACTGGATATCCCTGTGATTATCTAAGGCCTACATTCAAGTATTTGAATTTTTTATTATAATTAGATAATATAGTCGATGGAAACTTACTTGTCTTGTTAAACTACCACCAAGGTTCATGGTTCCAGAGCCAGTTTTGTTTGTTTGCAACCAAAGCGCATGGCAGTTGATGTCAATTTAAGTAATGTGCGTTTCTGCCAAGTCGGTTTCATCGTTGACTCAACTACGTGGATGATCCCAGCCTTTTATTTTCTTTGAACCATCACCAGCCTTTTTAATCAGTATCCTCTCCTGAAGATAAAGTTAGAATAAGTATGTGCTGGATAAATTCAGAATCACGCAAAATTCGTTACAACAATTTCATATGAAATTAATAGACTTCCTCTATTGCCAATTTTCTAACAATGATTCTTAATCTAAGAAAACCCATATTAACATTAATTTATTTGATAAAATCAATTTTATAATGAAATCAAAATAATTTCAATTTTAATAAGATTAATAAAATGAGGTTTATGGAATGAAAACAAAGACTTCCACGAATGATTCACTAAATTTTGTTGAATATTAAATAATTAAGGTTACATTACTAATATAAACGAAGATTATTGATAAAATAAATCGACAATAAAAATCAATATTCTTTATTGACCAGTCTAACATTAAACAAGTAATCAACATTAATCATTTCCAATATTTGGGAATTACTGTTTGTAAGTTATAACTTACGTATTATTTACTAATGGAAATAAATATTTATAATATTTATTATTATTATTTTATAATAATAATTAATAATAATAATAATAATATTTAATTATGACTATTATTAATAATAATAATTAATTAATTTAATAATAATTATTTATAAATATTAATTATATTATTTCAGTAAAGATTTCAATGAATATTATATTGATATAAAAATAATACCAGATTGGATTCCAATAACTTTCAAGATACTTTCAAGTTATTTGATTGGTTAAATTTGATAGTCTTTTTACAAAATTTGTTATATTAAGCAGTTCATACGCAAATTGGATCGAATTGAGAACTAAACTGTGCACAATCATTCTTGCTTTATTTTAGATAAAAAACATTCAGTGGACAGTGTTGGAGTACAAGTGTGCTTGAACTATTATTTTGGACTATGAAATCCAAATTGGGAAAATAATCTGGCAGTGACTTAAGCCTGTTTTCCTTTCCTATATTGTGCGTTTAAAGTGAATTGAAAAAAATCCAAATAATGTTGCATACTGAGGAAGTAGGCACTAGCAGTATTTCACAAATGCGGTTTAACTCACTTTTACACAATCTTTCAGCTTCAGTATCCTCAGTGTCAGATATTCTCGAATTAAACTTATATAATTATTATACATATTTGGCACGGAAAAGAGTAGATGATTTAAGATAAAAGTTACACTCCATTTTCAAAACGTAACTCTAAACTTCTATTCATGGGGGTATATCCTAACTTCTTTTTACGTGAACCCTTAGATATTGCTATAATCAAGATGTAGTGACTCACAGTGAATGTGTAGCTAATTTTCGGCGGCTATAAATTTTTTAAATTAATTACTAGGCCATTTTGATGAAAGTTTGGGATTTTTTAATCAAGGCTAGTTGGAAATACTAAGGTCTCTCCGTACGAACCAATGAGTGAAACGAAATAATAGATTTGAATTTACGAGATCAAAACTGTCCAAAATCCGGTAAATATTTGACCAAAATTGTTTGGTAAACAATACGAAATTATAAGTGGACTGTATGTTTCCAATAGGTGGAAAATTATAAATACTGCAAATGGGAAATTCCTAAATTTTTAGTCGCATCTCAAGCAATATAAGCAAACAGATAATTGAAAATTACTCATAATGTTTCCATTTTTTCGCTATGATAAAGTTACCTTTAACAGGAGGAGGGGTCGACGAAGGTGAAGACAAATATGGAAGGAATCCCAGGAATTTGGACTTGCTAAGTTGATAACTTCAATGAACTCTGAGTAATCTTCAATTATTTCGGGATCCTGTTACTGTGCATTGATATATATTTCACGGAATTACGGATTTATAATTCACTGTAGAATATTTCATTTCACACACTGATTAGGTGGGCGCCGAACGATCTCCCAATGTTTATATGTAGCTAATGTTTCTATTACAATTTCGAACTGTGTTTTGACAATTACAACAATTCTGTGTTACGACGAAATAAAATTTAGTAGGCTCAATTCAAGACAAATTTCTTGAATATTGAAGCATCGATGATACGAAAATGAGTGGCTAATTATTTGAATCGAATTATTCAGATGCTAGAAAAATACCGACATTGTATTCCAGGCAACGATTAAGCGACACCGAAGAGCTAGAACAAGTTTCATACATCTATAAGACGATGAAAGGGTAGATAACGAATATAATGATATTGACAAGCTAATACCATCTATTAGACAAATAATGAACTATCAATTAAGTTACTATTGAAAACATAGAGGCCCTGACAAACAATCTGACTGAAACAATGTATGTTTGTCATAAGATTATTGAATCTAAATAGCGAAAATTATAGAGAAAAACATATTTCTTAGGTAGTTTGTAGGTAACACACAAGAAGTTTGGACAACCTGAAGTTTGAATACTCGAAGTAGTATTTTTCAAAAAGAGTGTATGGATAACTTTTAAAAAGAGTGTATGGACAAAAACGGACGCCATTGAACAAACTTTATTTCTTATATGGAATCTATGTTTTCCTCTATCATTTCAATTTCTCAGCATCTAAGGTACACATTAAAAGGAAGTTTATTTTGTTTAGAAAGTACTGTGGAAAAGTTACTTCACATAATTCATAGCCTACTTTTCTTCCCAAGCATACCTGAATCACATAGGATCACATGGTATTTTATAAATGTGAATTTTTATTTGAAATAAAAGTTAATAATACGTCAGCAAGGATTTCAAAAATTAGAATTTTGTATTGAGAAAATAAATGACATGTATCCTTACCCGCAAATCCGTGATCCAAGACCCATAAATAGACGGAGGAAACATATATACAAAATACATTTCTCTATATTGATCGAAGGCATGATTGGCATCTATTTCAATTTCCTTAGTCTTTCAGATGGCATTGACCCCTCCTCTAGAGGGGGATCATAATATTTCTCCAAGGAGATCTGAAGAGAATAAAATCTGAAATTATCAAGTTATAATAATTTTCAGCACTAAATAGGATTGAAAAATAAGAAAGCGACAAGAAACTCTCAAGTTTTCCAAAATAATTGAAAGGTGATAAAGTTGGGTCGGTGAATGCTATTGAGACAGGCGGAATCAGTATAAATTCTCTTTTAGTTTATTCTATTGAAATAGATCCACATTCATAAAATGTATGTATTCACTAATAAGTCCAAAGTTTCATGATAACAATGAAAATATAGGTTCATCCGCAGTAATATATTCATATTCATCTTTATTCAGTTATTTCACATCAAAGAGTACAACAGGCTTCATAGCCCATAATAAGTAATAAGTAGCTCCAGTGCACGCAAAACATTATTTCAGCCTGTAAGTTATCAATTGATTGATGAAGAAAAATTGAATATGTTGAACCACAAAAAGTATAGTTTAGGTTTTAGTTCAAGTTGATGTAATATAACCTTACTTTCCGAGAATGAAAGGATTGAAGACGTGCAAAGAAATAACAAAAAAAAACAGAAGACGCAATATAGTATTTGTAATCTGGTTTAAATGTGAGTCTTACAAAGTGGGAAATGTCAAGACGAACAAACAAGTGTCAAAAAATGAGATACGGAATCTTGGATTTGTTCAATTGAATAAAATAATCAGAAGAAATCTTCGATATAGCTAGTGCCATAAATTGAGGTGGTTTCGTCTGTTCCTTGTGCATTCCAAAAGCTGATGTTGTTTGCGTTGTAACGGACAAGCTGACTAAAGAATAGAGTTACAAATATAAACTCCAGTTATCTGGCCCAATTACTGGATAGTTATTAGCTTGTTGCTGGAACGTACAAGGAGCAAACGAAACTGCTTCAATTTCTGACATCAGCTCAAAGTTACTAGTGGCTTGCATACTAAATATACGTCATTACACTAATATTTAATAGAAAAACTGACTATTTTAAAAGAACCCGCATGGTTGTCCATGTTTTCATTAGTGAAAAATGAGGTTATAATATTGCGAAGTGGAACAACCCTTTGGATCTCCCCACTGTTAAAAGCATACGCTAAATAAATAAATAGAAAAACTAAAATTCCATGCCATTGCAGTTGACGGGAGCAACAAGAGAACAACATTTTGACAAGAAATGGCCAGGGAAATGTGCTGCGTCTTCACTGCCAGGTATTCCCTCAATAATACTACTGGACCTAAATAAGCTCATTATTATACAATTGAGGGCTTGAGTTACAAATAAAGTACTGGAATTAAAGCGTAATGCATCAATTACAGCATGTATTGCGTTTTTGATAATAATATACGTTTT
This sequence comes from Sogatella furcifera, assembly GCA_017141385.1. Classification (NCBI taxonomy): domain Eukaryota; kingdom Metazoa; phylum Arthropoda; class Insecta; order Hemiptera; family Delphacidae; genus Sogatella; species Sogatella furcifera. Next base: position 34,388,733 of record CM029548.1, on the reverse strand, counting down.
CTATTTTGATTGATTACCTTGAATATATAATAAGATATTAAATAATAATATCTCCTCTATCTCTTATTTCCTTAAAAAGAAGCCAAACCCCCCTTAAATAGAAATATTAAATACGCGCATAAATTTCATCATTTTCTCCTTCACAATAACCACCCTCAGCTCTTGTAGGATATTCAAGCAAATGGCCTCAAGTTGAATGCAAAGAAGACAAAGTTATTGAATTTCAAATTGAAGATAAGTAAGGAAATGGATATTTCACTTGATAAGACGTTTGAAAATCTCATGCACAAAGAAACCTGCTTGATAGGAATTAGAATGATGAACAGCCTTGGATGGTCAGAACAAGTAGATCACATTCAGAACAAAATATCCACAGTTATTTATTCATTGAACGTCTTGAGAAAGGTGGTCAGTTCCCGGACTTTGTTGAGAGTTTTTCATGGCTATTTGATGGCGATTGTCCAATATAGTATTTTGTTTTGGGGCAGTGGAAAAATCAACCTTACCACGATTTTCAGAAAGCAGAAGAAGGCTGTGAGAGTCATTGATAATTTGAGGCCGTGGGATTCATGTAGGAATTCTTTTAAGAAGTATAAGATACTTACGGTACCAGCTCTCTACTTCCTGGAACTAGCATTATATATAAAGAAAAATGAAGAAAGACAACAGAATAATCGACTGCAGCATGAGTACCGCACAAGTAGTGATGTGGGTCGGGTAAATACCCAGCGGGTAGGTAAATATAAATTGGGTATTTACCCGAGGCCCGGGTAAATACCCAAAAACTGGGTATTTATAATTTTTATTGAATTTAGAAAAGATTTAGTTGTATTTTTGCATTCAAACGCCTTCAATGAAAGTGAAATGATGACAAGATGCAAACAAAAATATTTTATATGGTGACAAATAGCATTTAACTTCCGAGCATCATTGACATAAATACCCAGGTACTGGGTATTCATGATTTCATTTGTTCTGTGTTGCTAAATCTTATTGAGAATGGCAAAATTTTTTTATCAATAACTATTATTTAGCGTTCAAAGAGAGGGAAATTTGACCTAGTATGTATCACTTTTCACTTGCAATCCATTTTCTAGGGAAAAATCATAATAAAACGAAAAAAATAGAAGCATGTTCACTATTTTTCTAATGTGGTGCTGTCATGGTTTCATTGAAGATTGACTTCATTGACGATTTCGTTGAGGAAGCATTACATTATGCCATTGATACAAGCGAATCTGATAAAGGGTGGATGGTAGTGGACGGCCAACTGCCGAACGGCAAAATCATGCCCCATAAGAACAATGTAATTTTTATCAATATTTTGTAGCAGATAGCGCCGTTATTTATGGACAAAATTACACGTTCTTTATGTCATTTGAAAAACATAAAACAGATTATTTACTCAGTTTTTTATTGAGATTTCTTTTATGGTACCGTATAGTCTGTATAAGAAAAGGAGACATTCTGGCAAGATGAAAAAATGACTCCAGCTCCAGAAATATCAGTTTAAAGATGATAAATTTGGTCTCAAATTGTAGATCAGAATGTTTCCTATAATTTGAGACCAAATTTATAATTAGATAATTAAATAATAACTAATATCTCTGGAGCTGGAGTCATTTTCTCATCTTGCCAGAATTTTTTCTTTGCTTATACTAAGTATTATTTAGGCTAATTATTCCCAAGAGAACAGAAAAGACCTACTTCATCAGGGAAATATTGAGCGAAATTTTAACGTGAGGATTCAGGACACCTGAAAAACATTTTTTACAATCTTAAACTACACGTGCTCTATCCCAATCTATGCCAATTGGCCTCTCATTTTTAGAATGTTGATAAAATAAATTTCCCAATGAACTAATTTTATTCAAAGTTAAATGTTTGAGTTTGATCCATTTTTATGCCCTTCAGCCTTAAAAAATATTTCAATATTATTTCTTTCCATCTACAGAATTTTAATTCATGATTCAATTAAAATTACAATTTCAAGTAGATACATAAAAATATGCATAGAACTTCCATATGTTTTTCTTGACACAAATAATTCTCAAAAACATTTTCTAAGAGTTAGCTTCTTATTTTTGTTCCTCAATAGCCTTAATATGCTTCGCGAGATTTTCAAGTTCGTAACTATTGGTTTTAATTTTCTTCTAATGTATTATTTTTATTTAGTAGCCTATAGTTTAGAAATAAACTATATAATAGTTTATAGTGTAGAAATATATACATAAAACTCCTGCAGAGTTTGTCTTATCTTATTTACCCAGTTTTTTTCATGAAGAATCCTATTCATTCAAAACTTTAAGTTATACTTTGAAAAACTATATAAAGTCATTGAAAATAGCAAATAAGTTATTATAATTTTATAAAAATACTATTACTATGCCAATATATCATCAATGCCAATAATAACATATTCAGGGGTACAAACATCAATGATCCAATAAATACCCAATATACCCGGGTATTTATGAATTTTGGGTATTTACCCGGGTAAATACCCTGGGTATTTACCCCGAGTTTTAAATACCCGGGTATTTTACATCACTACGCACAAGGCATCGAGAAACCTTGCAACACCCATATCACAGGACCAGCGCTTTGGAGAGGGGTCCACTTTACAGCGGGTTGAAAGTCTTCAATGTTTTGCCAGCTGATATTAAAATGATCGACGACTTGAAGCGGTTCAGGTGGAGATTAAAAGAAATATTGACTCCAGCAGCACCCTACACCATGGAGGAATGTTGTCGGTTGTTTGCATGATCGGTTCGGCTTCGTTTTCGTCGACTTAGTGTATACCTATATAGAGACTTTATATATATTATACAATTTGAGATGTCACATACTATTAAGCTATGTTTTATTATGTAGTGAAACGTGATACAATAAATTCTAATTCTAATTCTGTTCAACAAGAGTTTGGAGTGGATTTTATCTTCAAATTGACTCTCAAAAATAATGAAGATTGACATATCAACTCTGATGTGATGAAGTTTTGACGTTAAAAATTCAACACCATTCGTTCTACACACAGATGAACAATTTTGGTCCCAAATTTTAGAGTACCGGTAGCCCAAGGTTATTAAAGACAAGGTTGTTCCGATTTTCGAGAATTTGAAAAGTGGTGGGGGAACCCAAAATATGACGTAGTTCAGATCAGTGATTCCCACTACACTGAAGCTCACAACTACACTGGCGCATTGAAAATATGAATAATAATTATTATAGAACTTCCATAGCTCAAACTGGCATACATTTAAACAAGGTAACTCCAATAAAAAAATATAATTAGTCAATTAGGTTTCCAATTAAAAACTAGCTCATTATTATTATTATTATGCATGATAATAGGCCTATTTATTATTATTGTTATTATTATTAATATCATGCATGATAATAATCCAGATAATTGGATGCTTAATCTAGTATTGTATAAGCTTTTGATAAAATTAAATAATGATATACATCGTATTTCTGATTACACATTATGATACAAGAGATAATAATACTTGTAAATTGACGGATTGTTATAAACTTTGCCGATTTCGTTATGGAACCGATATACGGTAATAAATTATTTTAATATTATATGCTTCCATAACGTGGGACACAATATGAAATTGGTATTTTTCTTTGAAGAAGAGTGAAAAAATATCAACATATGATATTAAATTATAAAATTAGTTTTGCTGAAAAGATTGAAAGACCGCGCATGCGCCGCACTACTGCGCCGGTGTAGTTGTGAGGTTCCAGTGTAGTCGGGATCACTGATCTGAGCTACGTCATTTTTCGGGTTCCCCCACCACTTTTTCATTTTGCCCAATATCAGGCAGTTATAGAATAACCTTTTTCTAATAACCTTGCCGGTAGCCTATGTGAAATTTTGATTGGAATACACACCCATTACACATTTAGAAGTATGAATAAGACAATAAGATTACGACAAGTAATATTGTGAAATCTATGCATTCTATTACCCACTCTGGTTTTATGGAGTATATTTTTAAAAGGCTTGAACCTTGAAATCATGTCAAATGAATCGATAGACTGGCAGTCATTTATTCACAATATAAACTTGATATGGAGATTAAAAAGCAGCTTAATGTCTAGTCATTAATTTTTTGAACTCATAGACTAAGAAAGAAAACCAAGACTATTTTATACCTGTAAGAGTCTCCATCCCTATTATAATCACAGAGAAGATAATCCTTTCCAAATTCACGATCTCTAGCTATTTTCAAAGGCTGATCCACCGATGATAACAAATCTTCACACAAGTTTGGAACGAGATCTATGAGATCACTCAAATTCTTTTCTATTTGCTGGGGCGGCAGCCTTCGCATCAAGTCTAATGCACTATCCATCTGCTGATCCGTCTGAAAATAAAAAGTTACCAGTACAATTAGTTCCGCATTTATAAATCTTCACATTTGTTTTCAAGTTGAAAGAGTAATTTTAGGCTACATGTGTATAGATTGATAATAGGCTGGAATATAATTAGGTAAATTTATTTAAAACTCGATAATTTGTAAACCTTTATAGTTAGCATGTTTTCTATTTACCCTCAATATTGCAACTTCCTATAAAATTAATTCGAACTTGAATGGAAATAACCTGAATTTCAAATGAGTGGGGTTCTACTATGGTTTGAAAAAAATTGTTTCAGACATTTATCCGCCTACATTTATGACAGTTGACAGTTGGTTGCAACATAGGCCTATATTTTGTTAGCTATATTTATGAGTCTATGCTAGGAGCGCCGAAGATGAGTACTAGAACCGCGACTGAAACAGAAAGTGAACAGTATAGCAAGTAAAAATTAAACTTGATAACATTTATTTGCCAATAAATGGATTAAGAACAAGATTAAGATTAGAAATATTTTTATGAAAACGTGATGAACTTGTCTGCTCTGATCCTGAAAGCTATGATAATTATGAATGATGAGTAAGTATCTCTTACCAGCACACATCTAAATGGTTTACCAAACTACACGAGTCACCATGCGCGATTAAAAGCGTATATTCAAATGATTCAATCTTGAAGCCGGTCCAGATGCTGACAAGTCGACTCGCGAAGTGTGGACAGACTTGAATCAAATTCTTCTAACTTACCACAGAAAAGATAGCCTAAGTCTTGAGATTGATCTACTCTGAGCTTAGTTCTACGCATGTACTTGTGCATGGCAAATTGGGTAGAGCCGTGGCGTGATCAACATCTAATACACCACCGGTTACATAGAATTTAAATATTTGAAATTACCCTCAAGGTAATCCTGAGTTAAGATTTCTTTCGAATTCTGAGTTTGGGAAAATTGACAATTCTTGGTTCTTAAAAGATTATGTGACCTATCAACTTTCTATTTCGTTTGTTCTAGCTTAAGTTGTGTAAGAAAAAAAATTAACTTAACGTATAGAAAAACATTGCTTTATCTTTCAAATTTTGTAAAGAAGCTGTGGGCCTAACGCTTATAAAGAAGACTCAAGTTACTTAGCCTGCGTAATAGAATCGAGGATTGATTTCAAAATTAATGTCAAATATACATTAAAAATGAACTAGGCCTATTAACTTAGTACTGTATTCTCAATTTACAGTGAGTTAAGTGGAATAAGCTAACCTATTAGATTAAGCAGCTAACCAAATAAGTTTATCATATCAAAAATTATAAAATTAGGGTGGATAATAAAGAGCAATCTTGACGTTAGAAGATGGAAATACCAAATACTGAAGAAGAATCTATTTGAATGATTGAATGGACTACATGACAGATTGGAATGTTTTGCTATTCCATGTCCAAGCTAGCCACACCCTCAACTTTACACATCATCAGTTTTCACATATGCATGAAACACAATAAATTAATAAAAAGTCAATGGAAATTGAATTAATAATTATAAAATAGAAGTAGATCAATAGGAAAGAAACAAGAGAACATTATTTTGTTTGTTTCTATTTTTCTTAGGTTATGACAACTTGAGGTTAGATTATGGAATTACAGTATATCATGAAGACATTTGAACATAGCGGAATGGATGTGATTAGCAGAATAAGGACAAAAATATTTTTAAACCTTACCATTTTATCAGGTACTTAAGCGTTTAATCAACAATAAATCATAAAGAAATTATTTGACTATTTTTCGAGGATCAACTCGTTTACCAACCAACGTGACCCTGAAACTGAAACATATTTTCAGTGCCTTATGAATATAATCATCGAGGAAGAAAGATTTCTTAATGTAATGTTAAAATCGCATTTAAAGCATTAATATATGAAAATTTAATATAGAAATCATATGATCATTTATTCCACAACATTAAATTTGATACTTAAACATTTGAGAGATGTTTCTTTCAAATGATTTTATTTTTTCTGAATCGAAAACAAAATACAGTTACTGCCCATCATAATCCAATTTTTAATTCTCAATACTTCTTTTAATTTTCGAAATAACTATTCAATTCAAATCTCAACATCACCATGAAATGAGCGGATCAATACTGGGTACCCCTCTAGGAAGTAATCGGAAATAAAACGTGGTCGTCGTGCGCCTGCGCCTCCTACCCTGTTCGCGATCGCGAAACCCTGAATTCATCGCCCTGTTTGGCTACACATGTGAGTATACCAAAATTTGTTTAAATAATTATGTCAAAATTACTATTTTCTATTTGTTTGTGTAACTTATCTAATTCATCACTCCTCACCTCAAACTTTTACTATCTTGGAGAGTTTCATGATGAATTGAAACCTAATAATTACTCATTTTTCATGACCGGTTTCTAGGTTGACACGGCTTATTTCTTTCCCGCCATGTTGTTTCTTGAATCTTTTCAATTTTTAGTGGGAAATTATTCTTTTTTACCTCAGCTTAATAACTAGCACAATAGTTTTTTTGCTTGTTCAATTTCTAATCTATCCCTAGCTAGTTTAACTTCGCGTGTGTAACCTACATACACCACTGCATCCTACATTTCCATTTGACATTGCTATCTTGGTAAATAGTGTTATAGGTATCATATTTTATTTTCTATCAGTGCTTTCCACTACGTTAAAGTTGATTTGACTTGAGCTTTCATAATCAAACTAGATTTTTATGGCATAATCTGAACTTACGGTAAGGTGATGACCACATTGCAATTCAAATTACTGTGGTCTAATACAAGTTGGGTCTATTCCACGTGTCGTGAAACTTGAGTTTTATGTTTTGAGGTGTTGAACAAATTTGTGCACTTTCCATTCTTCCCCAAAAAAGTTAACAAGTTACCAATTGAAGTAGTTTACTTTCTCTGTATATGCGTAGCCCTACTCTTCAAACAAATCTTTGAGTTCTCATCACTCATGGAATTCTTTGTCTGTTGAATATTAAATAAATCACGTCTATATGCCCCTGCATTTCTCATCATTCCAAATTACCTTTTTCTGTGTGCTATTTGATTGTAATTTCTCTTGACATATGTCACAACCTTAGCTCTTTTCCCTTTTGTTGTTACATGTACTCAAGTTACTGATAAGTCAACTGCATGATATAAAAAAAATTTCTCTTGTACTTAACTTACAGCATAATTGAATTTGAGGGTTCTTGAACTCGTTCATTAGCCTATTTAATATTAGTCAGAATTATTGGTGAATCAAGCCTTGCTTTGGTATTATTCTATTTTTTGAAAAGAAGGTTAACATAGGCCTTGGTATTTGTATATGTTCTTGTCACTATAATCAAGATTCAAATAGATTGGTCATTCTAAGTAAATCTTATGATCAAAGTTGTGAAAACAACTGTCAGAACAAGACTTTTGAACAGACAAGAACAGACTTTGTAGTTTGATGTCATCAACCGACTACGATTTTCAATGTTCTAAAATAACATGAATTTAGTTTGTAACAGAATCTTGATTCAGCATTCATAAAATCTGTAAAATTCAATGTGATTTTATTGTTTTTCATTCATACAATATGCTTAGTTATAGTACTATTGAATCACTCAATCATTAGTAAACCCAATGACTTTAAGTTACACCATCAATCAAAAACCTATGACTAATTTGCCTTTTAAATGCAAATCTTTCAAAGTAACATAAACTTCAGTCTCTCGCTCTTGTGTTACATCCTCTATCTAAGTCACCCTTGCTATTTTTGCTAGTATCCAGTCTAGTTTGCTGATTTCTACTGGACAGGACAGTATCAAAAGTAGTAATGCGGCTATTTGCCGCTTTGTGCGAGTGTTTCTGAGAATTTTTCTACTGATAATTCTTAGTAAATATCAAGTTGAGAATTAATTCAAGTCTTTTAGGACGATATGAGTTTTGTTTAAAACTTTTAATCATAGCCTATATTTGTAAAGAATCAAGAAATAGGTGGTTTACTCAGGTTGTTATACATGTTAGCCTTGGTAACATTTCTTATTCTTCTCAAGGGTCTACATCCACTAGTAGTACTACCTTCCAATGATCGGCCTGCCGAATTATTTGGACTGCCGGTTTCCCTATCCACTTACAGTTTTCGACTTTAACAAACAGTTGATTGTCTTTTATAAATTGTGTCTGATTTGCTACTTTTGAGCTGTTGAGCTTGATCAACACCTGAGCTTGAACACCTGACCGTTGCTCTTGAATGAAGCGTTGAACTTGAATAGGTGATGATTTTAAAACTGGAAGATTAAATTTAAGTTACTAATAGATTATGTTTTTGAATCTGATCAATTTTTGCCAAAACGTTTTGCGGTGACAGATAATCTAGGTACAGTACTACTGTATTTGTACTAATTAGGAGATTGCTAAATGATTTTAACGAGATATTACCTATAATGTAATAAATCAATAATTTTCACGAATTAATTTCGATCGATTTCATGGAACTTCGCATTATTTATTTATTAGTTGCAAATAATAATTTTTATTATAGCCTAATGGGGAAATAATCAAGCACAATCTCTAGTTTCAGATTCAATTTGAATTTTATTTTAACAAATTGAGATGGCAGACATTGAGGATACTCATTTTGAAACTGGTGACTCAGGTGCTTCAGTAACTTACCCTATGCAATGCTCTGCATTGCGTAAAAACGGATTCGTTATGCTCAAGGTGAGTTTTTGTGGTAAATTTTATGACTAAAGTCTGTTCACGATCACTTGAGACGAAATCGGAAATGAATGAACTTTTTGCGTGGGTGCGTGTAATGGTAGGTCTTCTTCTGTGCGAAATGGTAAGCTGCAGTCGAACAGCTGACACTTGTCTTGAACTGTGATTGGCTACAGTCCGACTTGTCTTGAACTATGATTTGCTACAGCTGTTCAACTGTGTCCGACCGTTTCGTACTGAAGACCTACCATTTTCACACAATACATCCTTCAACAAATATTTTGTACTTGAAATTGAAATTCCATTCAGATTATTCTCTTACAGGCTAATGATTAGTCCTTGACTGAGGGGAGGATCAAGAATGATTTTCTGAAAGTCCCAACTATTCTATTGGAAAACCTAGGATAGGAATGATCTCGTGAAATGAGAATCCCGTCCTTGTTTAAAGATTATTTAATACTTATGTCGTACATCATATGTTAGTTTTAGTTTTTAACAGATTCTGTAAAATTTGTAATCGAATTTTAACTTGAGACTGGTTTTGGGTTCATATTACCGTATAGTAGACTGTATTATATACTTGGTATATGATGGATGGACAGCAACACATCCATTTTTATGATGAAATTTCAGGTCACACGATTTTAAATAATTACATTCAAAATAGAATGATTTAACTTAGCTGTAATTCTAATTTCTAACGTCAGCTCTTGATAGTAGAGGTCCTACATTTTCAAGTTGATATCGTATTGATATTTAATTTAATCGAGGGTAGAATGTTATATTTAATAAAGATGCGAGTAACTGAATTGAATTCTAAAAAAATGAATTTGAGCATCTCTTCAATTTTCTTTGTTGATAATATTCAATTTGTTTTTCAGGCTCGCCCTTGTAAAATAGTGGAAATGTCAACTTCAAAGACTGGTAAACACGGACATGCCAAGGTACACTTGGTTGGACTGGATATTTTTAACGGAAAGAAATACGAAGATATTTGCCCTTCTACTCACAACATGGATGTACCATTTGTTAAACGCGAAGATTATCAGGTAAATATAGTCGTTCTCTGAGTGACTTTCTTTCTACTCGTTGTGGTTTAAATCTGCTTGATATTTTTTAAAACGAAACTGGTGGATATTACGTGCTAAAATTTTCCATGCTCTTAATTTTATCGAAACTCCATATTTTTTTATAGTGAATGGTGATTTTGGAGATCTCCCTCGTGTTTTTTTACTCTTGACTCGGAAGAAGTTTTAAAAATTCTAATCTTAGTGTATCATATGAAGAATCTACCATGATTTTCCTTTGACGGAAATTAAGATTATGGTGCCGGTGGAACTTCCTTTTGGAACTCCCCACCGAATACGGCATAAGAATACATACATACATTATGTGTTTGAACTGTTTTACGCCTATGGATTCCAGTTTCTGCTACTATCTTCCGTTCAAATGAGAAAAAAATCACTGTGCATACTCCGAAAACATGAGCATGTTATTATTATAGTCTATCCAAGCAAAGAAGACAATCTGGCAAGATGTGAAAATAACTCCAGCTCGTTCAATATTCGTTTTAAAGTTTAATAAATAGAAAGTTATTATAAATTTGGTCTCAAATTTCAGATCCTTAGCCTACTGTTTCCTACAATTTAAGATCAAATTTATAATTCTTGATCTACTATTGACCGAGCTGGGGTCATTTTATCATCTTGCTTGGAAGAATAATGTAAGAGGAGAAGGAACGTCTGGACACAAAGAATGTTCTTACAAAGTAACATTAAGGCCCATCATAGACGAGCGTCGAAAAAACTCTGCGTTTTCGTCGCAGCGGGAACGCGCGTTCGACAGTACCTAACTATTGTGTTGAATGGGCTTGTCTACACGAGCGAGATGAATGCGCGCCCATGTAACAGAAGGGTTTCTGTCGAACACGCGTCCCCGACGCGACGAAAACGCCGCGTTTTCGACGCTCGTCTAGAATGGGCCTTACTCGAGATGAAATTCTTCCGGATTAATCGACCATTTTCGAAGAACATATAATATTCCGCTACACGTAGAAAGGGTGGGTGCTTGATTAGTGTGTTTTCATCTTAGATTCAGCAACTGCACTTACGCGCATTGCGGATATATTGCACAACATCATATTTAAAGACAAACATATCAATAAGGAACGACAACTATAGCACAGAGAACTCAAATTTACCTTCTCTGTGTTACCTTACCTTGATTTCAAATCATATAGCACAGAGTTGGGAAATTTACCTTTCATGTGATTACAGGCAGTACATTCAAGTAAAGCCGGTCCCATGTGTATAATTCTGGCGTTGTTTGCCATGCCACTCTGCGACAATTATTGCTGAAACTGTCATTTGTATACGCTGGCTCAAGATGCAAAGCTATATGCACGAGGTTAAATTTTCTTTTAAGAAAATACACAAGATTGATATTTTTCAGATATTGCCGCTAATATTTCTTCAGCTGCTCCATTGAGTTTGATGGATTCTCCAATAATTGGAACAATTATTGAAATAATTTATTCATGATCCCATGCGACATTTTTTTGCCGTGATTATTGTGTTCAAATATATTAGGTACGGAAGTATACAAACATCCTGTTACTGAGAGCCGATCCTTTTTTTGCCTAAAATGGACTTCCCATTTTATTGTCCAATGAAATTGACCTGTATAAATGTTCGAAAGATATTTTTTCTTTATTTGAAGCTGGCTAATGGAGGCTTCGAAAGTAACTGTCGAACATACAAACAAACAGACAGTCAACGACTTCGGCGTTGAGTCAAAAGTAAGAAGATGCTTCGCTTGTCCAACTATTTATTCGGGTTACAAAATGTTGATGGTTTGTCAAATAATGTTAATCAGAACAGTTTTAAGAGAATTTCAATTTTTCACTTGTTTGACTGATTTTAAGATTATTTTTCTCATATAACGGCTGCGGCAGTGCATCAGGCAATTCCGTAATCACCAAAAATAATTACAATTGAAAAATATTAGCTTTAAAATAAAAAAAGTCAGATACTTTACTGGAGTCTGTCCCGCAACCGTGTGCAAAGATTGATAATATTCAACCAATCAAGATGAAGAACTAATATTGATGTATAAAAACCACATATGGGAGTAAACGGATCAAACTAAGGTTATCAACAGTGGTGGTAACCACTTACTTTATCAACAGCTCTTTCAACAAAAATCAATCTATAAAATGAAGCAATAACTAGTGATGTGGGTCGGGTAAATACCCAGCGGGTAGGTAAATATAAATTGGGTATTTACCCGAGGCCCGGGTAAATACCCAAAAACTGGGTATTTATCATTTTTATTGAATTTATAAAAGATTTAGTTGTCTTTTTGCATTCAAATGCCTTCAATGATAGTGAAATGATGACAAAATGCAAACAAAAATGTTTTATATAGTGACAAATAGCATTTAACTTCCGAGCATCATTGACATAAATACCCGGGTACTGGGTATTTATGATTTCATTTGTTTCTGGGTTGTTGAATCTTATTGAAAATGACAAGACATTTTTTATTAATAACTATTATTTAGCGTTCATAGAGAGGGGAATTTGATTTATACCTCATTCACAGTAACTTGAGACAAAGTACGATAAGACACAGTCCCGACATGAAAAATGCGGACACATACTCACCCATACACATTGCCAATGCTTTACTTAGTCGTGTATTGGTCATAGTTTATCGTGGTTGAGGTTGCCACCCCATATTTACACGCACATATTCGCTGTGTGCAAGTGGGTGGAAAGGATATTTTTGGCGATCGAGGCGCTATTGGCGGATCATTTCGGCGAAAAATTGATCGAATTAACATTGGAGGAGATAGGGCTAAACCTATCTTTTGTTGTGTTCCGGATTGTAAAAATAAAACACGCAATGGAAATTTCAAGTTCTACACTTTTCCAGTTGCCATACATAAGTTTCATCAATAAAAAGAATGGTTCACTGCATTGAATAAATATTGATAGGTGAAGCTAACCTTATTGTTTTGTTTACGTGCAAAAGAATTTATCGATCAAGTAGGACCATGGAGTGTTCCATTCTAACCTGTACATCAGGTAATGTACATGAATAGTTTTTATGTTAGTTAATCTAATAAGCTGTTATTATCAACGCAAAAACTCTATTAATTATGTTTTAATAAGGAATATTCATATCATTCAATTTCTCAAATAAATGTGAGCTTGCGCCAATTTTTCATCACAAAGTTTTTGTCGACTCTCAAATACATCTGTTTGCGGTTGTCTGCTCTCAAATACTTGAAAACTAGGATTTTTCTAATATAATGAGCTATAATACTATCAATAACTAACATTCCTATCCTAAACATTCCTATTCTAATTACTGAGAAATGCATGAAGCAGCAAATAATTCCATTCTAATTATTAATGCGTTTTTCTCATTTAGCGCTATGCTTTGTATGCTAAAACGCGCAGAAAAGTACACACTATAATCCACCAGAGCCGCAGCACGGTAGATGCTCATAGCGAATACGCAAAAAGTATATTCACTTTGTCTCAAGTTATCGTGAATAGGGTATAGTATGTATCACTTTTAACTTGCAATCCATTTTCTAGGGAAAAATTATAATAAAACGAAATAGAAGCATGTTCACTATTTTTCTAATGTGTTGCTGTCATGATTTAATTGATAAAGATTGACTTCATTGACGAGTTTGTTGAGAAAGCATCACATTATGCCATTGATACGAGCGAATCTGATTAAGGGTGGATGGTAGTGAACGGCCAACTGCCGAATGGCAAAATCATGCCCAATAAGAACAATGTAATTTTTGTCAATCTTTTGGAGCAGATAGCGCCGTTATTTATGGAAAAAATTACACGTTCTTTATGTGATTGGAAAAACATAAAACAGATTATTTACTCAGTTTTTTATTGAGATTTCTTTTATGGTACCATATAGACTGTATAAGCAAAGAAGACATTCTGGCAAGATGAGAAAATGACTCCAGCTCCAGAAATATCAGTTTAAAGATGATAAATTTGGTCTCAAATTGTAGATCAGAATGTTTCCTTTAATTTGAAACTAATATTGCTGGAGCTGGAGTCATTTTCTCATCTTGCCAGAATTTTTTCTTTGCTTGGACAGACTATTATTTAGGCTAAATATTTCCAAGAGAACAGATAAGAGTTACTTTTTCATGAAAAGCCCACATCCAGGACACCTGGAAAATATTTCTTACAATCTAAAACTACACGTGCTCTATCCCAATCTATGACAATAGGCCTCTCATTTTTATGTTGATTTAATCATTTTAATGTTGATAAAATGAATTTCCCAATGAATTAATTTTATTTAAAGTTAAATGTTCGAGTTTGATCCATTTTTATGCCCTTTATCAGCCTTAAAAAATATTTCAATATTATTTGTTTCCATCTACAGAATTTTAATTCATGATTCAATTAAAATTACAGATTTATTACAATTTCAAGTAGAAACAGTAGTACATAAAAATATGCATAGAACTTCCATAGGTTTTTCTTGACACAAAAAATTCTCAAAAACATTTTCTAAGAGTTAGTTTCTTATTTTTGTTTTTAAATAGCCTCAATATTCTTAGCGAGATTTTCATGTTTGTAACTATTGGTTTTAATTTTCTTCTAAATTATTATTTTTATTTAGTAGCCTATAGTTTAGAGTAGAAATATATACATAAAACTCCTGCAGAGTTTGTCTTATCTTATTTACCCAGTATTTTTTTATGAAGAATCGTATTCATTCGAAACTTCAAGTAATAAGTTACTTGAAAAAACTATACAGGGTGTTTCAGGAGGAATGTGCAATACTTCTCAGGCTGATTCCTTACACCAAGTAGACAAAAAAGTTCCATGGGACCAACCCCCAAAAACGCTTTGTTACTGAGATAACAATGGCGGAAAATTGATATTTTTCAAAATATATTAATTTTTCTAATTTTTTAGAGGCTTTAGTGAGGTTCTAAAATAATCAATTCCTATGTAAAATTAGCTGAGGAATTCAATGAAACCAGTTCCAGGTCTGTAACTTCAACGGTTATTGAGATAATTGGAAAAATATGCTAGAAAACGCAATTTTTCAACAATAAGGGTAAGATTTTTCAATTTGGGTAAGATTTACACAATCGCCGCCACTTAACTTTTTCTTTAGACTCTCTTCAACTTCCATTAATAAAAAATACAATTTTACTATTCCTTATCCAGTTATAACCCTTATTGTTAAAAATGGCAGAAAACTTTTTTGTCTACTTGGTGTAAGGAATCAGCCTGAGAAGTATTGCACATTCCTCCTGGAACACCCTGTATAAAGTCATTGAAAAAAGCAAATAAGTTTTTATAATATTATAACAATACTATTACTATGCCAATATATCATCAATGCCAATAACATATTCAGTGGTACAAACATCAATTATTCAATGAATACCCAATATACCCGGGTATTTATGAATTTTGGGTATTTACCCCGAGTTTTAAATACCCGGGTTTTCTACATCACTAGCAATAACTTCCATCTCTGATAACATTTATTTGAACCATCCAGCGTCCACTAAGGGAGTGGCTTGTATAGTTCAATTCACGTGATAATTGGTGAATTTGAAATTTTTCATAATAACGATAAATACAGGATATTACACATAAAACACCCTGTTTTTCAACCTCAACTCTGTTAGGGATGAAGTATAAAAGTTTTTCTACTCATCAATCTTCTCATTTTTAGACGCTCTAAACGATGAAAAAAAAAATCGAAAAATCTCAACAATGAAAAAGTTGAAAATATTATCTCACCCTTATCGATCAAAGTCAACAAACATCCTATGGAGATTCAATGCATGTAATCGTCATCATCATTTTACCTTCAAATCGAGTGATTTAGACAAAGATTTTCCCATAGGAGAGATTTTAGAAAATCGAAATTTTACCGTTAGTTTCCATCCCCTCATTCCTTAACCATCAACCCTACAAGAATTTTCAAAAACCAAAAAATTAGCTCAAAAAGCGCTACAAAACGGCAAAAAGACATTTTAAAATATCACATTAAACAAGATTCTCACTTTTTTCACACCCACCCTGCACCCTCTCAAAATGTCCGCTAAACAAAAATGACTAAGCCAAACTGTAGAGAATTGCTTCTACTTTCATTTAAAGCAATAAAAAACTTGAAAAAAAATTCATATAAAACGAGGGTAGTTTTTCGCGGTTTGAAAAAAATAGGGGTAACTTTTCAAAATGTCGAGGTTTTCCCTATGGTTCCAGCCCAAACCGAATCCATCCCAACTCCCCCCCAAGAATCCACCAAAACTGCATCATAAAAATCTTTAATGTCAATGATACGTGATCCTGCAATTATAGTATGTTAATACTCGTTGTTGAACTAGATTGGTTGAATAAGAAGTCTTGGTAACTTACAAGGTTGTTAATAAGCTAGTACAGATCATAATGGAGGACCTTTTTCGGTATGGCATTTTTAATGGTATAAATGTATGTATTTGGCAGGGTCGGATTCAGGATCTGTGGGCCCCTAGGCTCAGCTTGTGGTGCGGGCCCCAATGGGGGATCTGGGGGGTGTGCCCTCTCAGCTAAGCGGGGGGTCCAGGGGCCCTCCCCCGGGAAATTTTGTAAAAATTTACTTTTAAATTGCGTTTTAGGAGGCTTTTCTATGGTCTATTAAATGAGAAAATTTCTATTTTTTAAGCATAAAATATTGATAATGATAGCCTATATAAGATCAATTCAATACCGGTACTGAGTTTAAGATTACTAACAATAACAATACAAATACAATATCTGGGGCCACTTTCATTTAATAAAATACCAATCGAATTGAGGATATGTCCTTCTCTTACAATATGTTTTGTAAAATAGCCAAAAGATGGTTATTTACTGTGAGCGGCACTTGGGCTCTTGTAAGAAGGTAGAGAAGGAAGGAAGGAAGAAGTGTAAGAAATCGATGTTTCTTAGCATATATTTGATATTTTTCTAAATAAATCGTTGTAATATTTCCAGATATCCTTGATTCAAAATCTAATTGTTTTTTCTTCGTCTAATAAATTCTTGTTATAATTTAACGTGCAGGAGCTAGAGTCACGACTATTATAATGAGTGATTGAAAATTTGTCTTTTATTTCTGTATAATTTTATTACGATGCGCTGCAGGCAGTTTTCTAACTTTGTAAATTGTATAGACTAGAATCACAATTTGTATCCTTATATTTTTGTAACTTTTTTTGAATACTTGCCACATTTACTGGATATAGTGGCCAGTTAATTTCCTAGTTTTTTAAATCGAAAATATTGAATTTTTCGGGAATTTATGGGAATAAAAATGCATTATTCATTGAACAAAAACTATTACAAATTCAAGAAAGATTCGTGAGTTATTGAAAACTCATTCATGATGAGATTGGGATAAAATTTAAAAGTATACAACTCATTCTTTTAATGCTACAGTCTTTACTAACAGATCTTCACTTGCTTACTTTGCAAAATAATTGATCCCGATAGAACTTTTATTAAGTTTTCATTTTATTTATTCAAAGTTGAATTCAACTTTCATGAAATAAATAAGTGCCAAACTGACAATTTTGGTACGGTAGTGTGAACTGCCAAAGCATATAACTTATTTCAATAATTTATTATTCCCTATCAGAACAGCTTAGCAATATATCTACAATTTCATACTCCTTGCCACGGTCATAAACAAGAATAGCTATCAATGATTGTGAACTGAAGAAGTATTTTTCCCGCTAGGGAGAAAATTTTTCCATAAAAATGCTCTGAAACTATATTTTTTAAAGAGTTTTAAGCCTTATTATCAGTTTCATTATTTGTAAACTTACTGTATTAATTTCTCATTTATTAAGTACGGTTTGCTGTTTAATAAGCTTAAACAAATAAAATTCATCTGAATTCAATTCTTTAACCAGACAGGTGAACAACAAATGGCAGTTCTATCACCAAAGACAGTGATTTTGTTCAAGAGGAGTTTAAATAGTAGTTTCAACTTGTATTATTATTAAACAGATACATAACATTCAACAAATACAGATTATATAAAACAGTTTGGCCATTTAATTTATTGATATTAGTTTGCTCGAATGCAAGTTGCCAAGTTCTAAAATTTTCTATTTTATTTTTCTAAAAATATTTTTTCTTTTCAATATCTTTGTGGTGCGGGCCCCTAGGCGCCAGCCTAGTTGGCCTACCCGTAAATCCGGTACTGGTATTTGCTATTATTGAAATTAGTGTATCTCATGATTTTTATTCAACTATGGTGTTTTCTTAATCGCCATTTTTTCACTGCCGCATCCGTTATTTGGTTCAACCAACTTCTGTAATCGTTACCATGGTCCATTTGCGTAGAGTTCGATTAAAAGGGTCTCTACTGTATTACCTATCATTATAACAAAATACGTGTCCTCATACTCACTTACATACTTATGTATTGATATTTTTCATTATCTTATCATCATCTTATTGACATTAAGCTCATTTAATCCAATTTTTATGTTTTTCCAGTTGACCGACATTTCTGATGATGGATACTTGTGCTTGATGTCTGATAATGGAGATCTCCGAGAAGATTTGAAAGTGCCGGATGGTGAAATCGGACAACAGCTTAAAACAGAATACGATGCTGGAAAAGAGCTTCTGGTGAGTCGAATTATTTAATTTATTGAATTCATAATTTGATGACCAATGTTTTCACTTCAAATCTTATTTTGCGTTGAATAATTTCATCAAATCGTAAATTGTATAGGCTATTCAGCTAATCATGGACCGATCATTCTTAATATAATACACATCATAATATTCAATATATCAAATAGATTATTTACGCTCGGTAGTTATGATATCAGTTGTTCGCCTTCACAAGTTGATATTGGTTCAGTGCTGTCACTAAATTAGTTGAAAATGTATAATAAACCAGTTCATAAATTCATAAAATATCGTTCAGCAAATCCCGACCTGACCCTGATCAAAGTCTCTCATTTGATAAGTTTTTTTTACCTTGATCGTTTTTACCTGTGCAAAGCAAACTCCATCCTAATTCTGGTCAAAAACCCCTCTATCTCAAATCTTCTTTATTTGATGACAATTGGTCGTGAACTTCTAGTGGCAATTTTATGTCAAAACAAGAAATCCCGCTTTCTAGAGATTAGGTGTTCACCCTGTGCTGGCTAATTTTTGTGACACTTGATTTTCTCAAACTGAGGGTAGGTCTGAATGATCAAATGTACCTTAATCCTTTTTTGTACCTAAATGCCTACCTATATAGACAATTGTCTTTGCGATTTCTTCATTATTCTTATTTTAATTTTTACTTAAGATATAAAATTATTTTGTACTTGCTCTGCTCTTTCAATTATTTTTTCTTGTTTCAATTGGCTTAAGCCTTGAAACAATTGTTTTTGTAAATAAATAAATATATAGCTGACCTATATGTCTATGGCTGGAGGTAAAGTGCCTGTATCCAATGTATAATTATTTCGACCTGATGTTACGTGGCCTTGTTGATTTATTTATGAACAAAAATGCGTAACTTTTAAAACGTGGGTCTCAGTTTTTGCCATGTTCTCGGTGCTTCATATCTAAGATTTTTGTTTTAAATATTATTCATCACTAGACTCTACTCCTCGAAAAAACGTATACTGCCTGAACACAACAATAATGCATATTATGGTAAGGGTTTTTGCAGCTGATACTAATTCAAGTTTGTTAATAACTTTTCCAAATATATTACGTCATTCATTATTGTAAATTATCTGTACTCTGGAACATTATGTAACAAACTCATCAGGTACATCTAGTGACTTACCAACTTCAATCACCACAAATATGATTTTTTCAGAACTTTATGTTATTAGCCTAATCTTTGGATATTTATCGAACCTAGAGTCACTGAATATGCATTTTCATTGCTTTTTTGTGCTAATAGTGTTCGTACAGAAATTTCTCCTCTTATTCCTGTTGCTGAATAATTTTCATGCAATAGTACCTCATGGAAGATACATTCACTTTTCAATTGATTTCTTTATTACAGTATTTCTAATTTATTAGGATTGGTTCATTGTTTTTTTAACCATCTTGATCACTGACAAGTACTTTTTTTCATAATAAACCATTTTGTAAGTGTGAATATTGGTTCCTATTGTAATTTAATTGTTTGAAAGTACACATGTCTGATAATCTTTCGAAAAAAAATCATCAATGCAAAAGCTCTCTCTGCTTGTTTCAATATGTACCGGATATTTTTTCAATTGTTTATAATCCTATAACTTTTATAAGGTTTGCAATAAACACGTTGTAATGTTTCTGTGTCGCAAATTGCAAATGCGAAATTTTAATTTTTGAAGAGCTTGCCATCCAGGTGGTAGGGGTCATAGTGAACCCCAAGTGATTTCATTTGAAATGGGTGATATTGAAGATTGAAAATTTATTTCCTCCCACTTCAGTCATCATACACTTCGTGGAATAGCGAATTTCTTGCTCGTTAGTGCTCACTCGGCTATGTTTGCTTATATTTGACCGTAGCTTGAAGAGATGAAGATAGTGAAGTGATGTCTGGCTTATTTGATGAGCTCATAAAATTCATTATGGCAGTCAGTGCTGCAATTTACCATTGAATTAAGGGCAGATAAGGTAGCATTATGATGCCGAGGTCGATCTCTTTGCGGGCGAACTTTAGGTTATTGATATTTTTGAAATTTAAAAGAATAGAGAAATATCATAGCTTCCTTTAATAGAAGGCCCTGCCCTAATAATATGGTAACGTCGCATCGTAGGTATAATCTATACCCATATGATAGCATTGAATGCAGTTCCTAATCATGCATGATGGCTTAGTTTTTCTCTTTTGAGCACAATTTTCATGGAATAGGTTCATGAATCGATTGGTATAGAATTCCTTTTGTGTTTTCTGTACTGGTTTGTGATAGAGATTAGCAGAAAAAATTAAAATAGACAATTATGTCCAAAGATAACTATTATTTGTAGCTAGTCAAATGTGAGAACGCATACGAGAAACGCTCCGATAAAACAGCTGATTGAAAAATGATCTCAATGCTTTCAAATGGATCCACTTTCCTACTCAACATAGTTGTCAGTTTTATGGCCATGGCCTTATATTGAAGGTGGCTATAGAAATATCCTTTGTTAGTCACCATCTTCAGCTTTCAGGGAATGAGAATGAACAATAGATGACAGGTTTTCGAACCGTGAAGGTATAGGTGAATATATTTCTAAAGTACCACAGGGGGGTGAGGTCTTATAAAAATTCCTCATTTGTTTGAATTAATGTTGTATCTAATGCCTGAAAAATCATCCTTTGTGGCATGTGTTATTGTTCTTCAGAACTACAGTATTGGGGAATATATCTCGAGCTTCAGCTAAGTCTATTCAAGTAATCGATGGCGTGAGCATTTTTTGAAAAGTCTGATGTATTTTTCTGTTTTTTTCAGTGCACCGTGTTGAAGTCGTGCGGCGAAGAATGCGTGATCGCCATCAAAACCAATACCGCTCTGGACAAATAATGGCCGACCTCGATTGGATATGGCTCAGTGGCTGAGGACTGGAACGTGGCTGTTTTTGCTGCTGAGTGTTCCTTGAGATTGAAACACACAGTGGACGTTTATTAAAAGTGCGAACAGAGTGCAGGAGGGGAATAAAAAATTAAAAAAATCAATTTTCATGGATGTATTAAATTATTCCTTATCCTAGCAAGATGAAGTTTGTTGTGCTACAGTTGTATAATCTATTTATTAATATATGTTATACATGAAAGTTTGTGATAAGGCTTTTCATACAGTAAGGAATGTTATAGGTATGGAAATTTCATCTTGAAATAGTACCAAGTGATAATGTTGAACTGCGCCTTCTGTTTACTCTTCAGGGTTCTGGCACATCACTCTTGCTCCCACTTGTCAAATCCTAATAAGCTTATAATATCGCCATAGTGAATAATGTAACATTATTTTTGTAATATATGGATATGCATGTATGCAATTTTTATTTCATTGAAACAACTCTCAGAAGCCGTAACTGGCATCAGTTCACTAAAACCATGAAGATACTGTTCCTTTTTTTAACGTTTGAATTTAAAGGGTTGTGTTCATTGGCTGATCTTTATTAGGTACCCTAGTAATCAGCATTCTGTAGAATCTTGCGGGTTTTTTGAAGGTGTTTTTCTTTTTTTTCATATTTATAATGTCTCATTCAGTGATAATAACCTGCTTGGAAGACTTATTTTCTATTTCCTCTGTCATATTCATAGGCAACTTCTAGTTTTTGGGTGTTGCCCTAACCATTCTAATTTCAATTCCTTTTACATCCAATCGAGTTGAACCATGATGAGCTTCATTCAGTCGATACCCTGAACTGGCTCTGTAGTTGAATAAAATAATTCATATCAGGTTGTTTGCTTGCTAGGGCAAATTAATGTATAACAAATGAAAAGTATCCACTTGTATTCCTTTTGGAATCTCTTCCATAAAACTATATTATGCATTTGACTTTTGAAGGTGTAGTAAGGACTTGTCTCTTCTTCCCTCAGCTGGGAATTTTGTCACATGCTAAAGCTATTATGGTAGTTTCATTTTTCTAAAATTGATAGTTTACTGAAAATGATTCAACAATAAGAGATGTTATTTATAATTGTTTCTCTGATTTCAAAATCAACAGTAGTTTGTACTGTTCGTCTTAAATCATTAAATTGCAGCTGATGTACACAATTCCTAGAATGATCATTTTTGTACTGGCGATACTGCTATAATTTGTCTGGTGACG
Source organism: Sogatella furcifera (assembly GCA_017141385.1). NCBI lineage: Eukaryota > Metazoa > Arthropoda > Insecta > Hemiptera > Delphacidae > Sogatella > Sogatella furcifera. The sequence goes on along the minus strand of CM029548.1, from coordinate 34,365,845 downwards.
GGACTAAGCTTTTTTATTGTTATTAGTCTAAGGACCATGTATCTCTAATGTAAATATATAACTATGAAGACATGTTAATCTGATAAAATATGGCCCCAATATTTAAGGCCCTTGAGATTGTTTCAAAATATTGTTGATGATTTACCAAGAGTAAGGAGTAATGAATCAATGTGCATTTTATTATTTGTGTACCAGGAAGCATGACTGAAATATGAAAGCTGCTCGTCAGTTGAAGCGCAGAAATGATGTTATATTGTTTTGTTTTATTCCATTATTACGAATTTTTGTTCCCCTTTCGTTTTTATCGGCTACTGAAAAATTGAAAATTGGTTAAAAATATAAAATCCGTCTCGTAAAAACTGTTTTTCTTTGGTACAACCTTTACCCTTATATGAAACTACAATCATTTAAATTTCATAGAAGATGTGCAGCTGTCACATGTCATATGCTCGGGAAATCTTGATTCTATATTGATGTAATATAATTTTCTATTTATTTATTCAACGAAATTAAATATACAAGTTTGCCGAAGAGTTTGAATACTGCTTCATATTTATTAGGCCTATATATATTTATTATGTCCCCGTGTACAGTACCGTGAGGTACTGTAGTGTAACACTAAGTAGAGAAAAAAGTCTCATCGGACATACATCACATGTAAACCGCAAAAACGCTTTGTAACCGAGATAACAACTAGGCATGTATGACAAAAAATGACATTTAAAAAAAAAATTATTTGGTACCAATGTTTAGAGGTTTTATCAGGTTGTAAAATATGATCAATTCCAATGCTGAGGAATTCAATGAACCCAGTCCTTTGTAACTACAACGGTTTTTGAGCGAAGCGAAGCTCTAATGGATTAGGAAAGTCACTCTTTGTATAACTACTCCTCCGGAGCCGCTCGACCGATTTCATTCAAACTTGCCATCGTGATAGTAGACATGGACGACCAGGTTATAGGCTATAGAGCATTTTGAAAATTTGCATATTAAGGACGAAAAAAGGATTGGCAGAATCGGCTCATCATCGAAGCCTCATAGCCCAGTGGTTAGCGACGTGGACTAGTATTTCACTGCTTACCAATCAGGGGGGTTCGAAACCTGAGCAGAACATTTTTTTTGCCGATTATTTTCAAATTAGAATAACTTTTAATATTATTTTACATAGAAATAAAAGAGGTGATCGACCTTTTAAGATTTGTTTGGTTAAGAGAAAATAAAATTAAAAATTGAAAACTAAAAATTTAAAAAAAAAAAATCTGTAAAAATTGTTGATATTTGGTGGGCAGGTTCAGATGAGACTAGAAATGTTGTGTTAGAATATTTTTGACATCCGTTCAAGATTAAGCAAGTAATAAGTTTTTAAAAATTGTAGATGTATAGCGAGTTGCATATCTTCCACCTTGATACGACAAATCCAAATTGTAAGTTCAATGTTTCAGCAAGATTATAGATGAGCTAATTTAGAAGATAATGAATTGAGTTTTAATCTATGTCCAATATGTTTTCCAAACGTTACACTTCATATTATTAGCGTTTTACTATTTTTCAGAATTTTTGGAGTTTTTCTTGGATTTTTTGAGAACAAATTCGCAGAAAATGTTGAAATTAAGTAAACAGGTCCAAATTAGGTCTAGAAATGCTGTATTCAATAAATTTCTAATCCCTCATGAACGGAATTTGCAGGCGAGCGAAGCGAGCCTGTTAGTATCATCTGACACTGACAGAGGTTTTGCAGGCGAGCGAAGCAAGCCTGTTTGTCTCACTTACACTGCTTATACTGTCGGGGGTCCAGGGGGCGAAGCCCCCTGGCTAGGCGGAGAAGGCGAGCGAAGCGAGCCTGCCGGCTAGTTCTGAATAAAATGGTGCCTGATTTGTCAGGATTCAATGATAAATAACTGAGATGACTATTTTAATTTTAATTTCAACCTTTCACATTCAATATGGTAGTTTGGAAAAACTTAATGTGTAATACGGCCTGCGGCTCGTACGTAAGTGTTTCTCTTGATGCAGCAAAAACACTCTTTGCGTACTGATACACAAATAACTATATTGTACTGTGTGAAGGAGGCAAAATGGGTTTTTCACCTGATGTCTTTATTAATAAAATTATTTATTTATTTGCATTCATTCAATATTTCTCAACATGCTAACAAACAATGGAAGCTTGTTGTGGAAATACACCAAAGTTTTGCCCAAATTTCATCCAATAGGCTTATTTTTTCGCAATTTTTCAAGTTTATATTGATTTTTCTTTATAATTTGCTACTGAATAATTATTTTAAATAATCAGAGCACATTTGAGACCAAAAAAGGTACGTCAAATGCTGTATTTACAAAGTTGAACCACTCATAGAGGAAATGACTCCAGCTCGGACAATCTTGTTTGAAAATTAATTATTGATTTTGTCTCAATTGTAGAAAACATTCTAACCTTCAATTTGAGCCCAATCAATGTTTTTTTAACCAATATTGACCAAGCTGGAGTCATTTTCTCATCTTGCCTTATTTTATCAAAATAAACACTCACTTGAGAAAACATTCACTTAAAGGTCGTTGCTCATATTTTATATTCTCATTTCATAACATTACATGGTAATAGAATGAGCCACTTTCACCATAAGCTAGGTTTAGCTAGGCTTAAAATACCGGGATCAAATTTTCGAGTCCACACGCTTCAAAAACTTTTGGACAAAAAGAAAGCTCGCTCCGCTCAATTTGCGGCTGCCTCCGCATGCGCTTCCCTAGTTTAATTATAAATGGGGAAAATATGCTGAATTACCACCATTTTTCAACAAAGGGTTATAACTGGATATTAAATTCTGGATTTGTGTATTTTAATCAAATTCTGCAGAAAAAGTGAAATGGCGGAGAGGGTGACTGTGTAAATTTTACCCAAATTTCAGAACTTCAGCAAACAAAAGAGAACAAAAATTCGCTCCGGCAGCTGGCGGTCGGAAAGAAAGCATTTCAAATGCAATTCTATGATAGCTCAAATCATATGACTTTTGATGAGCTATTCAGGGTATGAATTCAAAAGTGCCGTTTTCGAAAAACCCATGAAAACACTATTTTTGGCAAATTATTCGCCATTTTTGATTGGAGTTTTTTCGTTGATGGCTCAAATTGTAGGGCATAATATAGGGGTATTATACACGCCAATTTTCAAAACGATCAAGTTAGTATTGGTCGATTTGTAGTGATTTTTCTGAACTTTCAACCCCTACCCATGAACCAATATGGCTGGTTAACAAACTTGACCGGAGATATTAACACTAATGATTTTTTTACAAAATTTGGTCGCTCTCCGACAAGCCCTTCGAGAGTTATCGTGTTCACAAGAATCTGTACTTATATAAATTTATATATATATAGGCTATAGAGATTTGAACGGACATCAAATTCGTGTTCTAGGGGCTCGGAAACGTGTAAAACATTTATCGCATCATAAATTTTAGATTGTCAGGGCAAGACCAATAAAGCATTTTTCGAATGAAAATGAAATGTACTAAAACATATACAGGGTGTTTCAGGAGGAATGTGCAATACTTCTCAGGCTGATTCCTTACACCAAGTAGACAAAAAAGTTTTATGGGATCAACCCCCAAAAACGCTTTGTTACTGAGATAACAATGGCGGAAAATTGAGATTTTTTAAAATATATTAATTTTTCTATTTTTTTAGGGGCTTTAGTGAGGTTCTAAAATGATCAATTCCTATGTCAAATTAGATTAGAAATTCAATGAAACCAGTTCCAAGTTTGTAACTTCAACGGTTATTGAGATAACTGGAAAAATGTGCTAGAAAACGCCATTTTTAACAATAAGGGTTATAACTGGATAAGGAATCGTAAAATTGTATTTTTTATTAATGGAAGTTGAAGAGAGTCTAAAGAAAAAGTTAAATGGCGGCGATTGTGTAAATCTTACCCAAATTTCAGAAATTGTGATCAAAAATCGCAAAATTGACAAAACATAGCACAAGTAATGAATTTGTGTTTAGTATAGCGATTTTGCGATTTTTGATCGCTATTTCTGAAATTTGGGTAAGATTTACACAATCGCCGTCATTTAACTTTTTCTTCAGAATCCGACTCTCTTCAACTTCCCTTGATAAAAAAATACAAATTTATGATTGCTTATCCAGTTATAACCCTTATTGTTAAAAATGGCGTTTTCTAGCATATTTTTCCAATTATCTCAATAACTGTTGAAGTTACAAACTTGGAACTGGTTTCATTGAATTCCTCAGCTAATTTTACATAGGAATTGATTATTTTAGAACCTCACTAAAAGCCTCTAAAAAATTAGAAAAATTAATTTATTTTGAAAAATCTCAATTTTCCGCCATTGTTATCTCGGTAACAAAGCGTTTTTGGGGGTTTCTCCCATGGAACTTTTTTGTCTACTTGGTGTAAGGAATGAGGCTGAGAAGTATTGCACATTCCTCCTGAAACATCCTGCGTATAGCCCACCATAAGTGGGAAAACATCGTAAGTGTTTAATCGCGATTTCTGTGATTTGGGTAAGATTTACACAATCGCCGCCATTCATCTTTTACTTCATAATTTGATCCTATGCTTCAACTTCCATCAATAAAAATACAAATTCGTTATCCATAGCCAGTTAATTAATAACCCTTAATTGTTGAAAAATGGTGTTTTTAGCATACCGTAATTCTTAATATATAGCTTATAAGGTAACTTTCTCAAATCCAGTGTTGGGTAAACTACTTTTTAAAAGTAGTTTGCTACAACTACAACTACTTTATTCAAAAAGTAGCTAAACTACACTACAACTACTTTTTTGAAAAAGTAGCTAGCTACAACTACAAAAAAAGTAGCTAGCTACTTTTCCACTACTTTACATTAAAAGTCATGATAGAATGTTTTTTTCGTGTATGTATGTATGTCTGGCTCAACAGACCATGAAAGGCCTAGGCCTACCAGCTGGTTGCCAGTTTCAAATTCACTCTACTCAGAGGCGAGGCGTCCGGTCATCTTTGGATTCGCCGATGACTAGACAGAAATTGATATATAATGTGTAGGAATTATCAAGTTGAAAATATTAAAAACAAATACAAAGAAGTGAAGAAATCAAAGCTTTTTCCAATCGCGCCAAGTTCGAATAGAGTGAACTACTCCATCATCAGTTCCATTCGTTCAATATGCTCAACAGTGAGCGATTCCAGTAATGCTGTTTAGCGTTCGTTACCACCACTCTTCTGAATCTACTCACCCATTCCCTCCCGCAAATGATGGACGGAGTATACGGATGAAAACATCGCTATTTTCTGCGATTCCACCGTCTCTGACAACAAATTCTCTGCACTCTGCGCTCCGTACAGTTTTGCAAACTTAAATCATATGATGTTTATTGTGTTGTACTATTATTTGGCCTCTTGTACAATGAATGATATGATAAATAACTATGGTTAACTAAGGTAATAATTTGTCATTAAATAAATCAATATCATTCGGCTAGGTAATCATCAAATTATATTTGGTTTCTCGGAGTTCTATTTCAATTCTTAATTTCTATTTCAATTAGCATATTGATTTGAATAACACCGTATTTAATTTATCCAATCATTTATTAATTTCCAACAGTTTTTTTTGTTCTTCATTGTGTATTATCTTTAGTAATTGGACTAGAAAGCTTGATAAATAATTGTCTAAAATGGAACATTATTATCTTTTGGGTATGGGAGGGGCGTGAGATAGATGCTGAGGGTGCGGAACTAAATTTTTCCTAGAGATGACCAAGCCAAAAAGCCACGCCTCGCCCCTGACTCTACTATACAGCCCGTCCAAGCCAAGAAGAGACTCTGGCACAACGGGAAAACGGCCCCAGCCCAGCCAATACCGGCCCAAAAGCCTTAAATTCTCAATCAGATAGAACTCACAGTCTCCAAACCAACACTGGCCGAGTCAAAGCCGCCCACTCCACCCCGCCAGAATTCCCCCCCAGCCGGACAGAACATACAGAAAGCAAATAATCATCAAGCACGATAGAGGTAACATTTGGTTAGCATGTTCATCCTCTCAACCATAAGCCAGTCTCTGTAACCAATCGGTGGCGCAGAACACCTCCCAATAACATGCAGTTAATCAGCTAGAATGTAATGCAACAATTATTGACCGAACGTAAGTGAGGTCTAAGATTCAAGTCGACGATTTTGCATTTGTTTGTATGTATGTATGTTCCGCATTTATGACTGAATGCGGCATTATAATGAAATTTGACAGGGATGTTCCTCTTGAAACCGCGCGTCGATGTATATGTAAGGTTTTTTGACAATTTTCATATTAAGGACAAAAAAAGGTAAAAAAGGATTGAACTATTCTCTGATATAAGTATACTCCATAAATGATTAGATAGTAGGGGAAGGAAGGGTAAAGTGGAATAATTAACTTTATCCTTACATGAGAGGCTGTATTTTTTATTATTTAGTAGTAATTTCTGTGTTTCAAGTTGATTTGGTCTTTAAATTGAATCAACACCTATTTATACTGAATTTCCTTCACTAAAAATTTATTAAATTTAGTTACTAATTAACCCTGTAAACATTCCACTTTACCCAACTGGTTGGGTAAAGTGGAATGCTTAAAAATGTATTTACAATAGAAGTTAAGATATTATAAATTTAAAGATATATTGAACTATCTAAACTTTAGACTATTCAAATACGTAAACTGAAATATTGATGAACAGATACCGGTAAGATAAAGTATTATCACTACTTGTCAAAGTTTTTAGGTTAGAAAATTCGACCACTGTCGCTGTGTCAGTTGTTTATCAGCCTGTTGTGAAATGGTCAAATGGAACACGGAATGAATTCTGGAACAGTGTCGTAAAGTGACAACTGTATCGTAATGAGAGTTCTTCAATACAGTCCTAAAATTCCGTTTTGAAATGATAGCCATTTCGATTTAGATTGTAAAACTGAAACAGGAACTTTTTGATACGCCTGTAGATAAATTGCTTACTAACTTGTCTCAAAGGATGACATTGAGAATGAAATTCTTCCAACTCCAGAAGGCAAATTAGCTATATACGGTATGTAGAACGTTTTTATTGTTAATTTGGGCCAATATTTTAAAGATAATTAGTCTATTTCGGATGTAAAAACAACTAAATTGTAACATGAGTTATGAATAGAGGCCTACGGTAGGCTATAACTGACTAGGCTACTAGACTGTTTTTGTTCGCTTGAACTTACACTAAATTCACACTAAGAGCAAATGTTTATTGAGAAAATTCTATGTTTCTTCACTAACTTGTTGTTTTAAATTGATTAGTTACAAAACCAATGTTACTTGTCTGGTTGAAAACATTTTCTGTGAAACACAGACAAGTTTGTTGAGCTCCAAAAATAACAGGAATGAAATAAGCTAAAAACTTTATTCAAGATTTAAGTTGAAAAACAAATGTAGCCTGTTTCATTCGCCTCCTTGCCCAAATTTGAGTCAATTTTTAATCTATTCATTGGTTACAAAATTCTGTATTGAATACTGCATTTAGCCTTCTCATGTAGGCTACTATAGATTTGAATTGATAACTGGATGTGATTGAGTTCAATAGTTATTTGTGTATCAGTGTGCAAAGTGTGATTTTGCTGCATCAAGAGAAACAGTTTACGCACAAGCTGCAGGCAAGAATAGTTTCTCAAGTGCAGCAAAGGTACTTTGTGCCCATATTACACATTAAATTTTTCCTACAGTTACCATATTGAATGTGAAAAGTTGAAATTGAAATTGAAATCGTCATATCTCAGTTATTTATCATTGAATCCTGACAAATCAGGCACCATTTTATTCACAATTGAAAGCTCTAAATTTTTGTAATGGTACAGAAGTTTATACAACCTTACTTTTGATAGTAAATTCAAAATTAATATACCAGTTGGCCGCCATTTTGAAAATTTCAACTATTTTGAAGACTTAACACTTATACTTGAACCTGCCAAATTCCATTACAATATTTAATTTTTTATTTTAAATTTTAAACTTTCAATCTTCCATTTTCAAATTTTCAATTTCCAATTTTTAATTTTTTTCATATCAAAAAATCTAAAAATGTGGTTTTTTACTTTTATTTCTTTTATATTGGAAGTTGTTCTAAGTTGAAAACAATTGGCAAAAAAAATGTTCTGCTCATGATTTGAACCCCCCCTGATTGGTAAGCAGTGAAATACTAGTCCATGTTGCTAACCACTTTGCCATCAGGGTTTGTTGGAGGTTATGTTTTGCCAGTGATGCCAACATGATTTTAAGAGCTTAATAGACTTTTCTGGCCTGAAACTTTCCAGAAAACTGATGTTAAGTTGCAAGCCTTAGTGTGCAGAAAATTTTTTTCCAAAAATTTGTTTTTGTAAAAAAGTTGAATACGATCTAGGGAGTCTTAAAACATTACTAGCTATAGCTCTAGTGTAGTACAATTGATTCTCAAAGCTTTGTTGAGTATGGTCACCTGACATCAAAAAGAAAACAGAAAGAACTTTAAAAATATAAATGTAGCCAAGTGGCAAGCAATTGAATGATTGAAAAATTGGAAAGTGCTTTTAAAAGATAATTATACATAATAAAATTAAAGCATTTCTTGTAACAATGAATTTTGACAAAATTAAAACACTTTACTTTTTGGAACATTCTGGATAACAGTAAGCAGGTCACAGCAGGTGTTCCACTAACTACCAACTCCTATGCTATCTTGATACGCACATTTACTTCTGTGATAAGACCTGAGGTAGCCTACTCACAAAAACAAATCTTGTAGATTGTTTCATTGAAAGTGTCTTATTTTTGGAACACCCTGTAGATAAAATAGTGTATGCAATGGTTGTATTCAGCCTTTAACGCACTCGATGAGATATTTAGAGCACTTGCTTACGCTCGCTTTGCTCGCTGCTCGTGCTCTAACTTACATCTCACTCGTGCGTTGAAGGCTCTCATTATACAACCGTTGCATAAACTACTATTATAACAGCAATTAACAGCTTATCATCATTCAATTTGTAATGGATTATGGTTATATTGAATTGAATATCTCACCAATTATTCAAATAAGCACTCTATTTCAACATTTTCACTTGTGTCATTATGTAGGCCTACTGGTCTGTGAGTCATTCACAAAAGTTTTTAAATCATACTAATACATTTGAACAACAGATGGATTGTGCAATTTAGAACATTAGAAAAATTGAAGCTGGCCATGTTGCAGCTAAGCCTGTGCTTTCTGAACTTCCTCAAGATATTTGAAATCATAACACTAGCACAGCATTATTCATCCACCATCCACGCAGGCAATAAAACAAAAATTTTCTGATATCTTTGATAATTGAAGGCCAAGAAGAAGATTGCCGGCCCTAGGGCTGTTGGCGCAGTGGGCTGGGGTGTCACAACCTTCAGTCTGCTAGCACTGCCTGGTCAGGGTTCGAGACCCAGTAGGCATGGCTGTTTATTGAAGTTAACAAAGGCTACTATATCTCAGTTCAGCAACTTGTCAGAAAAAAGGCACTTTTCATTGTTTTAATAAAATAATAACATGATAAATTGTTTAAAATCATAAATTTGTAGACCTGGAACATGAACTTGATTTTTGGGGGTAAAGAGGTACCCAACTCTGGGTATTCCACTTTACCCCAAAGTGCATATTTGTAGAATCATAAAGAAAAAATGAAATTCCATGAATATTATTGATGCAATCATGGGTAGGAGCTGTGGAGAATAACTTATCTCTTTCAAAGCTCAAACTGCATTAAAACAAAATTTTTAAAAATTAGAGCTTCCTATGATTTTGAAATTGCACTCAACTATTACAGATGATTAGCCTCAAACAGGAAGTATGCTTTCTAGGACGGAAACAGCTGAGAAGCGCCTTGTAACTTCAAGACAGTTTAGAAAACTACAAACAAAAAGGTTTTATGTTGGTACATAGCCAGTGGCGTAACGTACACCCCCGCAGCCCCCGCGGCGCGGGGGCCCGAAGTTCTTGGGGGCCCGGGCTGGGGCCCAAATACAAAATATAGGTTTCTTGAAAAATGAAACACTTGGGATCCTAGGGGGTCCAGGTTAGAGCATATTACATAATTTCTAAATGAATAAAATAATAATAAAATAAAGTATCGATTTATCAAGAAAAGCATGATTCCTATTCTGGCATATACAGTCATAAGCACACTAATGTGATTTGAGAGAGAAATTATCCATCAACAAATCAAAGTTAGTGTTGTTCAGATATACTTTTTATCATTCAATTGTCTATTGGTAGTAATCTTCTATTATTATGATTACAAAATTAGGAATGATGTTTCGTTGTTTGCAAATCATTAAAATTGAGACAACCGGGTCCAGACCCAGACTAGACTGTTCAAACAAAACTCATGAAAGTGATAGTTAGAGTGAATAGCTCCTTATCTTCTTATCTCTTTCTTCGTGTAAACATTAGAGGAAATAAATAATTTCCCATTGAATTCCTGAGCATATAGTGTGGCAGAGTCAACATTAAATAATATGGAAATGAATGATAATGTAAATATAGCCTACTCAATTCTTTATTCCATTTGCGATTCCAATTCAGTTTCTATCAAATTGCAATACTAGATGCACGTTCGTGTCCGCAAAATTTGTCAAGTAAAAAGTGATTCAAATGAGTTGTGTTTGTGATAAAATTATAATTTTTATAAACCAATAAAAATAAAATTCTAATAGCTCCTATAGCTTATTTCAGAATTTCAATCTATGAAAAATTCACATTTTTAGAGAGTTGAATGATTGGAATTGAGGAAATTGTGGGAGAAGGGGGTTGAAATAGGGGGGGATAGGAAAAGGAGGTATTATTTTGGAAGAGGGGGTCCAGATTATTTGTTTTTGCGGGGGGGCCCGGTTCGGAAACGTTACACTACTGCACATAGCTGTTCCCGCGGAAATTAGCAAATTTAAAGAGCTATTCCACTTTACCCTGCCTTCCCCTATATTTATGTTGATACTAGTAGTTCTGTGAACGGTAGACCTCACGAAGTCACCCATGTTCCCTGCATCATAAAAGCACTGTCTGTATTCACAGTACTTTCAGATTGTGCGTCGATTCTGAAAGTCAGCGCAAGGAAGTCTGGTCAGCAATGCAGTGGCCACAGTCACGCTCTATGTTGGCATCAGTTTGTCACGATTCACGATTCACGATTCGTCAAAACTTGAGGGTGCTTGGAAAACCGGGCATCAGTCTCTATCATAATTATTGTAATAATGTTTTCCTTCATGTGAAACGGTCTGAAGGTCGGCACCAGTCAAACAGCTGTAGCCAATCACAGCTCTTGTTGTTAGCCTGCGGTCGACCGTCTGACCGTTTCTCATAAACGGTCCTAGAAACACGTAAAAGAAAAATGTCCTAGAAACACGTAAAAGAAAAACGTACCTTAATATGCCTCTGAAATATCTCAGCTGACTGCAATAGAAGAATATCATCTGAAGTAGAAATTCTTGAAAATGTTTCTATTATGAATGTCATAATATCACATGTTTAGTAATATCAACATAAATATACTATCAAATCATTTATGGAGTATACCTATATCAGAGAATAGTTCAATCCTTTTTTCCTTTTTTCGTCCTTAATATGAAAATTGTCAAAAAACTTTACATATACATCGATGCGCGATTTCAAGAGGAACATCCCTGTCAAATTTCATTAGAATGTATTGCAGCGTTCAGTTGTAAATGCGGAACATACAAACAAATGCAAAATCATCAACTTGAATCTTAGACCTCACTTAGGCTGCTATTACACAATAATAGTTCTATGTCATACATCTATTATCAAAGATATTATAATATGGTCTCTATAGGAGAACATATGACATAGAATATGATCATTTATAATATTTGGTTCATTACACGGTAATATTTCATCATCACAGATTTTGATAATAGAAATATGTCATAGAACTATTATTGTGTAATACCTGCCTTACGTTTGGCCAATTAATAAACATGTCATATGACATTCATATAATGGAAAAATTTTCAAAAATTTCTACTTCATATGATATTCTTCCATTGCAGTCAGCTGAGATATTTCAGATGAATATTAATAAGGTAAGTTTTTCTTTATGTGAAATGGTCAGATGGTCGACCACAGGCTAACAACAAGAGCTGTGGTTGGCTACAGCTGTTTGACTGCAGCCGACCGTCGGACCATTTCGCATGAGGGAAAACATTATTACAATAATTATAGAGACTGATGCCGGGTTTTCCAAGCACCCTCAAATTTTGGCAAATCGTGACGAACTGATGCCGACATGGAGCGTGATTGTGGCCACTGCATTGCTGACCAGACTTCCGTGCCCCGACTTTCTAAATCGACAAACAATCTGAACGTACCATGAATACAGATAGTGCTTTTATGATGCAGGGAACATGGGTGACTTCGTGAGGTCTACCGTTCACATAACTACTAGTCTAGTTATTCCTCCAGAGACGGGAAACGATTGACTATCTTTGCTAGGTAACGTTTTTTGTGTGGTTTAGGCAAATAATGTCCATCAAAATCAAAAAACGTTATGCTTAGGCTACACATTTACTATATTGATTGACATTCATTTATTATACAGAGTGTTGCAGAAGTAGTGTCAAGCATTTCAGGGTATTGTTCCTTGGTAGAAAATGTACCTAAATATCATTTTCATGATGTCTGAAAGTCCTCAATTACTCACACAGCCGCCATTTTTGTTTTCTCATTTTCATCTAATCTTTGAGAGGGTACTATAGTGCACAATTACTATGTAAAATCAACCAAGAAATCGAATAAAACTAGTTAGACGTTCGTAACTTTGATGGTTATTGAGATAATTAGAAAAATAAGCTGAAAAACTACATTTTACAATTTTCAAGGTATAGAAATAGGATATTTAATTGTTGACTTGTATTTTCGATTATTTCGTATTGTAGGAAATTCAATTCTGAAGGAAAAATGTTCATTAACATTTTCGTCTAAAACTCACCCAAACCTCACAAATCAGGATTTAAAGAAGTCAAAACAGCAATCTTTTCATACCTGCTGTTTTTGATTGTTTTGTCTTCTTTAAATCCTGATTTGTGAGGTTTGGGTGCGTTTTAGACGAAAATGTTACTGATTAATTTTCATTCAGAATTGAATTTCCTACAATATAAAATAACCGAAAATTCTAGTCAACAATTGAATATCCTATTTTTATCCCTTTAAAGTTGTAAAATTTAGTTTTTCAGCTTATTTTTCTAATTATCTCAATAACCATCAAAGTAACGAACTTCTAAGAGGCCGCTACAGAATTATAAAATTGAAAGATTAGATGAAAATGAGAAAACAAAAATGGCGGCTGTGTGAGTAATTGAGGACTTTCAGACATTTTGAAAATGATATTTAGGTACCTATATGTTTTCTAACAAGGAAAAATACCCTAAAATGCTCGACACTACTTCTGAAACACTCTGTATAATATCAATGTGAATATAGACCATACTATTGTAGAATTGATTTTATTTTGAATAATTATTATCAAAGTACCCTTTTTTAATTATTTCATTTCTGCATTGAAAAATAATTCAAAAAGGGTACTTTCATGATTATTTAAAATAAAAACAGTGATAAAAAGTAGCCCTGAGATTAAGGAAACACTATATAGTAGAATGTATAATAATTATATGCACCTTTTAATATAATAGAGAAATATGGAACTACAAAATCATTCTATTTCAACGTTTTCATATCATACCAATTATTATAACGTAATCATACCAATTAGAAGATCAGGAACAAACAAAAAACTTACTTGAAAATTATGGACCTATTATTTCCTTCTTAGCTTCTGTTTCTTAAATTATTGAAAAGTGTGTCATTTTAGATGTACAATTGATGGAATATTTTGCAAATAACTATATTCTAGCTTATTCTAGATTATTATGAATTATGATTATTTAATAATTATGGGCCACCAGACCACTGGTGGCCGTGGTCGGCTTGTGGCATCGATTTATCGTTCATTGTACTATCGATTACAATGAGTTGATGTATACCAAAAGTAGCGTGATTTACGCTACATACTTCTCTTGAAATGTAGCGCGCTACTATATTTATACTATTTTTAAAAAGTAGCATCATTACACTACAAACTAAAAAAAAGTAGCGCGCTACTCCCCAACACTGCTCAAATCATTCAATAACCTATAATGAAAATGCCGTACAAATCTCTAACTGGTTCCATTGAATTCCTCAGCTTCAAATTTGCATAGGAATTGATTATTTTAGAAGCTGAATGAAGCCTTAGCCTCTAATAAATTAGAAAGAACAGCATTTTTTGAAAAATGTCAATTTGCCGCCATTGTTATCTCGTTAGCAAAGCGTTTTGGAGGTAGGCCTATGTCTAATGAAACTTTTTCCTCTATATACCGTACTTGGTGTAAGGAATCAGCATGAAATGTATTTCATATTCTCATGGAACACCCTATGTATATAATTATCATAGGTATAAATTTTGTCAGGGCCGTTTTATAATATAACATCAACGAGCTTGCTTTTCTAAAGAGAAACAGGAACCAGGGTAGAGGCGTTTGCAATTATTCTATTCTTTACATCTATAAAAACGAAATGGCTTTGACTGATTCATTCATTTATCACAACAAGCACAATTAAAATCCGGATGCGTTCAAATTTGGCAGGCATGTTTAGTTGGACGTTTAGACGCGCGCTATAAACCTATATGAGAACGGGTTTTTTAACTTTTCAATGATACGCCCAAAATTTGTATTTTTCTATTGTTTTTCTGTTTTCTCAGATTTTTTCGAGAATCAATCGGCAGAAAATGTGAAAATTTTGTGGAGAGGTTCGTCTAAGGTCTAGAAATGTTGTGTTGGAATATATTTTTGAAATCCGTTCAAGATTACGCTAGTAATAAGTTTTCAGAATTGTATGTTTATTGCGGGTTGCATATCTTCCGCCTTGATACGACCAATGGTTCAGCGAGATTCTAGATGAACTTATATTTGAAAGATATTGATTCAAGTTTCAAACAATATCCGATATAGCCTACTTTCAATGGTTGCGCTCAATAGTGGCGTTTTACTATTTTTCGGATTTTTTTCTTTAGATCATTCAAGAAACAATTGGCAGAAAATTTTGAAATTTGGGAAACAGGTTGTTATGCCTGTTCAATGGTGCTTGATGGAAGTTTGTTGATGATTTGATTGAGGCTAAGGGAGTTTTAATAGAGTCCTATAGAGATGGTTCTATAGGAAAATTGGTTCTACTAGAAAATAGTGTTTTTTTTTGTTAAAATAGTGTCAATTGAGTATAAATTATGGCGTTCAATGGAGCTTGAAGTCAATTGGGTATATGGTGTTCAATGTAGCTTGATCTCACCAGGTACTGTCCCCACTCAGCATGGAGTTGTTTCCTAATAGCTCGCTACGCTCGCTCAGAAGGGGGCTGCGCCCCCTAAGCTTGTCTTTAGTGAGTGGGATGTGACCGGCATGCTCGCTTCGCTCGCTCATTGATTGATATCATGCTGGTATACAACCCCTTAATTCCCTTAATTACAGATTTTTTTATGTTTTTGTGTTTTTCACAATCATTTTTGCCTCTTTAGTGTCTTAGGGGTTGATTTTGGAAGGATGGTCCAATGAAGTTTTTTGTTCAGTTTTCGATTCTCTACAAAGTAATAAAAATATTTTTTGTGAGAATTTCATTTTCCACCCCTTAAAAGTAATTTTTCCAATTTTGGATTTATCTAAAATCCCTCATAATTTTCCATGGGGTGGTTTGAGAAAAAATGTTCAAATACAAAAAATGTTCAGCTTTTCATGCTTTTTAAGGTTATAGATTTTATTTTTCAAAAATTTGAAATTTTGATACCTTTTTTTTGAAAACAAAAATTATCATCCAAACAAAAAATTCAATTTTAGGGGTGTTTTTTTTTTAAATTCAATCATTTCCTAATAACTCAGTACGGGATGATCATAGATAGAAACTTCAAATATGTTTTTTACTCAGTTTTTATAGCTCTTTCGATTGGCGATGATAAATTCCACATAAAACCTAAAAATAAAATTTAAGGTTTATCTATCACACTCTGTATAATGCAAAAAAAATTATTTATCGATTTTCCCTACAATTTCATGACTAGACTCACATTATTGTTGATATGCAACAGGGAAAAGTCAAAATTCCCATCAAACAAAAATTTTGATTTTTCCCTAAAACCCAAATTTTTTAATTTTTTTTTGAAAAACATGTTTTTTGACCATAACTTTTTTTTGCAAAATGTTACAAATTTCGTTCGAACGGTGTTCAACACAGTTTTTTGAGCTCTATCTGATAAGAGAAAAAAATTCCTAAAAATCTCAAAATTTACATTTTTACACTTTTTCACCCCACCCTGGAATCCGCCATTTTGAAGCTGTAATTTCGATTTTCTCTAGATCCCATCAGAAAATTGTCTACTTTCACCTAATTTTGTCAAAACAGAGCTCAATCCCATAGAATAGTATATTTTGTACCTAGGGCCATAAATGTGCGTTTACCGGCTCAAAATCGGTTTTCAAGTCGGAGGCTGGAGGCCGAGGACTAGAAAAGATTGAGAGCCGGTAAATACACATTTTTGCCCGTGGTGCAAACGCTATTTTTCGCCACACACAAAAAAAATATATATATGGGAATAATAATTGTTTATTTAGCACTTCCAAAAGCAAAACCATAGCTCTAGCAAATCTGAGGTAATCTAAATATCATGGAATTTTCTTCATAACTTGATAACAAAACTACAGATTAAACAAGTTAATAAGCCTACATATAAATAAGATAAAGTTGATAATAATTGATAACAATTGATAATTATGTTTGCAAACAATAAATAATATTTTAGTGAATAATCTTTTCGGCTTATTTTGGTCTTCAGTTATTTCACTTGCTCTTCTTTTCAACGACTTGCTTATCTTCTCCATCTTTTATAGCCTGGAATCAAGATCAATAATAGTTTTAATAATAGGAGCTATGGCAATATAATAATAATTATTATTAATTGAATTGCTATTGAAGCTCTATCTCTGCCAAACTACCTATAGTTTGAATACGGAATATGTTGGAGTCTGTGAATTAAATCCTCTCATTATTCACATGAAGCCAATATATTGGCCTAGAACTTAGCAACTATAGTCTGTCCAAGCAAAGAAGACCCTCTGGCAAGATGGGAGAATGACTCAGGCTCGGTCAATATTGTTTCAAAAATTAAAAATTTAGTCTCAAATTGTAGACCAAATTGTTTCCTACAATTTCAAATCAAATTAATAATTTTTGAACCAATATTGACTGAGCTTGTGTCATTCTCTCATCTTGCCAGAGGCTCTTCTTTGCTTGAAGAGACTATAACTACTTAGACTATATTATATTTTATTAAGATTGGATAGCCTTGGACAGTCTTAGGCCGGAATTACACAATAATAGTTCTTTGTCATAGTAGATCATGATAAAAAAAATGAGAACATGAAAATGGTACTAAATCATATTTTCATCCCTTTTTATCATATCAGAATCAGAACTATTACCGTGTAGGCCTAGTACAGTACCGACTCAACTCTCCAAAATCAGTCAGACTAGTAAAATTGAGCCATTAATAAAGCAATTTTGAATAGTAAAATCAGTCAAATAGTAAAATGAGTCAGAAATAAGAAAAAATAAAAGCACTGAAATTTGTGTATTGGTAATCTATCAAGCCGTCCTCAATATATTCATGCTGTTAGCAAGAAGTTTAAACTTAGCGCCAAGGAAATTGTTCAAGTAGTTCCAAAATTATCCACCAGGTTTAGTGGTAATTGCAGTACTACGACAACAATAGACTGGAGACAACAATTTTCTTCTTTTTATAAGATAGAAGTTCTACTATACTCTGACATTTGAATTTAAACAAATTATTATATTTTTTGATCTACATTAAATGATATTATCTTATTGGAGAATAGGCTACTTTATTTAATTACAGAAGCATAAACTGATTCCATTTCATAAACTAGGGTACAGTACCGCGGTATTTGTAAAAATGTTCACATCAAAACCGGCAAGATAGCCTACATTTTGGTCGCAATGTTTGTGTTTCCACTCTACAAGTAAATTATTATTTCTTGAATAGAAAAATGAATAAATAATATTCACAGTTCCTTGAAAACTTGATATTTTTATTTATACTCAATTGAATAAATCAAATGACACACAAAGGAATGTTGACAAACCACTATAAGTAGTAGGCTGGCTCCACGGGACATAACTAGACTATTGTCTTTAGAATGCATAAAGCCACGTTTACATTGGAGTTAATAACAAAATTGTTAATAACTTTTTTATAATAAGCTATATAACTTAATGTATAAATCTATATGTTAATAAGTTAATCACAGAAGTTATTAAAGTTTGTGTTATCAACTCCTGTGTAAACGTGGCTTTACTCATTTAAATATAAACAATCAAGAGACTGTTATTATACTTTCTACAAATAAATGATATGAATAGATGTAAATCTGGAATGATTTCACAAACTATTGAATGAGAAGGTATATTTTTTATTTTAGTAACTTACCGTATTGGTTCAAATTATTGTAGCCTATACTCATCAAATCAATACTAGATATCAGTAATCTTTGAATCTTTGAATCAAGAAACCGATAGACCAACTCCCAAATCAGCTGACATGCAAAGCATTAATCAAACTGGGATGCCACCAATTGATTGACTAGCCCTTACATCAACAACGACCTTCAGTCAGCTGACATTCAAGGTTATTTTACCGCCCTAGGGCCGAAAATGGGCTTTTTCTGGCGAGTTGCTGGCGACCTCGCCTGAAAACAAGCGTTTTCGGCCTCCTTTATGATCCATGTAAAACCGTTCATTTCATACCAGTGTGGCAAAAAAGATTTTATTCAATGATTTATGAAAAAGTAGGTCATTTTCCAATATGGCGTCTCCAATTTTTATAAAAATTAATTTTTGTATATAGATTCCAAATCGTCTTTTAACGCTCTATACGATGGAAAAAAATTTTCTCAAAAATTCCAAAGATGAAAAAGTTGATAATTTTCATCCCTATACGTGTTTGCGCAATACCACCCCTAATGAGTTGAGACCCAGAAAATCTAAATTCACTCACTTTTAGCTACCATTTTCAATAAAAAAGTCGAAATTTGCTTGAAAACAGAAATTTTCCAAAAATGACCACTATTTCTGGCGTCACTCTTTATCTAGCAGAGATAGACCAACTTTAAAAAAACGAAAAAAATCCTCTCAAAAAAACAAATGGAATGGCAGAAAGGATTTTTCAAGTATCTCAACAATGGAAAAGTTCATTTTTTCAACCTCTAAATTTCACCCCTAAAATGACTCCCTGGAACAAAAATAAATATACTAAACTGTGCAGCTTGAGGTCCTCTTCCAAACAAAACAATAAAAAAAATTGGAAAAATTCACCAAAAACTACCCTAAATTTTCGCGGTTTAAAAAAAAGGGGTGACTTTTTGCATATGTCAGATTTTTCCCCCACTTGACCTGGAATTCATCAACCACCCCCATAAAAAAAAACCAAAAATGTAACAATTTCATCAAAATCTTCAATATCAGTCTCTAAACGTGTGCTTACAGTTGTAGAGTTATAGTAGTAACTTTCTTGATCAGGGTTAGGGCTCTATAAAAAGGGGGTAGACGCACTTGGTAGACGCACGGTCCGCCATTCTGTGGTCAACTTTTAGCGCCAGGATTGAATTCATATAAATATTTTTGATGATAGAGACAATCAACAGATGTTTATCAAGTTGAGCAAATGAATTAAGTTATTGTTTTGAAATCTTGGAGGTTAATTTGTCTTATAAAATGGTTCATATTGCTTAGCATCAAATTGCAAAAAATATAACCATTTTTATCATACAGTAAAACTGAAATTAGAAAATACAAATTTGCCAGATGCAGGAAGATAAATCAAGGTTAAAATTCTGACTTAACCCTAGAAAGCTAATCTATTGTGAAATTCACGAGCGCCTTTGGTTATTCATGTGCTACTCCCCTCTGTCTAGTATGATGGACTCGCCCGACTGGTTCTGTGCCTATCTGGCATGCATCTATCGGTTAGTCATCGGTGTACTGTGTTGTGAGAAGCTACTTTTGCTCAGTGTCAAGATGCTCGTAAAAATCACGATAGATTAGCTTTGCTTTTCGGTTTTTTTAAAAGTATGATGTATCGTTTTTCATTGAAAACTGATAATATTTTCTTTTTTTGAGTAGTTTTAGTGCCAAATAAGTTTTAAAAATGAATCAGTATCTTAATGGAAGTGAAATTAATAAATATTTTCAAGAGAGTACAAGTGATGAATCAAACAATGATTCTGAATCAGATGATGAATTGCACCAAATTGAACATGTTGATGTTATGAATAGTGATGACACTGATAACGACCCGGACTACAATCCTGTTGCAGACCAAGGAAGGCCAGGGATTTTTGAATCAGATGAAGAAGAACCGCTTCCACCAGAAAAGAAGAAGAAGACTGCTGAAGTAAATACTGTTGTTTCTCACGCACCTGCTGCAACACAACCAATCCCAATTCCTACAAACACATCTTCATCTGTAAGTCAACCTATCACAATCGCCCAACAACATGGTTTGCCTCATAACAGAGAAGAAAGGCCCTCAACATCAACAGCTGATCCACACTTGGAAGTTTGCACCAAAGTTAGTCTTTGAGGGAAAGATGGACATCGTTGGACAAACAAACCAACAACACATATGAATAGGTCTTCAGCAGCTAGAAATATTATTCACATATCTATCACCTGGATGCACTGATACTGCAAGAAACAAGCTAATACCAGTGGAAGTTTTCAGACATTTTCTTACTCATGAAATAAAAACCAAAATTGTGCATTACACTAATTTGAAAATCAAAGAAAAAAGTGCAAATTATAACCCTCCTAGGAAAACCGTTTCTGCTATGAGTGATAGTGAGTTAGATGCTCTGTTAGGGCTACTGATACTTTCAGCTGCTCAAAAAGACAGTCACCTTCCATCTTCTGAGATGTTTAACCCACAGATCAGTGGTGAGAGATATCATGCAACTATGAGCTGTGATCGATTTGACTTCCTGTTAGAGTGCTTACGTTTTGATGATTCTGCTACCAGAGCTGAAAGGAGGGAAACAGACAATTTTGCACCAATAAGGGAAATTTGGGAATTATTTATCACTGCTTGCAAAAGTTCATATAAATTTGGCTCATTCCTTACTATTGATGAGCAACTACTTGCATTTTGTGGTAGATGTAAATTTAGGATGTACATTCCAAACAAACCAGACAAATATGGTATAAAGTTAGTTTTAATGTGTGACAATGCCACAAAGTACATGATTGATGCTATACCATATACTGGAAAAACAATTTCCACAGAAGATTTACCTCAAGCTGAGTTTTTTGTGAAGAAGTTATCAACAACTTGTCATGGATCCAATTGGAATATAACCATTGATAGTTAACTGGTTCATGTCTATTCCACTTGCAACCTCACTCTTGGAAGATCCATACAAACTTACTATAGTAGGCACACTGAGAAAAGACAAGCGAGAAATCCCTCCTGAAATGAAAAATCCCAAGGGAAGAGCCATAGGGACAAGTATGTTTTGTTTTGATGGGCCAAAAACTATGGTTTTTCACAAGGTTAAGAACTCTAAAGTGGTTTTACTTCTATCAACGTGTCATGAGAAACCAGTGATTGATCAACACTCCAAAAAACCTCAAATAATCGAGACCTACAATGCTACAAAAGGAGCAGTTGACATATTAGACCAAATGTGTCACCAGATTTCCTGTAGTTGTAAGACTAAATGGTGGCCTTCGTGTGTATTCTATGGAATCCTGAACATTATTCTAGTGAATTCATATGTCATATATGTGACAAATCTTGTGAAAAGGGGACAAAAACCACTGTCAAGGAGAAAATTTGCAATGGAGATCCACTACAGCCTCATTGAACCCTGGCTGAAAGAGTGAATAAAGTGCCCAACTTTGACCCAGAAACTCAGAGAATCTATCGCCAATATTTTGAAAGTTCCAATGCCAAACAGGGCCCAAAACCTTCCTCAAAACATTCCATGAACCATTTGTGGGATATGTCCATCGAAGAAGAGGAGAATGACCAAGAACTGCTGCTGCCGCTGCAGGAAACCAATCTGTGCGGAGCATCAGGCAAAGTGCTGTGTTGACTGTGCCCAGGACTTGTAATACATCATATATCAACCTTACTTGTTTGTATTAATATGGATAACCGATTAGTGTAAATTATAGTTTGAATTTGTATCTAGAAACGCTTGTTTTATTCATTTTACTACCAAGTCATGATTTTTACAATAGATTAGCTTTAATGTCATTTTTAGATAGATTAGCTTTCTAGGGTTAAAAATTGCCAGACTAGAAATTTAATGCTCTGTGAAGTGAGTATTATTTTTTCTAACATAATTTTTATTATTAATCATATGTTTGACTGTCGGATGGAATGAATTCAAACCTGGCGCTGAAAGTTGACCACAGAATGGCGGACCGTGCGTCTACCCCCTTTTTATAGAGCCCTAATCAGGGTGACTTGACAAAAAATGACGTGGAACAAACGACCCATAACAAATGATCTGCATGATTCCATTCTATAGACTGTTTGTCAAATTATTGCTGTTTTACAAAAACCTTTCATGAAATACGAATGCTTGTGAAATCCGCGTTTATTAGGCCAGGCGTATGCTGGGACGCACGTGTGCACACGCAGGCAAGCCAGCCAATCACAGCTCTTGTTGAGGACAAGGCAAGAGCTGTGATTGGCTGGCTTGCCTGCGTGTGCACACATGCGTCCCAGCATACGCCTGGCCTAAATTATTGTTTCAAAAATAATTTGAAATGGGTTTTTTATCATGGTGTATATGAACTGAATGACTTGAACTTGAAAGAAAAGACACATAAAGTTAACTTTGTAGCGAAATACTTCGCACTTCTATTCATTTTTATTTCAAATAACAGTGAATCAATTTCATGAACATTATTTATTTGGAGCTTTTTCAACCACTTATACACATATACACAAATTTCATAAATATTATTTAAAACAAAAATAATAGCAGCATTCTCCTGTAACAAGCACCTATATTTTATCTTACTTTTAATTCTGAATACAGAATCAGTATTTTCACTTGAACCTCTCGACATAGGCTACATGAATGATATGGTACAGACATAAAGAGAAAAATTCTACTTCAATATTATTACACTCAACAAACATCAACGAATGAAATTTGATAAACACTCAATGTCACATAGCAGTTATAACACTGAGATTAATATATATTCGCCAACCTTCGTTATGATTTATTGGGCAACTATTTATGCCCTATTTTGCTATTTATGGATTATTTGGATGTGTTGGAATTCTACATAAAAAAGCAGACATCAACTTAAAATTATATGTCACTATCTTCATCAGGTTCTTGATGAATCTATTTCTATTATAATTGTTCAAACATTTCCTTTTATATTTTTTCAATCCATCTCAAAAATTACCATAAAATAATTTCATGAGTAGTCAATGAGTAATATGCCACTGACTATACCCTTATGTTTCACAGAAAATATTTACAAAACATATTCACAATATAGATGAAAAATTTCCCTCATTTGCACGCTGTGACATTGAAAAACTTACGCCTAAAACACAGAAAAATATTATTTAATGTCATCATTACATTTCTCATACATTGATATGTAAATAAGAAGAGCATATATTATATGAACATAAAGTACCTAGCACTTTAAAAGTCCATTGAATTATCAAGATAAATCAAGAAAATAGAGAAATAAACAGTATTACAGTATTAGAATAATATATCAATGTCAGAAAACCGAGGAAAGAGTCTTATTTAGATAATCCATTCTCGTTTTCATATTCCATTTGACTAGAGTTGGAAGCTACTTTTCTAATAGCATCTCTCATCTTAGTTATACCTATTATCAGCTAATGAGAGTTACAATAGGTTAAGGCTCCCCTTTGAAAAGAATGCCCCAAATAGGTAGGTACGTTTTTTTTTATTAAATTTTCGCATTTCTCCATTACCTATAGGTAAATCATTACTAATTTCATGTGTAGGTGTAGGCCTATAGGTTATCAACTTATAATTTAAACTCGCACTACCCCCTTGATGAAATCACGAAATTATTAAAAAAGCGCAAATCATCAATAACTTATTACTGTACCGTAATTCAAATCTTGGATTGATCTCATGAGCAGGAATTATTAAAGACATACATAATATAGTTTGAATATTCGGTATAGATAGATATGCTGCAATATTCTCTGCTCTGGTCACTCATCTCAGAGCCTCCCTATATATTCATGTATAGAAATGGGCTATGTAAAGTACGGTAGGTGGTTGGCAAATATAGCTGAGTTAAAAAGTTCGACGGTTCGTCGTTTGCTCTTTTTGTGCGCTCCTTCAGATGCTGTTGTCAATTACAGTTGTCAGGCCTAGGTCTGTCTAGCCAGGCCTAGGCGATTTTTGCAAGACTGTTTACAAAAGCGAAACCAGTCAGCTGAGGTCACTCTCAACTCTGTATGCTTTTGCAGACCGCTCACCGACTGCCCTGACAGAGCTGCTAAGAATAAATTACAGTCATTAATAAGTCAAATGTTGTCCGACGCAGTTTCGTTGGTGTCTGCTGTATAAATTTAATTGGAAGCCGACTTTGATTTGACTGCTGATATTTATTGCTATCATGGCTATAACGTTAGAAATCTCCACGACTTCTTGGTACCTACCTATTCGCAAATCCTTCTATCTTCCACATGACCACATTATCATAAGTTTTTACAAAAATTCTACAAACAAAGCGTGTGATGAGCTACTCTACTTATTGTCGTTTCAAAATGCATGCGTTCTGATTGAAACAAATTAATCCCTTGATAATATAAATAAAAACTCTTATACCCACATAGCACACAAAGTATCCGATAAGTGCATAGTACATATCAATGTAACCCTTAAAGTATGTATTAAAAAATATGTACCTCAAACGTATCTGATACATATTATTTAAGGCAGAATTGATACGTATCTCCCAATACTTTCCGATACATATCAGATACATATCCGCTAAACCTACCCACAATGCATTAGTAACTGTGTCTCTGCTTGTGTGCTCTTTCTGAACTGAAATTTTCTGTTGTGAGAATGATGAAATGTAAGCTGATATGATTGTGGAGACAAAACCAGAATAGTACTTTTAAAATGATGAAAATTGTTTATTTGAATGTGATATTATAATATATTACCTATTATATAAATCTGTGTTTCATTTATGAATTGATTTGAATCTGATCCAATGCTAAGTAGGCTATTGATTGCATTCAGTATTTTGAGGTTAAGTTTCTTATGATCTTTTTATGTCTTTCCAAATGGGATTAACTGGATTATTATGATTTTATTTCAACAATTACAAATATCAATATCATCATTTTGATAATATCTATATCATTGATCAACAAAGTATTTTGGCAATTCTTTTCTGGTTGGTTACATATTAGATGTATATCCAAGACATGAGGGTGATACATATCGGATATGTATAATCAATACCTAAATAATATGTATCTCAAAAGCGGACATTTTCACGTATCAGATACATATCAGATACGTACTAGATACGTAAGTTTACGTATCCGATACATACTGTAAGTATTGATGGAACTTATCTAATACGTATCTGATATGTTCATGTGCTATGTGGGTAAAGGACTCTGTCAGGAGTAAAAGCAGCAGCTAGAACTAATAATACTTCATATTAGAACTACATTCATAGATTGTTATACATTACCTATAACATAAATTATTGAGATCAATTATTCACTTCTCAAGATAAGGCTATATAAGATGATAATATATAGGTAACTATGGTATATGGTAAATGAAAGCAAGTCCACATTCTTCAAGCCTCCATAATAATGAATTAAATTCGAATTGTTCTGTTCCGTGAATTATAACAATTTTGTTCTATAATATTATTGAAAGAACTACATATTTTACTTTCTCAGTATAGCTTGTGCAGTTGTAATTTTAATTAGGCTAAAGCCTACCAATACCCTACTGATAGGGTTTTGAAAAGTTGTCAAACTGCTGTCAAACACCATATAATAATAAACATTTTTGCATTAAAAAAGAATGGATATACAACTCTCCATAATAATATTTTTTAAAATTTTGGTACTAAGATTACTTTTAATTATTTGGATGTATGTCTCATTTAATTGAATGTCAATATTAGATCTGGTTGAGATAAATATTAGCATAGTTCCCTTCAATAGAAGTTGGCTATGGTATTAGTCTTTATATTGGATGTACAAGAATTTAGTTTGTTGATGGAATTTGATGGCATATGACCATAGCCTAAATCCTACTCATAGAATTTTTGTTGGTACCTCGCTATTACCATGCATATGGAATAATATAACTTTTATATTTAAATTTCATTAGGGGGAAATTTTAACTATAGGCTACACTACAGAGACTCTATAAAAGATTATACAGTCTCTATAGGCTACACATTATTCTTCCAAATTAACAGTATAATTTCATAGACGCAACCTCTTTTATTATTTAGACGCAACCAACTAATATTAAATAAACATTCAAAAAATTTCATTAATGACGGTATTAATATTATCTACACCGAATTTGTTTTTTATATTCTATAAACCTAATTATATATTTATTGCAATAAGTAGTTAATTGATTGATAAGCTTAGGGTGCCTACGATACTAGTATCTGTAGTTTTAATGGATATATTTCACCTAAAAGGCTTGTCAATTATTGTCAAGGACTTCATGTTAATCATATAAATAAAGGAAAGCTCTCATCTGATAAATATGGAAAAGTAATTGATTTTGGATGTTGAAGTCGATATGGGATGAATAGTTTCTTGATCAGTATTTTCATGCTTACCTCTCACGTGAATCTACATTTGATGCGTTTGAAATTGGAGAATTTACCATAATTACAGTATTCATAATTGAAATATAGTTTCGGGTAGCAGTTGCTTTTGCTCCTGGAGATGCCTGTTATTCATTTCTTAAAAAGTTTGTTGTTCACTACTATGAAAACTATAAAAAAACGAGACTCCTCAGTGGTATAGGCTTATTATGCCAATCTATTTTATTGAGTTCCCTACAGAAAGAGCTGGTTGTACTCTGTTCATAACTGACATAAATTCGTTGTGAAAGATCCAATAGGTTTGTATTAAAATATTTTTAAATGCTTTTGGTACTGAAGAACTTTAAAAATATAGTAAAATTATTTGAATCTCATTCTCAACGATTATAATCAATATAATATATGTAATAAAAAATCTAAATGCAATTACTATTTATAGCTCAAGCTCAATTATTTCATGCTGTAGAAATTGACATTTCTCAACGTAGTTTCAAATGGCTGAGGTATCTCTAAAGACTATACAATTTATACTGATGGCAATGACTTCTGAGCTTAAAAAATTGCAACGTTATCTTCTATCTAGGTTTACTTTTAGGTCTAAAAAGCTAGAATCTATAATAATTACGATCATGGTCAAGCTTTAATGTTAATACATTTTATAGCTTGGCCCTCTGGTACACGATACATCACACTCCAATGTGCTAGAAATCGTCCATGTATTGCTACACAATTCCAAAAATTACAATAAAACTCTTATCAATTTATTCTGTATTGTGTGTAAATGATCCAATATTGCATCGATTCTTTGTAGCTCTAGCCTATTCAATGCTGAGAGGGTCCCAAAAGATTATTACGGCACCTAGTTGATTATTATTATTATTATTATAGAATTCCAACTTCTTGATTAGAAAAGCTACGATAATATTAGTATATTACAATAATATTCAACAATAAAAGTAACAATTTTTGTAGGACTTATAACTGCTTATAGGTAGGTAACTTTATCATGAAACATTTCTCAGATAAATTTGTATGGAATTATGAATAATTTTATAGTAATATAACGTAGCTGTTTTCTTTCTTGCTAACACCTGCATGAGAGTGTCGCAGTCCATCCAAAAACTCATGCATCATGATAAATTTTTATGATAGTCGCGGTACTAGTCAATTGGACGCTTTCTCATTTTTTTGATAGAATAAGCTAGCAATTTTATTTATTGTTACAAGTTTTAAGTGAATTGCAATAATTTTTGCTTATGTCTTTTTCGCATATATAACAGAAACTTTGTTGATCAAAACTTTTCCAAGTAATTTTCCACTGTAATTTGAACCTCACTTCAAAAACAGATTAATATTTTTGTCACACAGTAAGTTACTCTGGGACTAAAGATCAAGTTATCCAATTATTGAGTAATAGACTATTTACATAATCCTGATGATTCATGATAAATTGAATCCGTGATTATATATTTGATTTTTTTATACTTGCTGAGTATTTTCACAATGTGCTACCAGCACAGTAGTGCATTTAAGATCTTAAAATGTTCATTGTTTAAAAAAAGTTCAATTTTACCTCTTACTAGTTCATTTAATTGACATTAGATTATTGCGTTCAGTTGATTTGATACGTTATATGATATTTTTAATCTTTCCACTCATATTAGGATTTCAATTGCTTTAATTTAGTATGTATAGGTATTACTAATCTTATTTTATTGTTTGTAGTACCGTTCTGGATTATATCGATGACATTGGAAGAAAACCATGGTTGCGTGAAATTAGTATATTTTCTGATAATTTCTTGTATAGGGATCAAATTATAAATGGATGTATAGTTAATAATAGTTGATGTTACACAAAATACTGCGTTGGAGATAATCAAAGTTGTAAGGTTCGATCTCATATGACGGCAGTGAATTTTGACCGCAAACTCTTGTCTTCTGGATGAGGAGCTCCCGAAAGTAGTATCATTTCTCTTATGAGTAGTAGCCTACTCATCATGAAGGCATGATGAGCCATCATCCTCAAAAAATATAAAATGCAAGGGATTAAGGCAGTTATGCCGGCATAATGTCATTTGGTACATCAACCACATATTTTACAAAAATCTTCATCATCCTTTTTGAAGTAAATATCATCGTATCTATTTTGTTTGATCTCTGTAATCTCATTGTTGATTCTCCTCATGATATTCATCATCTATAATACTATTCAAGAAGTGATAATAATCCATTTCAGTACAGTTCTATATTATATATTTGAATACCGTATATGAATAAATAAATATATATATATTTTTCCAATGGTATACTTTTCTTCATAATTTTATACTCTGGCATTAATTCTAATAAATTCCAAACGACAATATTTGCTATCTTCCATCATGTACAAAATATAAGTACGACAGATCAATCACAAAACCCAAAAGTATAATGAGAAATATTTCAGCTTCCCTTCCACTCAAATCAAATCCTGTTGTAGAAATTTCTTATTAATTCTAATCCTTAGCCTATATTCACATCGAACGGTTCTGATTGGATATGAATACGTTCATACTAACATCTTTCAATGTGTGCTATATAAATAGAACATCTATGAAAATAAAACTGTATATCCATTTAGAGAATGGCTTCTAATAGTTTTGCATACGGTACATTTCTTGGCACATGCATTATCTATATATAGTGATGATTTGAACACACATAGTGTAAACAATACAATAAGTAACAAATTCTAGCCATTTTCTGCTTAATTAAATCGTCAACAAATTTGTACATCTATCTAATACTCGCTTACACACTCTGGTGGGTTCATGTACCCAAACACGTTCAATTCATACAATGATGCGAATCCAATGAAGAACAGGTACCATAACATCAAAATTGAACCATACTTCTTATCAAGTTTCCAGCCATTCATGTGTGTTGCAATCACCAAGAATATTACAGTTGAGAGCAGTGACAATGTGGAGTAGGTCAAGCCTGTCAACATTCCAAACAAATGTTTTATTATTAATTACAATAATTTTTAAAGCTAGTAGGATACGGCTAGTAGGTAACCTTCGGCGATCCACAGCAGGTGCTTCTACATGAGTGCCAATTATTAATATATTATGTTATTTAAACGTGCTATAAGATAAGCTTGTACAATCTTAGATGAATCAGGACAAACTTCCAATATGGTAATCTATTCGTTCAGAATAGAGAATAATTTTGTTAGAGTATTGTTCGAGACTATTGCGTAAATTACGGTACATACCGTAAGTTACGTATTTCTCGAATTAAATTGTTATTGTAGGTAGCTGTTCAAAGAACTCAAATACGAGTAAATATTATAATACATTTTTACTTGTTGATTATTAAGTAAAATTATTAGGAATTATATTATTTATGAATTACATAAATTCATAATGGTATTGTTTTCAAGGTTTGATGTCATAATGAAAACCGTATCAATCTCCATGCTCAACTTATAGATTGTCAAAGTGTCCTTACCTTTACTATAGACGTTGACATGACTTCCTGGTCTTATCAGAGCAGTTTGAATGAACCATGGGAGTCCAAGGCAGATCAAAATATCAAACACGTTGCTACCAACTGCGTTCGAAACCGCCATGTCACCATAACCTGCAATCAAATGGCTCGGCATTATTCTTAATGACGAAATATGTGGATGAACGATGAAGTTTCCTATTATGAATTGATTTAAAGTAGATTCCAATGAGAAAAGATAGAGAATGAAATATTCACGAAGATTGCAGATGATATTATTATATCTTCTTTTATGTTGTTTGTGGTGAATTAAATATTATATACCAGGTAGCCTACGTTCCTCCATTCATATAATGATTTCATCATTCTCTTTAGATATTTTTCATTGAAAATTGTAAACCACCGCATGCATGGCCATTCTTGCCTTATTCACTATACCCACTCCCCTTTTTGTACTCCTCAGTTTTGTCTTACAGGCTTCACATATTTTAACAATATAGGCTTTACAGTGTTTCAATTGGTTTCAAATTTGTCTTGTAGACGTTATACATTTTTCCAATTAGCTTTTTAATGTTCACTATAATCACCCAATTCATCTCCTGGATATTTTCAAAGAGTTGATTGCTTTATACTGTATAAAATTTGAAACTCTTAAGGAATAGGTACGGTAGCCTACAATAAGTTGTGGAGTGAGAGTGAGAGTGAGCATCAATTACGGTACCTTCTTTGACAACAGCTAAACTGGACAGGGCATCCGGCACACTCACTCCAGCAGCAACAAATGTTAATCCCATCACTGTATCCGGTATTCCAAGAGTGTGGCCTGGAAAAAATTGCATATTAATATTATTTTGAGGCTGTGGAGATTAAAAGCATTAATATTTTGCTGAAACTGAAACAAATTGAATTTCATCAACTTATCTCTTTAGATCAAATTTTCCTATACATATTGATATCTTAATAAGTTTATATATGCCCTGGTGGCCTGATATTATGTGCGTATGATTTTTAGTTATGATATTCTAAGCATACAATTTTATCGATTATAATATATTTGAAACTGATATGAAATCAATTTTTAAAATTATCTCACAATTTTTAATCTCCCACATTTTTAAAATTAAAACTTCATACTAAATGTAATCTGATAGTCTCCGGAGTTCAAAATTTTACAATGCTTTCCGACTGCAGCTGTCCTATCTTTGAAAATGTAGTATCCTTAAAATATTTGGGTGTTATTGTTGATGAATGCCTCAGATGGAATCATCACATAAATTTTATCAATAAAAAAGTAAAATTCATCAATTACAAATTTCATAAAATCAATAGAATATTGAATAGAGAACAAATAAGAACGGTCTATTATGCTTTGGTTGAGTCCATTCTAAGATATGGGATTGCAGTATGGGGAGGAACTTATTATACTCACCTGAATAGTTTATTTGTAACTCAAAAAGCTGTAATTAAAACTATACTCCATAAACCCAGAGACTATCCTACCCAGCAAGTCTTCAGAGATTTTCATGTTATGACTTTAAGGTAAATATATTTGAAAATATTAATAAAATACATTAATAACTATAAAGATTACTTTGAAGAGACTGATAGGCCAACATACTCACTAAGACCAAATAGTACAAGAAAGTTCAAAGTCTTCCATAGTAGTCTAAATTTAATATGTAGACAACTTATGCATATTAGCACAAAATTCATAAATTTAGTACCTAATGAATTTCTGACTCACCACAAAAATAATGATCTAGCTGAATGGATTTGTATTAATTTTTTCCAAGAATTGAGCTTCATTTGAACTATCATTAATTTAGAAGTATTTGAAAAAAATTCTCTTGATATTAATCTATATTCTTTTCATCTCTTCTTACTCTTGTATTTTTTATTTAAGTATGCTAAGGAATTTTTTGCAAAACAAAAATGTACTCTGTTTTTTATGGCAATAAATTTTGATTTTGATTTTTTTAAAATTCTATTGCTATTCTTCATAAACGTTTCCTATAGGCAGGCCCTAATCCTGAGCCGACTATCAAAAAGCTTGGAGTTTGGAGTTTCATATGCTTTATCCATGTTTTCAATCCAATACAATGTTTATCTGCAGGGGAATCCTTGCAACCCAATACCATTTTTCAAGTACGGTAGAAAAAAGTGAGAACTGTAGTCTACAGCATAACTCATTGTATTGGAAAAATGAACAACCGGAAGTATTTTGCAAAATTCTAGAACACAAAATGCTTGGAGTAAGTACAATATGATAGGCCTACAAAATTTGCAGAAAGAAAGATTTGTGAATTTTTTATATTCATATAAAATATAAACTTAATTTGTAGTACTTCAAGTATATAGTAGTGAATGAGTAGTGAGTATATACTATATGAGTATATAGTACTTTTCTCTTCAAAATTTCATTGTATGTAGCCTATAGGCTTAACTGATGTCATGAAGGACAATGCATGAAGAAGGAGATGCCAAAATAAGACTTCTGGATAGTAATAATACTTGCTCAAATCAAGCTTCATTTTCCTCATGGATTTATGCGATTGATGGAGAGGGTGATAATGAACGATAAGATGAGCATGCAATAGGGTCATCCAGGAAATGTCTTTATATAATTGCATCACTTATGTTCAATCGAATCCCCTTTGTATCAGAGCACTCATTTAAAACTGGATAAATTTCTATTCATCTTTCATTAGCAACCCTCTCACTAAACATACTGTATTGGTGTAGGTATTGGCGATTTGCTTTTCATGCAGTTTGTAGGAGTAGGAAGCAGTTTTTAGAGGAAGCAGAGAGGACTTGGAAGAAAATGGATTGTCCAATCATTGTATAGCTGCATAAATAATAGTCAAAAAATCATTAAGAAATAATTAACTTCTTACCAATAACTGTGATCATCCAGACCATAATGTAAGAGTAGAAAGAGATCCAAATCATCGATATAACAAATGTGAACGGATACCAATTTCGATACTGCTCGGTTCTGCAATCTGGCATAGTTTTCTGGCACATGTAGTGGACTGGCACACAAATTCCCCACTGAATTGTTGTACTCATATCCGCATTCTCTGGTTTGATGAGAGGATTTATCTATGAACAGAAAAATTGAAACTTTATTCGATAAAAATAGTCGTTCTACTCCACAATTACATACAGTACATATTATCTTCACAGTAACATTATACTTATTATCCACTTATATCATCATCCAACTCTAGAATTTATTGATTACGCTCGATTTACATTTTTCTAATAATGATAATAAGAAATTATTCTCATGGTGTGCCTGTTTTTGAAATAGTATTCTATACTATTAAGAGTATTGAGTCTTCTTAATATAAATAATACATTCCCAAGTGTGATGTGTTTTCACATTATATAAATATATATACTGTAGGTAGGTACTAAAAGTGTACAATGGAACACTAATGCCCGGTTTTTCCAAGCACACTCAAATTTGAGGGACCCTCAAGTTTACTACACTTTACTACATTTCAGATACTTATCATAGCAAATGTCAGCTGTTCATCAAAATTTGAGGGTCCCTCAAGTTTGAGTGTGCTTGGAAAAACCGGGCATTACTCTATGTTTTCTTATCTTCATCAATAAATGAGCTCCTTGATGGAATAGCCTAATTGTTTTATTATTAAATAGTGATATGGGTATGAAAGAATTATGATATTTTTCTTATTTCTAAAATGTTTTTGATCTACCTGATTTGGATCGGGCTCCTTAGCTTTGTAGTAATCGGGCTTGGGCTGGTGCGGGGGCGGCGGAGGCGGCTGCTGCTGACCGGGTGACGTCACTTGGTTGGTGCCGCCCGTCGAGCCGAAGTCGATCACGGCCCCACTTCCCTGCTGCAGCTGCTGCTGCTGTTGCTGCTGCTTGTCGTCCAGGTGCTTGTAGGAGACTAGGTGCTGATCCTCTTGCTCGGCGGTCACGTGGTTCAGATCGCGACACGGAATCGGCAGCTGTCTGGCCCACTCTTCCAAGGCCTTATTGTAGGCCAACGCCACACAGTAGCCCACATAGGTGATGAGCATGAACAGGCTCTCCTTCCTAGATAAAAAGGGATATTCATTACGATTCTGTAGAGAGTACCGTAGTGACAAATTTTTGACAGAATACGAGTATACATAATGACATACGGTTAATTGGATGGCTCACTGATATTTTTCCCTGATACTACGACACCGATCGGCAATATTTGAGGCTTCATTTTGCGTGACAGCTTCTCGTGAATGGAATGCTTTGCCACTGGATATTGTATCACCATCATTATCCCTGTATAAAAATAGAGTGCACCGACACCTACTTCTTGCTTCTAGGTAAGTCGAATTATTAGAACTGCGGATGTGGAGGGATGAAGTAAAATTATAGTAAGTTGATATTCTTTTTTCAATTTCTTGACATTCATATGAAATTTGTTTCCACAAAATATCTCGAACTACTATTTAACGAAGAGCTCGATTGTTGAATTGTTGCCAGAATACTACTGTTACAATGCAGTTGAAGTATCTATATATCCTTATTCTTGTGATATGTCCTGGTTCGGAATCGTGTATTGTGGGCCAAAATTTGGAACAAAGAAACCTGACACATGACATAAAAACTTATCACTTGGGTGTAGAAGGGATGTAAATAATTTTTGAAAGGAGTTCAGACGCAGCAAGGCGGCGGCCCCACCGCTGGACTTAACCTGCGCAGCGTTCGTACCGCGGCCAGGGGATCAAACAATTACTGACATACTTCAAACAGCCTCGGATGGGACAGGAAAAACGGATAAAAACAAAAGGATGACAAATAAAAAACGATTTGGAATAACGGAAACGATGAATTTTGCAACCTGGAATGTAAGAGGAGTAAATAAAAAAGAAGGAGAGCTGATAAAAGAGTTAAAACAACGTAAAGTGAACCTCGCAGTGATCACAGAAACCAAGAAAAAGCTGAAGGGCACCAAAGATTGGGGAGATTATTTAGAAGTGTGGAGTGGTGTGGAACAAAATAGGAAAGCTTGTGCTGGAGTGATGGTTCTGATTGACAGAAAATGGAAAAATAGAATAGAAAACTATACATTTGTAAATGAAAGAATCATAACAATACGTTTTAAATTGGACCGAGGTTTCTTGACAGTGATTGGTGCTTATGCACCAGAAGAAGGAAGAAAGGCAGATACAGCTGAGTTCTACGAGATATTACAGAAACATTCAAACTAATTAAAAAATCAGATTACATAATTCTTTCTGGTGATTTGAATGCTCGTGTGGGAGACCAACCAATTCCACAGGTGGTTGGAACTTTTGGGGAAAGCCACTTGAACGAGAATGGGAGGCAACTGCGAGATTTCTGCACATTTAATGAACTGAAAATCACAAATACGTTTTTCAGAAAGAAAGACATTCACAAATACACATGGGCAGCAAGAGGATATAGATCTCTGATCGATTATGTCATTGTTAATAAGAGAATGTCCAGTCAAGTCATAGATACCAGAGTATATAGAGGAAGTGATGTATCAAGTGATCATTATTTAGTTGTTTCAAAAATACAGCTGTGGGCTAGATGGAGGAAAAATACTACAAACACACAAAATGATAGTAGTGAAGTTTATAAAGTATATCTCTTACAGAATGAAAGCATCAGGAATTTGTACCAGAACAGATTAACACAGAAGCTCTCATTGCTGTCAACTGCACCAACGGTGGAAGAGGAATGGGCCAATATAAGAGATGAGGTAAAAAATGTAGCGTATGAGGCGCTTGGGACACAAAAAGTACTAAAGAATAAAAAAGGTTTGAAAATTTGGAACGAAGAGATATCTGAAGCTATACGAGATAAGAAAGAAGCATATAAAGAACTTTTTCAATCCTCAACAGAGCAGACAAGGGAAAATTACAAGATTAAACGTAATGCAGCAAAGACCATTGTTAGAAAAGCTCATGAAGATTCTTGTGATAAATTCATCTCAGGCATTGAGGATGATTTGCATGGTAGTCAAGAAGTCGCCTATAAATTGATGAAACATCTCAATAAAGACGTAAAAGAGATGGCCAAAATAGATTGTATAGGAGAAGATGAATGGATCAAACACTACAGAGAGTTGTGGTATAGAAGTGATGTACCATTCATAGATGAAACTTATCATCCCCAAGATAGAATAAAGGGTATTGATCTTATTGGTCTTGATGAATTAGAAGAAGCTCTCTCTCAAATGAAAAATAGGAAAGCAACAGGACTGGATCACATAAATTCAGAACTCCTGAAATATGGAGATACAATGCTTAAATTCAGGCTACTTCACCTAATAAACATGTGTTGGACTTCAAAATATGTTCCTAAGGATTGGAGAAAGGCAGTAGTGATATCACTTTTCAAAAAAGGGATCAGGAGAGATCCAAACAACTATAGGTGAATCAGTTTATTAAGTAATGTTTATGAACTGTATAGTAAAATCCTGAATAATAGAGTCAGAAAAATCTCGGATGTACTTTTATTGGAGGAACAAGCTGGCTTCAGAGCTGGAAGATCCTGCATTGAGGACGGTTTTGCATTGAAACAGATTATTTCAAAAAGAGTAGAATTCAACTTGGAAACTCATCTTGCATTTGTGGATTATGTTAAAGCATTTGACAAAGTTGATAGACAACTGCTATTTAATATACTCATAAGACGAGGCTTTCCAATCCACCTGGTGGAAGTGGTAAAGAGTTTATACTCCAGAACTACCATAATTTTGAAATGTTCTGGCCAGTTGACAGACGAGATCCACACAAATATGGGATTGAGACAGGGTTGCACACTCTCACCAACACTACTTAATATCTATGCTGATGATCTCTGTAGAAGATGGAAACAAAAGATACATCCAGGCATCTAAGTGACACCCGACGTTGTGATCAGCTCATTGTGGTTTGCAGATGATCAGGTGATACTGCAGGAAACAGAAGATAACCTGCAAAGAGCACTTTATCAGTTGAACCAGCTCAGTGAGGAATATAACATGAAGATCTCCTTCACCAGAACAAAGGTGATGGCTTTCCGTGGGAAGGAGCCACTAAGAACAAAAATAGTTCTGGATAATAAAGTCCTCGAACAAGTATCACATTTTAAATATTTGGGCTGTGATATTAGTTATGAAGAAGATCAAGATTTGAATATGAAAATGAATCGATTTCAAGCTATTTGTGGGACAATCAACAGAACTTTGAAAAATAAAGCCAGGAGGGAGACCAAATTGAAATTTTATATAGTGATGGCCATCCCAGCTCTCCTATAAGGCTCTGAAACCTGGATACTGAAAAATAAGGAATGGAGCAGGTTACAAGCGGCTGAAATGCGATTTTTGAGAACAGTAAAGGGGTGTACCAGAGAAGATAGAATTCGAAATGTTGAAATAAGACAGGAACTCAACATATTGTCCATACGGCAGAAGATCGAGGATAATAAACAGAACTGGAAAGATCATGTTGAACGAATGGAAGACGAGCGAATTCACAGGGCAGCACTTACCTATCAACCAGTTGGAAGGAGAAGGGTGGGCAGACCACGTAAAAGATGGACATAGAGAAGCTGTTGAAGTCGGAACAGGCACCTTGCCTAATCCTTGAAGGAAGACGACGACGAAAGGATGAAGAAGAAGGATCAGTTTAAAAGTAGAGTAATACGATCGCGCACAAGTAATCTAATAACCCTGACGTAAGTTAATAAAGCAGATTTTCAATTTCCTTGGCTACATCAGAGAACCAAATCTCATTCGAGTCAATTACTGGAATGAGTTGGAACTTGACTTGAAGCGTTTTTGGTGTGTTGAGTCTCCTTACATAGAGCGTTACATTTTTGGCGTTTGCAGTTCGAAGCTGATCTTAGCATACATGTATATGCTAATGTCAACTTCTAAGGTGCTCTATATTTATTCCATTACAATAGTCTTCTCCTCTATTTCTGGGGGTGATGCCCACATGTGAAGATAAGCTTCCAAGATTGTGCGTGGAAAATGAGAGGTGTCGAACACTATTTAGGCAGTTGAGACCGACGGCTTATTGTCTCCTACGAAAGACTGTATCAAAGACGAATCACTGTAGGCCTATCAGTGATTGTGTTTTGGTTAAAATCCGTTCTACACTAGAACTCAAACTAGAATCATCATCTGGATATCAGAGCGACGCCTTATCAACTATTCCAACTAACCACCAGCACAAATCTTGTTTCCTAACAAATCAGCACTGGCATTGGTCTCGTATTGACTCGATCATTATATAAAATTTCTTGAAAATTTCAAATCTTTTACCAATAATATCAAAGATCTACAAACATTATGATAGTTTATATTTATTAAATGATATTATTAAATTGGTGATTTATAATATTAAAAATGATATCAGTAAATTGATTATTCATGAATCAAATCAAATGTTGACCAGAATCTATATCTATAAAAGCGAAATGGTACTGACTGACTGATTCATCACCAGAACTAAAAATCCACTAAACCGAATGCGTTCAAATTTGGCAGGCATGTTCAGATTAGAACGGCAGCGCTAAGAACGGATTTTAGGAACTTTTCAAGGATACGCCAAATATTTAAGTTTTTCTATAGTTTTTCGGCGTTTTCTCACTTTTTTCGAGAACCAATCAGTAGAAAATGTTGATATTTGGTAGGTAGGTTCAGATAAGGTCTAGAAATGTTGTGTTAAGATATTTTTGAATTCCGTTCAAGATTACGCCAATAATCATGTTTTTCAAAATTGTAGATGTTTTGCGGGTTGCATATCTTCCGCCTTGATATGACCAATCCTTACTGTAAATTCAATGGTTCAGCGAGATTATAGATAAACTAATTAATTGGAAAATATTGAATCAAGTTTCAAACTATGTCCGATATAGTTCCCAAGGTTACGCTCAATATCAGCGTTTTACTATTTTTCGGAATTTTCAGAGTTTTTTTGGGATTTTTCGAGAATAAATTGGTAGAAAATGTCGAAATTTGGTGAACAGGTCCAGATTAGGTCTAGAAATGCAGTGTTCAATAAGTTTTGAATCCCTTCTGAACGGAATTTGCAGCGAAGCGAGCCTGTTTGTCCTAGCTTACACTGACAGAGGTCATGCAGGCGAGCGAAGCGAGCCTGTTTGACTCTCTGACACTGCTGATACTGTCGGAGGTCTAGGCGGAGAAGGCGAGCCTGCCGGCTAGTATAATTATAAATATGCCTTGAAAACATTTTAAAGCACTCACCAAGATATCTTCTCATCGAAAATTACACAGAGCATGATGAGGATGCTGAGCGCATAGAAGAAGCAGTCTCGACAGAGGGGCCACCAGTTGAGGTAGGACACGGTGCCGGCGAACATGGCGCATATTGATATGACGAACATGATGTTGAAGACGGCCGAGCCAATCACGCCCGACACGCCGATGTCGTCCTTGGCGAAGAACACGCCGATCACCACCGTCGCCAACTCGGGCGCCGACGACCCCGCCGCCATGAACGTCGCACCGGCCACGTCCGGGCTCAACTTGAACTCTGCAAAATTCAGTAGAAATAGTTAATTGGATGACTAGTTTGAGGAAAAAGATTGATTGAAAAAGACGCCATCGAAGACTGATATTTTAATTGAAGACACAGTGTCTTCTTATCACAGATTTTCCGTGATATAGACAATATTGTGCTCTTTTATAACTGATATTGTAATTGAATTCAAGAAATGTTATTGAAAATTTTAAAATATTTAAAAATTGTAATTTAATTCGATTGGAAAAAATATTAAATGTTGAAAATTTTATGACGAAATCATAAGAAATTAGTTCTCAGTTGGAGTGATAGCTGAAATCATGTGGGTTCGCTGCCGAGAGAACTAGAACTTGAATGCCATCAAACACGGAATTAGTATAATTTTTACTGAGAAAATATCATGCAGTATAGAGCTTGGTTGATTCTTAGAGAATTTTTCTTAAGATATTTCCAATGACATTAATGGATAGACTTTACACATCTTTTTAACAAAGTTTCTTTCTCAGGATATTGGCAACTGATAATAATTGTGTTCATGTTCATGTACCTAATGATGTGATTGATGAATCTGAGACGACGATGCGATGTAGTTTATATTAATCTTGGATTGTAGTCTCTTCAGCTTGTTAAAGCACTTCTCCCAACGATCAGAATAAAATATATAAAGTATCCTCTTATCATCCTGAAGTTTCTAAATATATATATTCTGTACCCTCTGGCTATAATACACTCTACGTTATCAAAATCTTGAGAGAACCAATCGTCTCACCTTCACATATTCTATCTAAAGAAGTGACAAAATACTCGTCACAAACAATGGCGAGTCCGATGAAAGAGTAAACGCAAATGAGTATGTGGAATATGAGGCCACCATGCTTGCGCCACCAAGGACCCATGGACGGTCTGGGAAATTGTTCAATGGCAGGAGGTGTGCAGTTTTGTCTCCTCTGACGATAGTAGACTATTTCTTCTGATGAGGTGGTTGTTGTTGCTTGAGCTGGTTTAACCTGTAGCATAAGAGAGATACTGTAACAGTTTTAAAATTCAGTGATTGAAGTAGGAGGCATTTAAAAGTCAGAATATGCAACTCGCCCAATCCTTGAAGGAAGACGACGAATTATAAATATTTTTCGAGAGAAGGCTTCTTCAGAGAGAATTATATCAATCCAAGTAACAATGATTGTATTAAACGTATCACACACTCTCATTAAAATTAAAGGCTCCGTTGATCCTTTCGTAAGGACACTAAAGAATGCTTGTTTCTCAGTGCATTCGATCAATAATAAGCGCTTTTATGTTTTATTTTTCATATTTAAATCTTAAAGAGTTCAATAATATGTCAGATCCCTTACGATAGACATAAGGCGGCGTATTGATACGATTATTTATCTCTATAGAGACGTCTAGAGCCCATTTCCATTACTATACATTTCAGTCTGGAAAGGAATACAATTGCAGCATCATGATGATCAACAGGTGAATCGGAAACTTGAAAGTCAGTTACTGTATGTCTGTATATTTATTTAATTCCTTGAAATTTCCAAGAATAATACAATTATTGTTTCTGTTTACTTATCGATTGTACTCACCGACTTCATTTTTGTTTCTGGTATACTTTCTTGCAGTGTAATGTGAACTAAAGCGTAGATAAGAATACCTAAACTCCATATGAATCTTCTTCTGAGGAGTCTCCCGGACCTAGTCGGGAATCCCGTACAACTGACTGCTTCTGCCATCTGCAACAAATACATTAATCATATCAAATTTTTTGTTACTCTCTTGAGAAATTCAAATTTATTTTAATGTCGAGTCCTATAACCACTGAAATTTCATGCACTCAAGAGGGATAAGATATTTACTCTCACAATCAACATGATTTATTTGAACGTAATCAAGCAGATTACTTTCAATATGACAAAGGAACTATGAATAAGTAATTCATCACCATTGTAATAGAAGCATACAATTCTTTCAAAATTATTGAGAACTTTATTTCACTCACTATTTCACACTTAATACATTTCTTAAAACTCATTTCATTTTCCAACGACTCAGACTTATCTGAGTATTTTGGAATTTATAGTACAGTATAAGATGTAATATGTGTTGATGTGGATCTTAAGGAATTGTGGGGTTTGAATGTTTTATTGGAAGACATTGAATCAATACTGTTGCGATTCAAATGTAGAATCAAAATGAATTGATATGAATTGTATCTCTCTGTGAGATCATTATGAGTTTGAGTTACTTAATACTGATAACTTATTTTATTAGTTGTCATATTGTGCCACTAAACTATATCGATTTTACTGAATTAGTTCTTGTCAACTTTCAAAAGTTATTCAATGTGGTAGAATAATCTGATTCGGAAAGGGATTGGGCACTCTTAGGGTATATTGGCGAGCAAGTGTTCAAGTCAACTAATGGTAAAGTATCTGAATTTCTAATACATATTCATCAATTCCAAATTTATGTATTTTGTAGATTGAGTTGTAATTATAAGAATTATTATGAATAATTGCATTATTCAATTCTATTAATGAAGCCTCCAGGCTGTCAATATAGAGATTTCAAGCGTTATTTCGAACTGATTGATGAAGTTTAGCTTGATAAGGAATGAGCTCCATTATATGGAATTAGTTTCAGATTAATGAACGCCTCTTCGTTGATATTGATTTTACATGTTGAATATTCTTCTTTATCGATGTTCTCAATGTTTGCTTTTGGCTGAGCTTTTGAACGAATTATCAAAGCCTTGAAGGAACGAAAAATGAGGAAAATATCTCTGAACATTCTTCTGTGAACCAAACGGAACATGGCGTATTTTTATGGAATTTTTAAGAGCTTTAACGGAAGACAGTGCAGTGTGGCAGCGTCGTTTTACGCTCATTAGCGTAATGA
Source organism: Sogatella furcifera (assembly GCA_017141385.1). Classification (NCBI taxonomy): domain Eukaryota; kingdom Metazoa; phylum Arthropoda; class Insecta; order Hemiptera; family Delphacidae; genus Sogatella; species Sogatella furcifera. The sequence continues at coordinate 34,322,915 of CM029548.1, read as the reverse complement.
TATGCGTCATATTATTAGAGAGAAAGATAGAAAAAGAGAGAGAGTGGGGTAGAGAAAAGAGAAGAGAGAGTGATAGAGAGAAAGAGTTTGGGGAGATCAGGGAAAGAATGTGCAGAAAAAAGGAAAAGAATGAGTAGGGTATTAAAGAATTTTAGGAAAAGAGATAAGAGTGACAAGGACAGATTAATGACTTGAATGGAAGAGAGGGATGCGGATGGGAAACTGAATGTCTGAGAAAAAATTGTTAGAGGAACAGTTTAAAAATGAGAAGGGGGAAAACGTAATGGAGGGGGGGGGGAAGTGAGTTGTTGAGTAGGAAAATAATTGTGAGGGATGGAAAAATAAATAAATTCAGGAATACTGTAACATGTTGGGGATTGAAGAGGACAAGTTTAAAATTTCACATTAACAACATTGATTGAATTTTTTAATCAAAATCATTGTATTGACTTATGTGCCTCCATTAATTTCTAAATATTATTCTCTCATCATCAACGGGATTTTGCTTGTGGGTGATAGTAATAATTAATTTTTGAAGTTCTGCATTTGCCAACTTGTGCTATTTCTTGAAAAGAAATTTCAATGCTGAAGTTCGATATTTATTAATTCAATTCAAATTAGTGTCCTATTAAATGAATGAATTGAAAACTTTAATACCATAGAAAAATATTCACGGATTACTTTTCAGTCACAGAACAAAGCATGGTGATTTTTATGTGAGAGATTTCATATATTGGAGTTTAGAGAAAACGAAACTTCAAAGAAATAATTAGAGATGAAGAAAATTTTATTGTAAGAAGAAAGAATTTGAATCAAATCGTATCAATCTTTTCCTAAGAGAACATGAAAAATACAGTTTTTACATCCCTGACAGTTCTTATAATGATGTTGTAAAGGAGTTATTCAGCCAGGAAATGCTTGATAGAAGACAGAAAAATGATAGCACCTGGAAAAATGTGGGATGCAACCCGCACACATTCAGTGTAAGACTGTGTGTGTGTTTGTAGGTGAGTGGGATTGATGGGTATGATGGAATGAAATGGGGTGGGGTGTGATGGATGAAGGGAGGAGGGGGGAGCTTTCGTCCCACGCCTGGAGCACGGAGCATGCCGGGATCGATGAAAGGAGGATATTACACTCACTCGGACGGTGGCAAAACACACACTTGCAAATATCGCACCGCGCCGAGCCGAGCCGCGCGCCCTCATCACACAAATGGATTCGACCGGAGCGGAGCGCTGGTTTGTTACGCACTTTGTTGCTAACCGTTTCAAATGTCAAAAAGCCTAAAAGCCCCAGCAGTATTTCACGAACAATATCTGTCAACTACCCCGTACATCCTCAGTTCTTTGATATCAATCAGAATGGTGAATCGACTACGGCTTTGATTTAACAACGTCGCATGCAAATAGATTGTTGCCTGCAGACACTTATCACAATGTGGGGAGAATTCATTACTTTGCTTCCAGTACAAACAGCAGGTCAACTTTGAGTTGCATATATTGTCAACTCCGTACCTCTGGGCAGCCCAGTAACTGGCCTTCACCATCACTAATGAATACTCAATTAGAGTGGAAATATTATTGTAGCTGTTGAATGAGCCAATACAAATTATATTGACGTTGTATATTTCACTGCAGTTGAATATCAAACATTGTACAAACATGAAAATTTATTATTATGGGAGATGATCTAGTTCCTTTCATTAGATATTTTACTTGAATATCGCCTACGTGTCTTTTTCGGAATTTGAACATTGTAACATTTTGTGTTAGTTTTGAAAGTTTATTTAAAGCCTCATGAACAGAATAAGTACGACCCTCACAACAGAACAAATAACAAAATGCTAGCCATTGTACTACACTTTTATTCGTAGCCATGTTTCTCGTTTTTAGCGAAATTCCACTACATGCAACATGTATCCGAATTCCTCGACAATCTATTAAGTGTCGTTGCTGATGGCGTTGGAGCGAAAACAGCACAGAGCAAGAGAGGGATGCAGCAGCATCAGCATCAGCTGTTGTTAGGCATTCCTTCATGCCTCATTGTTAGCTCTCATCCCCTTGTAGTTTGACTCTCCAACGAACTGCTGGAGACAGCTAAATTGCTTTCAGCTCTGTCGGTACCAGACCATTCAAACGACGAATAAATTATTATCGTACCAACAGCTCTTACGTCAATTGAAGTACTGCAGATTTTTCAATGAACGTCAAGTAATTTGAGCGACAGAATTTGAGACGCATAGCTTCTTTTATCAATTACTGCAGTAGTTGATTATATCATTAAAGTGGTTAGATTGTCCAATGTGGGATAGATTCAAATCTTTGTAACATCCTCATCAATTGTGATAAAACATGTAAAAGCCATTATTTCAGCTACTTAGAAATTCTTCATCATTATAGCCAAACACACATATTAATAACAATATTATAACATTGCAGTATTCCACACGTAATCCTGAGGCTTCTTGAGGTGGCTAGTGTTTCATTTTCACAAATTTGTAACGAAGGATCACATCAGCTTTTCAAATATGTTGTTGAATAGTATTTCTGGTAAATGGGTTTAATTTCCAAAAGTTTAACAAGCATTTCACGACTTCCATTTATTGCTGAACCTTGTACAAACCAACGACCTCTAAAACAACATGGCCAAAGCTAGTTTATTGCAAAAGTTTTGAAATATTGTGAAGATTTTTGGGAACATTGAGAGAGTGAATTACAAAATTTATCTGAATATCATGTTTCTCTATCCAAATATATTTCTCTCCATATTTGAAGTTGTTGCGTGCTGCTGAAAAGCGCTGGCTGTATAGTAGGAAATTTGCTTAATTCGATTTCAGCAACGAATGACTTTATTTGAATAAGTTATTCAAGTGAGAATGAATTAACAATCTATTTGCCTCTCATAGACAAATGTGGAATACTAAAAATTAGTCAAGGCCTTAGGCCTAATGGAAATCTATATTTTTGGTTGTAAATCTGCTAGGAAAAGTTTCGAAAGGCCTGCGTGCAGATATATCAAGCTCTGGTCAACATTTCTGAATGGACCTTGGCCCCTCAGCCGAAACAATATTTTGTATAGTTTTCGTTCAATGCATTTTGTATTCGTCGCTGAAAATTTCGTACCATAAGTTAATGGAGGCCTATAAAGTGCAATCCTCTTGTTTCAGCCTCTTCGTTTTTAACTTAAATAATATTTGGATGAGCTCTTATTATCATCAGTACCGGATTTAAGGGTAGGCCAACTAGGCTGGCGCCTAGGGGCCCGCACCACAAAAATATTGGGAAGACAAAATATTTTTAGGAAAATAGTTGAATAAAATATTTTTCAGAACATGGCAACTTGCATTCGAGCAAACTAATATCAATAAATTAAATGGCCAAACTGTGTTATATAATCTGTATTTGTTGAATGTAATGTATCTGTTTAATAATAATACAAGTTGAACCTATTTGAACCCCTCTTGAACAAAACACTGTCTTTGGTGATAGAACTGGGATTTGCTGTTCACCTGCCTGGTTAAAGAATTGAATTCAGATAAATTTTATTTGTTTAAGCTTACAATTATTTACAATCACTTATTATACAGCAAACCGTATTTAATAAATGAGAAATTGATACAGTAAGTTTACAAATAATAAAACTAATAATAAGGTTTAAAACTCTTTAAAAAATATAGTTTCAGAAAATTTTTCTGGAAGAATTTTCTCCCCAGCGGGAGAAATACTTCTTCACTTCACCATCATTGATAGCTATTCTTGTTTATGACCGTGGCAGGGAATATGGGATTGTAGATAATATATTGCTAAGCTGTTCTGATAGAGAAAAATATGTTATTGTAATAAGTTATATGCATTGGCAGTTCGCACTACCACACTACCGTACCAAAATTGGCAGTTTGGCACTTGTATTTATTTTATGAAAGTTGAATTCAACTTTGAATAAATAAAATGTAAACTTAATAAAAACTTCAGCTTGAAAATCGAAACAGTTCTATCGGGATCAATTATTTTGCAAAGTAAACAAGTGAAGATTTGTTAGTGAAGACTGAAGCATTGAAAGAATGAGTTGTATAAATTTAAATTTTATCCCAATCTCATAATGAATGAGTTTTCAATAACTCATGAATCTTTCTTGATTTTGTAATAGTTTTTTTCAATGAATAATAAATTTTTATTCACATCGTAAAAAATTACATATTTCCGATTTCAAAAACTAGGAAATAAACCAGCCACTATATCCAGTAAATGTGACCAGTATTCAACAAAAGTTACAAAAATTTAAGGATACAAATTGTGATTCTAGTCTATACAATTTACAAAGTAAGAAAACTGCTTGCGGCGGATCGTTATAAAATTATACAAAAATAAAAGACAAATTTTCAATCACTCATGATAATAGTCGTGACTCCAGCTCCTGCACGTTAATTATAAGTGGTTAATACCAACAACATATTACAAGGATTTATTAGCGGGGGTGGCGTAGCTGAGTGGGTTGAGTGCTGGCGTCGCAACCCTAAGGTCCCGGGTTCAAACCCAGGTCAGACCAGAAATTTTTCTCAAGCCACTTCCCCGTGTTTCGGATGGACACGTTAAGCCGTCGGTCCCGGTTGCCTAAAAACAGTCTTTAAGTCATGTCAGAGGCCCTGAAATTGATCAGGAGCGACCTGAAAACTCTGACACCAGACCTGAGCCAGCCAGGTTACACGAATATTATTATTATTATTATTATTATTAGAAGAAAAATACAATTAGCCATAAACTATAAGATTTTGAATCAAGGAAATATTACAACGATTTATTTAGAAAAATATCAAATATATGCTTAGAAACATCGAATTTTTACACTACTTTGCCTTATTACACTTCTACACTTATTTCACCTTATTACACTTATTACACCTAGTATCGCTCACAGTAAATAACCATCTTTTGGCTCTTTTACAAAACATATTGTAAGAGAAGGACATATCCTCAATTCGATTGGTATTTTATTAAATGAAAGTGGCCCCAGATATTGTATTTGTATTGTTATTGTTAGTAATCTTAAACTCAGTACCGGTATTGAATTGATCTTATATAGGCTATCATTATCAATATTTTATGCTTGAAAAATAGAAATTTTTTCATTTAATAGACCATAAAAAGGCCTTCCAAAACGCAATTTGGAAGTAAATTTTCACAAAATTTCCCGGGGGGGCCGGACATCCCACTTAGCTAGGAGGGCACACCCCCCAGATCCCCCATCGGGGCCCGCACCACAAGCTGAGCCTAGGGGCCCACAGATCTTATATCCGGCCCTGATTATCATGATCTCAAATTTCACAGCATTATTTTTCTTATGTTCCTTGAAGAACAAGTTTCCGGAAAACATGCTTTATATCTTGACTTGAAGTTTTCTGAAATGTATTTCCTCTCCTCTAATGAAGAAGTAATACCAAGCAATTGAACATTCATCAAAATCTTACGAATATGCCTTCATCAGACAAGTAGCTAGTCTTTATTCAATCCGAATGCGATTAGACAGGATTTCATGGAAACCGCTTCAATAAAAAAGCTCTAATTAAGCAAGAACTCAGTTAGGATTACAGGTCGATCCAGGTCAGGGAAGCAGAAAATCCCTTTTTGCATTCTGATTAGCTCAACCTTCATCTGATCATGAATAAACCCCAAGAAATTGTAGACTCGTTTCCCTGAAAACTGATTGCTTCAATCAGCAACAATACTAATATACTATAATGAGCCACAGGGTATTCAACTTATCGAGCAGGCTACATTGAATTTTTAATTAGTTAAGATCTTTCTTTGCAAAAACTGTCATTTATGATTATCCTGCAATTTAACTGTAATAGTGTTTTCAATTGCTATCAAGTAAGCATGAGCGCCTTGCTTACGTTTCTTGCATGATACGTTATATTCTTCACATATTCGGTAAAATCGAAGATGAGTTTGAATTGGAAACTGTGAGATAAATCAGGAAATGGTTGTTTTCTCTATAATAAGAAAAAGGTTTATAGCATTAAAGGTCATTGATAAAACTGTGACTTTTGGGTTTGGGTTTCCAAAAATTTCAATTGTTTAGCTACATTGCAATTTAGTATGAGTCACGAATACAGATTTCTGTATTTGTGCTCTTATTGTCAACTTACTTATTCCTTAACTATTCATATTCTGGAGTGTGATACATCAAAATTCATTTGTTTCCTTTCTACTTGTCTCACTCGAGAGACAGACCAAACCGCCAAACTTTTTGGCGTCAGATATACCTATGTTTGCTCACTGTGTTTGTTTGAGAAACTTATGGGACAGCTCACTATATCCTAGTCAGTGCCCTCAAGTATGATAAATGTATTCTAAATGGATGAACTAATCCTCAAGTAATACACATTGAGGAGTCACAGAACCATAAAATATAGAGAGGCAATTCAATGAATTCCTCTCAATCTCTGTTTCTCTTTGAACATTTCCTAGAAAGATTATTAATTGCTACAATTTTTCCCTGGGAGAATTGCACCTCAATGTTTCTATCAGGGGCAATTAGAATTTTCCTAATAGCTTCATCATGATTCTAGAAAAGTGATGAGGAATTGATTAAAAACATAATTTTCTGCAATGAAGTACTTCTCAACGTTCTCAGTTCATAACGTGGGATGATCACTTTTTATCATCATACATATTTATGAACATCATAATCAGAAAGAACAATGAATGATATGTTCATTAAGATCATCTCTCATGTCATTCTACTCGTATGTGGTATCAAGGCCAAAAAATCGAGATAAATTACATTGATAGTCATCAATAATAAGCTCTGGCTACTGTATAAATCTCTGGAAGTTATAAACAATAATACACCTCACTGTACAAGAATGGAAATGTATTATGCAAATCATATTGGATAGGATGACTATGTTTTTTAGTTAATATTTACCACTGTACCTCTGTAATTGTTATGCTAATAGAAACACATTAATATGGAATTGTATTTATAATAGTTACCGGGGGACTCGAAAGGAACTAAAATATACTCATACTAGACACTTGAACATTATCATTCAACACAATCAACATTCTCGTCTGGAATTACTTCCATCAATCTTGAAAAAATGGAAGAAGAAAGGCAGCGCTGTTATTTATTAAATTCTAAGGAGAGAATTACTTTTGATGATTCTAAATATTGTTCGCTCTCAATTTTCTATAATTTTGCAACATCATCATTATCGAGTCTATTCTTTTAGTATTTATTCATTACATAGGCCTATCCTATAATCCGTTCACGTACATTGATTGAGCTCATTCACTATTCAGACAAGTTTATTTACTAGACAGACAAGTCAAATAAATTACTATAATAATTATGCTGATTAAGTTGATCTACTACTACTCTCACACCCATCCCAATATAGAGGGTATTTATTAATTATGGGTCATCATTTTAAATATATGCAATATATTATACGATCCAGTAGTGACATCCAGAGTAGTAGTTGTTTGGATATCCTTTGGATTCCTTCCCTTCCTTCCATTTATTGGAAAATTCACCTATATTATTACAATTATAGAATAAGCTGACAAGAAAGAAAAAAATATTATTGGGGTATTTTAATTCTTTCAAGAACTTGCACACGGGAATACACAAGGAGCCCTACTATTGGAAAGTGTCCACGAAAAGGGCAAGAACCCTAGAGAGCACTAATTTTAAACGCCACTTTCGGCCACTTGACATGATCGTTCCATGTGGAAGTTATTACATTTATGGATTTTCTTTGAGATAATAACGAACTATTTTATGATTATATAGAAACCATTCGTCCCCATTGCCTCACTCGTATATTTTACTTACTCGTATATTGCCTCACTTCTATATTTTTTCTTGAAAATTCATTTTACGAATATAACAATCTCACATGACAAAATAATTGCACTGACTCTATAGCTTCCTTTATTGGAAAATTCACGTGTATTATTTTTATAGTAGAATGAGATGGCAAGCAAGAAGCACAAGACTTGATTTTGGTTAGAAGGAACTCTTATTCGCCATGAAAGGCTTTAAAAACAGAAAACTCCAGGAAGTATTAAATTTACGAGTAATAGAACTTTGGAAATTGAGTTATTTTACAGCCCTTCTTTCTTAGCCCTTCTATCTCCATTTGTTTCAATATTGATCTTTGCTACTAAAGTATTTACATAATACAAGGTCCACATATATTATATGTTTTAAGAGACTTTAAAGAAGCAGCGGGGATAGTAAAAACGGTCATAACCCTCTGAACCAGACTGTACTGGGAATGAACACGACAAACAGTGAACTTTTATGGCAACAACAGAAAAAGGACAGATCCAGCCTTCTAATTGCAAGCGACAGAGTTGGCAAGCATCGATCTCCTGTTTTAATCAAGCGCGAAATAGGTCGATGCCTTGTATCTTATCTTGAAAACGTTTCCGCTCCATTAAACTGAGATTTCTTTCATAAAACTACAATATTCACAGTAAAAAAGCGTTGATAAAGTTTCAAGTTTGAAGTGATTAGAGCATTCCAAGCATTGAAGTGATTAGAGTATGTGACGTACGACGTACCGCAAATTCCAAGATTTAATTTTATTGCAGAAGGTTAGATAACGCAACAAAGTAGAAGTAGGCTTTATTTTGCCATAATTATTGTGTTATGAGCGATGTAGAACTATGAATAAGGAGCGAGTCAAGGAAATTTTTTTTAGAGATATAACTTTTTACTGGGGGGGATTTTGCATTTTGGCGTAGCCTTTCTTATGAAGGCTAGGTTATACACCGCGTGAATAAATTCACAATTGAGAATTTTAGAGAGATAGATCCCTCAATCCCCCCCTGGGTTTGACCCTGAATTTAGTGGATAGAATTCAATAGGGTAATTGCTTATTTTTCATGTTACTGGCATGTTATGACTATTTCCAGATTTTATTCAATAGAAAATCAACATCTTCTTGTGATCTTGTATGATCATTAAAATAATAATAAATTTAGAATTATAGCTCCTGGATTGTTCAATCAAAATTGGAATGAAAATAGTCTTGGTCGAATGCATTTCTTCTTCCATCTTTTGATGAATATCTTCAATAAATTGATGGACCCGTATGAATGACAGATTGGTAATTCTGGTAATAAATTAAAGGGTTAATCATGTACATTACAATAATGTTGAGCTTGTATTTTTTGTTATGGTAGTTAACAATTAAAAACTTGGTATTAAATAATATGTAATTAAAGCTTCCTAACAAAAAAAATTTGAAGTAATACAGAAAGAAATTGGAAGAAAAAATTGAGAAAGAAAGGTGATAGAGGGTGAGCGTGAGAGAGCTTTGTTCTCCTTGACTTCTCTGGTTATGGTTCTATGAGAGGAAAGATTATCAATGCTGATGTAAATGATTTTGAGCTTGATGAAGATAAAAAGAATGTTTGTCTTTCAAAGTTTAGTCATAGTGAGTGGGTACAATGTTTCTCGTTATAGCTAATATTTAACTTTCACGTGCAGACTAGTCAGCTGAAACACATCGTCGAATAGCTGTAACCTGTCAACTCATAACTAGGGAAGCGCATGCGGAGGCAGCCGCAAATTGAGCGGAGCGAGCTTTCTTTTTGTCCAAAAGTTTTTGAAGCGTAGACTCGAAAATTTGATCCCGGTATTTTAAGCCTAGCTAAACCTAGCTGATGGTGAAAGTGGCTCATTCTATTACCAAGTAATGTTATGAAATGAGATTATAAAATAGGAGCAACAACCTTCGTGAATGTTTCTCAAGTGAGTCTTTTATTTTGTTAGAATAAGGCAAGACCGAGAAAATGACTCCAGCACCAGTCAATATTGATTAAAAAATATTGATTGGGCTCAAATTGAAGGTCAGAATGTTTCCTACGATTGAGACAAAATCAATAATTTTCAAACAATATTGACCGAGCTGGAGAATGTTTTCTCTATGAAATGATTCAACTTTGAAAATACAGCATTTGACGTACCTTTTTGGTCTCAAATGTGCTCTGATTAATTTACAAATATTCAGTAGCAAATTATGAAGGAAAATCAATATAAACTTGAAAAATCGCAAAAAAATAAGCCTATTGGATGAAATTTGGTGAATTTGTGTATTTCTAACTAGCTTCCATTGTTTGTTAGCATGTTGAAAATATTGAATGCATGCAAATAAATGAATAATTTTATTAATAAAGACATCAGGTAAAGCAATTTTGCCTCCTTCAACAGTACAATATAGTTCTTTGTGTATCAGTACGCATAGAGTGATTTTGCTGCATCAAGAAAACACTTACGCACAAGCCACTTGAGGCCGTGTACATTAAGTTTTTCCAAACTACCATATTGAATGTGAAGGTTGAAATTAAAATTAAAATAGTCATATCTCAGTTATTTGTCATTGAATCCTGATAAATCGGTACCATTTTATTCAAGACAACCGGTGAACAACCGCTCACTTCTCCATTAGCCAGAGGCTCCGCCCTGGACCCCCGACAGTATGAGCGGTGTAGAGTAGGACAAACAGGCTCACTTGGCTCGCCTGCAAAACCTCTGTCAGTGTCAGCTGAGACCGACAGGCTTTCGCTTTGCTAAGCCTGCAAATTCCGTTCAGAAAGGGATTGAGAATTTATTGAACACAGCATTTCTAGACCTAATTTGGACATGTTTACTAATTTCAACATTTTCTGCAATTTGTTCTCCAAAAATCTGAAAAACTCCGAAATTCTGAAAAAATGGTAAAACGCTAATATGAAGTGTAACCTTTGAAAGTATATTGGACATGAAAAGACGGTTTTAAGCAATTCAATATCTTCCAGATTAGTTCATCTATCTAATCTTGCTGAACCATTGAACTTACAATTTGGATATGTCATATCAAGGTGGAAGATATGCAACTTGCAATACATCTACAATTTTTAAAAACTTATTACTTGCTCAATCTTAAGACAGATTTCAAAAATATTCTATCACAACATTTCTAGACCTCATCTGAACCTGCCCACCAAATATCAACATTTTTTTAACCAATTTTTTCAATTTTTAATTTTTAATTTTTAATTTTTAATTTTTTAATTTTAATTTTTAATTTTTAATTTTTTTAATTTTTAATTTTTAATTTTTAATTTTTAATTTTAATTTTTAATTTTTAATTTTTAATTTTAATTTTTAATTTTTAATTTTTAATTTTTAATTTTTAATTTTTTAATTTTTTAATTTTTAATTTTTTAATTTTAATTTTAATTTTTAATTTTAATTTTTAATTTTTAATTTTTAATTTTAATTTTAATTTTTATTTTTAATTTTAATTTTTTAATTTTTTTTAATTTTTAATTTTTAATTTTATTTTATTTTTAAAATTTTAATTTACCTGATTTTAATTTTGTTGCAGTTTTAATTTTTATTTATTTTAATTTTATTTACCAATACTTTAATTTTAATTATATTTTACTATTTTATAATATTACTATTTATTTTACTAATTTTAATTTTAATTTTATTACTAAATTTACAATTTTTAATTTTTAATTTTTAATTTTTAATTTTTTAATTTTTAATTTTAATTTTTAATTTTCATTTAATTTTTAATTTTTAATTTTTAATTTTAATTTTTAATTTTTTTAATTTTTAATTTTTAATTTTTAATTTTTAATTTTAATTTTTTAATTTTTAATTTTTAATTTTTTAATTTTAATTTTAATTTTTAATTTTAATTTTTAATTTTTAATTTTTTTAATTTTAATTTTTAATTTTTTAATTTTTAATTTTAATTTTTAATTTTTAATTTTAATTTTTAATTTTAATTTTTAATTTTTTAATTTTAATTTTTAAAATTTTTAAATTTTTAATTTTAATTTTTAATTTTAAAATTTTTAATTTTTAATTTTTTTTAATTTTTAATTTTAATTTTTAATTTTTAATTTTAATTTTTAATTTTTAATTTTAGTTTTTAATTTTAATTTTTAATTTTTAATTTTAATTTTAATTTTTAATTTTAATTTTAATTTTAATTTTTAATTTTTAATTTTTATTTTAATTTTTCTTAAAATTTTTAGAATTTTAATTTTTAATTTTAATTTTAATTTTTAATTTTTAATTTTTAATTTTTAATTTTTTAATTTTAATTTTGCAATTTTACTAAAATTTTAATTTTAAATTTTTAATTTTTAATTTTTAATTTTAATTTTAATTTTAATTTTAATTTTATATTTAATATTCTCTTAGCAAACAAATCTTGAAAGGTCGTTTATTTCTTTTATTTCTATAGCAAAATAATATTGGAGTTAATTTCTAAGTTGAAAATATCGGCAAAAAAAAATTTCTGCTCAGGTTTGAACCCACCCTGATTGTGCATGAAAGTGAAATATTAGTCCACGTCGCTAACCACTGGGCTATGAGGGTTTCGATAAGGTTCCGATTCTGCCAGTGATACCAGCAGCAGTTTCGGAGCATAATGAACTTTTCTGACCAGAGACGTTTCTCAAAACTGATATTAGGTTGCAATCCTGCAGTGCGAAACATGAATATAGCATGAATAATGTGTATAATAATAAATTACCTTGAAAGCAATCCTTTTCCTTTTTCGTCCTTAATATGCAAATTTTCAAAATGCTCTATAGCCTATAGCTTACGGGCGTCCATGTCTACTATCACCATGACAAGTTTCCAATTTAATCGGTCGAGCGGTTCCGGAGGAATGATTCATACAAAGTGACTTTCCTAATCCATTAGAGCTTCGCTTCGCTCCGCTCAATTAAAATTTAACAAAGTTGAAATTTTAAAATGTTATACTTGAGTATCTTGAATACAATCGATCGTTACTTAACTGAAACTAAATTCATGTTTCGACGAAATTGACTTTTCCACCGTGTGGATAATTTTGTGAAGTTCAGTAATTGACATTTCTCATTTAGCCTAATACTCAATTGAATTAATCTACCTCACATCCACATGAAAAATACTTTTCACAGCTTCTAATTTTTTGTTATTTCGCAGTTTCTCAATGAAATGAAGTTGATATTTGAGAGACATCGTGCATCATGAAGATTGGAAATAAGGAAAGAAGGATCAGTGGCGCGGATCACGAATACTCAAATTGAAGCAAATGGAGCTTTGGGCTTTGGGTAGTTTATATCGATCTGAGTGTAAGTCCTAGCTCGAGGACAAAGCTTGGATGAGACGCCCAAGTGCCCTCAATTCCTTTTGTTCAAACCTTTGGTAAAATATTCTTAGTCGAAAGTTATCACATCCTATAAGTGGTTTTTACAGTTAGCATCGTATCTTATTAAATAATATGAATCTTCAATGTTTCTTCCATGTTTCTATGTGTAGCATTCATGAACTCCATCTAATCCAACATTTTGATAGAAAACTTGTGATAGCTCAAGATGAGCAATCAAATTTTCATCTCGAATTTATTCAATTTGACACATTCCTCCTTGTCGAATAGTTATTGAGATGTAAAAAAAGAGTTATATTGGATTGAATTAATTTGAACCAGCTGCATTGCATGTACAATATGTCATAGCTAACCTATGTCCTTGTGATTGTATGCCTTCTTGCCTGTAGGCTATTTGCAAAGAAATATGACGCTCACTTTCATACTATCATTACTTTCATTACTAAATCAAATATATCATTACTTTCTAAAGGCTAGTTTTGAATAATTATCCAATCTAAGGTTGCTCAGGCTCAGAGTAACAATACAAGTTAATCTATTTCTATTTCAAAGTAAATCTGATTGATCAAGACATTGTCATACAACAGAATGGCTTATGTAGCAAACTTGTAGCCTAGTCCTGTAAGCTCCTCGTAATCACTTATGATCATATTTAGTGTAGTAGTCTTGTAATGTGTAGTGGTGTTGTAATCATATTTATATGAGAAATATTGCATATATTCATCAATTATTTTAAAAAGATTCTATGTTATCATTGGAATCATAAAAATATGTATTCTATAATACCTTGATGGTAAATTTCTATTCTCTTGACATATCCTATTATATTAAGTAAGTAATTTCTGTATGTATGTATGTATGTATGTATGTATGTTTGTATGTGGAACCACGGATCTAGAAAACGGCTCTAACGATTTTCTTGAAATTTGAAATGTAATATAACCGTGATGGAAAAATAAGATTGCACCAGGTCTCATTTCCGGGAAAACTCTCTGGCAGGATTAATAAGAGAATAAAATATTCCTTATTCAGGCATAATCCCAAGTACTTCGTATAATGGCTGTTATCGTTAGCTGAGCAACGTTATCCAGCTGGAGTAAATGGAGTTACATTCAAGTCTATAAAACATGTTCATGTCGAAAAATTGTGAGAGGTGATCATATCAATTTTGAATTTATTTTTTACAATAACACATTCATGTAATTCAACAGTTATGCCGCATACAGCTTCAGAGCGCAGCTCGGTACCTGATATTTATGATAAAACACACTGTACAGTATACACGCTTATGATGAATGACACATTGTGGATATACTTATCGCCCCAGTAATAACTTTGTATCACTTTGATTTGAGGCCTCTTCATCAATACACTGGAGGTTGAAGTGCTATAGCGGGTACTACATTATTGTCTGAGAATCGTTCATTGAATATAAAGAAAATAATTGTGAGAAAACTTAATTTTAGTTCGAATTCTCAACCTGATAAATTTTGAAAGATTAATCTTTTTCAACGTCTCTCACAAATTAAGAACACAGTGGATAATTAGGATGAGGACAATCGTCAAAGCCCAGTGACTTCAAGGTGAATGTAAATAAGATTAACAAATGAGTTCTGTTGTAGTCAGAGAATATCTGTGAGGGGGATAAATGGGATTGATGAAGTGAGCTCAAGTGAGCAAGAAGCATTTAAAAAGGAATGACCATCGATTGTGCTTGTTTGAAGTGGACTTTAAATCTCTCCAAGCCAGCTGATGACAGGATCCAGCTTCCCTGCCCGGCTAGGTCTACACCACCGGCTCTTACTTTCACTACCCTGCACCATCCATTTCACTTCATCTTTTGCACTTACTCCTTCATTTTTCTTCCTGACTCTAACCCTTTTCTCTTTCTCTCCCCCATTGACAACTAGGAGTGGTTGGAGTGAGCTGCTTGTTCCGTTTGATTCTTCTCCAATACCGATTTCGTCTTTCTTCTGGCTCTTAGTCATCTTCAGATAAATCCTCTTCTGCTGTTCAAGCACTGCTTTCCTCAGCAAATAAACATCTTTCGAGCTTGCGTATTTTCGCAATAAATTTAAAGCCAACATCAAGTCTTGATCCTTTCCTTATTAATTTACACATTTTCTATTACTAGCGGGCTTCCTCCTTCAAAAGGTAAAAAAACTTGAGAAGAAATCTCTTAATGATCAAGCTTTGTATACGCTCTTTGTCTTTCATAGTGGAAAATTTCTATGGAAGAAGAATTCATTAACGCTCAAACAAAACACGTTGCATGCACTCTTCGGAGCTCTTTGAAGAATTCTGTACAAGAATCACGCTCTGCAATAAGAGGAATTGAACTTCATATCTATTCAAATCTTATTTGCAAACCTTTTCCTGGTAAGCCTATTAAATCTAGTCAACATCCTGCTTGATCCACGGACGATTCCACGGACAGTGTTTCCACGGACGATTTTCCACTTGCAGATGCAGATGTTAATATAACTAATTTGACGTTATGGTTTGATGATATCTTCAAAGTTCATACATTGACCAAGACCTTATATCATTCCTCTATGCCTCTAGTATCTGCTTCGAACTCGGCAAAATCGCTTGTGAACTTAATCATGTCCACGCACAGTCCTGGACACTCTACTCCAAACAGTTTCACGAGTTTTTGCTAAAAATGCAATATTATTTTCCAATGAAAATACTCATCAATAAAGTTGCCATAATATGATGAGAATGGAAATATATCTGTGAAACTGAAATAGAGTAGAGAAGTACTTTCAACTTTGACTAGGTTATTTAGGGCACTAGCAGTGCTGCATTGTAAATCATCAGTCGTTTTTCTCAATTTTGATTCAAATAATCAATTTCAGGAGAAGTGCAGAAACGTGAAGCGTTCACGTGAATTGATAATTTACTCAGTGAGCAGGTATTGAAAATCAACAGAATGGAAGAGATAGTAGAAAAGGGCGTTAATTTATTACTTTGAAGGATTCACAGAGCAAGGCATTGTCTGTTTTATTGCACCAGTAGGGTAGAGCTATGCTACTATTTTTAAGCTCTGTTTATATTTCCAACTGGATCGGCTAGGAAAAATATTTAACTGGAATGCATATTAAAATCATTACTTCTCGCAGGAAATAAGTTGGAATGCATCATGTATCTAACCATCTTACATTCCATTTATATGTAGTGGAATGACAAAATGATCAATCTAGACTTCTAAACGTCTAGGCTTCTGAACTTCTAGAGTCTAGAATCTTTTCAAGCAATCATAGTTTTCTATTATTATCAGAAAATACTTTAGGCTATTTATTTAATTATTTATTTATTTATTTATTCATGAGAGGCCTGCAGATTCGATTTGGTCATCTAGACAGGAATCGCCATTTGGCTTGAGCTACAACTTTTTGTTTGGTTACTATCAATCAAAACTTGATTCTTTCTTTGGATTGAGTCACAACTTTTTGGCTGGGTTGGCGTAAGTTTCAAAAACGTTCATAAACAAATAATTTGCTTTCATATTCATTCTGAGATTTTTTTCTCAAAAGTGATTTATTTGAAATTTGTATGAATCATTGCAAGTTCTTTTTCTCTACAGTGGGGTGAGTCAGCTAAGCACAGATTGAGTAAGTCGATACTGAGTGAATATTCGAGCACAGTAATGTCTCACAATGGAACAGCATATAGAAGAGCCCATTAAAAATTAAGAGCCCTTTGTTCTCGCTAGTCGAGGAACTCCAGCTTAATGAGCGAATTCGCTTCGAAACGCGGCCTGGTTTACTCTCCACTTTATTTGTCTTTTTAATTTCCTCCTCCAAGTCCTTATTCCCTGCAGCCTCCTGCTGTCAAATCAGATTTTCTTTGATAACTCAGAATAATTTTTATTATTGTAATGTATTTTATGAAGCAAGTGATAATTGAATTGAGACGCTCGAAAGTTATATCAAGGAAGTTGCTCAAAATTGATAGTAGTTGATCGGATAATACGAACTTTTTAAAGATGAAATTCCACTCAACTGAGATAATAGAATTTGGATTACTCTCCATAGAAGATACCCTCTCCTTCATTACGCTGAGAATTAGATTCTTTATTGTTTTCTGGCATTTGACATTTTTTTCTTTATTGCTATCTGATTACTCTATTTTTTTATTATTATGTTCTATAATAAAATATTATATATTATATTATAGATATATTATATATTATATTATAGATATATTTTTTATCTTATTTTATTTCTTATATTTTTTGCTTTCTCAATAACATTTTTTTTCTTATTTCATTCTTGTTAAGATTGTTCATAATTTACAACAAATGAGCTAATTGTATTTTATTTAACGTTGTGAATAATTTTTGTATTGAAATGGCACCTGCTGAAAAACCCACGAGTTTAGCAGGACCAAAAAATGTAATTATTTATTTCAAATAGAATTGATTGATTGATTGAATAATCCAAAGTTATAAGAAATAAACTAACCTTAATAAACTGTTTTCCATCTCCTGCTTATAATATTCAACCTTTATAAACTATATTTAACCTTTAGGCTTAACTAGTTTACCGAATTTGTCTTCATGGT
This sequence comes from Sogatella furcifera, assembly GCA_017141385.1. Classification (NCBI taxonomy): domain Eukaryota; kingdom Metazoa; phylum Arthropoda; class Insecta; order Hemiptera; family Delphacidae; genus Sogatella; species Sogatella furcifera. The sequence continues at coordinate 34,305,169 of CM029548.1, read as the reverse complement.
TACCTCTGCTCGCATTTCAATTCCTTGATAATGTTGTCGATACAGAAAGCATTCACCTTTAATGACTTGAAAACATCCATTTGTATACTGTTTGTTGAAGAATAATGAGTAAGTTCCTCAGAAAAGTATAACTGGTTTAAGATTTACTAGAAACCACGGTCAGGTATTCTACCCGATCACCCTGCTGCTGCTCAAATGACAGAACTTCAAGTTGTCTCTCCATAAAGACGCAATCCAGTTACAATCACAGTCGCTACACAATCAATTAGCGTTTTCCATTCAAAACTCAAAATGAATCAAATTCCATATTGATACGATTCATTAGCATTGTAACAATAATTTAATTTCCAACGCACGATCCCATCTCTATTGTAATTTTGTGTTGGTGAGTGAACTTATTTGTTATGAAACGATTGATACATTCATTTAGGAAGGATTGAGACATTGATACAAGGGAGGAAGCAGAAGAAAGCGATACGTACAAGGTAAAGTGTGGATGGTGGATTAATTTCGAAGCTCTGGCCATTGCTGATACTGCTGTTCATCACCCTCTCATCACACTATGGCTAAAATATCATTAAGTATTAATGATTTGGTAAAAAGGTAAGTGCTTAATGTATCCACAAGATATCTCAATGATAGTACATTCAAGTAGATGATAGAGTATTTCAATAGATAGTATAATTTTTTCAATATTTGATTGAAGATTGCATAGATGCATTGATATTGAAAAGAATTGGTGCTTTTGAAATATTTAAAAACCTGACAAATGATTAGTTTATTGTTGCATTGCTTGTTTCATTCTACAATTCCACAATTTCATGAGAGATTGTCTATTGTAAAGCAAGTAGGACTAGAAGGGGAGGTACATGAGATAACTGTTGAAAGTCAAGCTGGAAATAGCAAGAAAAGACTCGGATTCAAGAATGAATGGATTTCTTCTGCTATCTGGAAAGGATGACAGTTCGGGAAATTGCAATCGATAAGAGTCACTTGAGACGTTCACCTCACATCCGTATCCTTGATCTAGAATCTAGAGAATTATTCATATACATCAATATAAGTTTCATTCACGCAGGATAGATTCATAAAATCAATAGAATTTATTTCAATCTCACCTATTAGAAGATTGATTTATCACAATCTCACTTATACGAGAGTTTGCTATTGTCACCTATTCTGTGGGCGTTTGTAGAGTCAGTAGTCTATGCTGATAAACCTCAAAACGATTGATCACTTGAGGGTCAAGAACCCTCGCTTTATTGCCCATATACATGGTGTTTCAGGAGGAATATGCAATACTTCTCAGCCTCATTCCTTACACCAAGTAGACAAAAAAGTTCCATGGGACCAACCCCCAAAAACGCTTTGTAACCGAGATAACAAAGGCGGAAAATTGAGATTTTTCAAAATTTATTAATTTTTCTAATTCTTTAGAGGCTTTAATGAGGTTCTAAAATAATCAATTCCTATGTAAAATTAGCTGAGGAATTCAATAAAACCAGTTCCAAGTTTGCAACTTTAACGGTTATTGAGATAATTGGAAAAATATGCTAAAAACCGCCATTTTTCAACAATAGGGGTTATAACTGGATAAGGAATCATAAATTTGTATTTTTTATTAATGGAAGTTGAAGAGAGCCGGATTCCAAAGAAAAAGTTGAATGGCGGTGATTGTGTAAATCTTACCCAAATCTCAGAAATGGCCATCAAAAAACGCAAAATCGCCACTAAACACAAATTCATCACTTTTGTAAATTTCGCCATTTTTGATCGCCATTTCTGAGATTTGGGAAAGATTTACACAATCGCCGCCTTTCAACTTTTTCTTTAGAATCCGGCTCTCTTCAACTTCCATTATTAAAAAATACAATTTTATGATTCCTTATCCAGTTATAAGCCTTATTGTTGAAAAATGGCGTTTTTTAGCATATTTTTCCAATTATCTCAATAACCGTTGAAGTTACAAACTTGGAACTGGTTTTATTGAATTCCTCAGCTAATTTTACATAGGAATTGATTATTTTAGAACCTCACTAAAGCCTCTAAAGAATTAGAAAAATTAATATATTTTGAAAAATCTCAATTTTCCGCCATTGTTATCTCAGTAACAAAGCGTTTTTGGGGGTTGGTTCCATGGAACTGTTTTGTCTACTTGGTGTAAGGAATCAGCCTGAGAAGTATTGCACATTCCTCCTGAAACACCCTGTATACCCATAAATATAAACGATCTTAGAGTAGACTATGCCATGGGTAACATGAGCCATAAGTCACATTTAATTAAAAATGTCAATAGTATATCTTTCCAATTAAATGAATCTCGAGTCAATCTAGGAAAAATCTTTGTTTTATCATTTTTCATACTTCTAAAAAGACATTTTTCAGTATATCAGTGATTTGAATAAACTGGATATCAGTTACTGTGTTGGAATGGATGTATTCATCTTTATTTAGTTATTTCACATCAAAGAGTACAACAGGCTTAATAGCCCAAAACTGTTCCTCTTTAAGGGTGTTCTGTTGTGAGAGCATTGCTCAATCTCCATACTTCTTAACGTAGTTTCTTAATTGTTCCATAAAAATAATAGTTCAAGCTTCCCAACATAGAAAAAGAAGTAGTTGGGTAGGGATGGAATGAGTGATTCCAATCAGGATTTGACCTTGAATATTGAATCTAGGTGGCTCGTTGCTTACGATCTGTAGGTTTTCAATCAACGGCTCCTATCCTCATTTATACAATGATGTGATATTCGAAAGCATTATATAAACACACAGTGACATAACGTGAATCATAAATTAAGCACCACTTTGTGCTAAACTTCATTTCTAGTTTATGCTTGATGTAACATATTGGCTATTCACTACTGAATATTGACTACTCAGAAGTTTGTATACCATGAAAGTATAAACTCCAAACTACCAATAATGAACTCTATGTCATGCATTATAGATTAACCAATATTTAATTGTGGAACTCTATTTATTACTTGCTACATAAGTTGTTTTGTTATAGTCCTGTTTGCTAGTTCAGTCTTTCTTGAACTGAGTTTTCTGCATTCGTATTAGTCTTGATCAACTTCCATTTGAGCATTGTGAGACCAACCATGTGAGTTCCGTCTGAACAATATGAGATGGAATCGCTCCAATTCATACATGATGATGGTGTTGTAGCTGGGGCAGTTGATTACAAACGGTGACCTTGATCAGTCATCACTGTATAAAGCTATGTTACCTACATTTATGCGGTCAACATGTTTGAAATATGTTTAGGAATTCAGGAGGGATGGGATGGAGGGGGAAAAGAGATATAGGCTGTAGACCCGGGGATGAGGGTTGCTGGGTGGCCTCCCCCGGGAGAGCATAAGGTGGCAAATGGAGCTCGTACCTTGGCCGTCGACTAGGAGGCGAGAGTCGAAGGAGGCGGCTGTGGCGGTCTTGGAGGAGGTCAGTTACCGAGTCAAACAGCAGCTGAAAGAGAGGCAGACGGCGGCATTCACGTGATGATGGAATCGATCCTTGTGGCGGTGGCGGTGGCGGCGACGGCAGCTTCTCCTGTGCCTGTTCTGTGCCGGGCTGCTACTGTCGCCTTGTGTAGACCCTACGCATGCGCCCCAGACCCGACCCACCACCCCCACGATTCGGCTAATCGTTACCAACCCGACGCAATCGAATCAAAACCTCCTGGCCCCATGCAGCCGGATCCTTCTCCACTCGCCTTCCGTCCATTATCATCTCACCTGTGCGGCCCACCTGACTTATGACCACCGACCGTAAAAGCGCCCGCCTTTGTTCTAGTCCTCAGTCAATTATGTTAGACAAAACTTTGTCAAACCAGAGGTCCAATATACAGTCTATATACATTGAGCGACACAGAATGGAACCAGAGGGTAAACATCCATTGACACAGACACCGTCCTTTTATATCGTTTGTCACACAAATTTAGTACGAAAAACGAATTGTCATTCAGCATTTTTTCTGCACATTTGTCCAGCATTTCGTATCAAGCTCATCATGCCGTAGTATTGTCTATCAAAGTCAATTCTTTATTACATAATTGACTGATCAATTTAAATTTGATACTCAAAATGAGTCAAAATGAGTAAAATGAGTCAAAAATAATAATGACATTCTTTTCGAAAGTACTCCAATATACAATACTCAGCAACGATCTCCTACCTGCAGGTTCTGTAGTTTACCTTCAACTGAGTTCTCTAAAATATGAAAAAATAAAACATTCTATTGATCTTTCTGAAGACCGTTATTTCACTTCACCTGAAAGCATCAAATTTGTTTTCCTTTACAATGAAAAATGTAGAGGCCGTTCCATACCGAATCATTCATAACCAGGTATCATTTTCAAGCAGATAGTGAATATTCCACGACAGGGTGATATTGAAGTAAAAATAATTACATTGAATAAAATATAATTCCAATAGAAAATATTTTCCCAGTTAATTAGAATTCGAAAACCTCTCTTTATCTCGTTTATACTTCACATTACTGAGATAGTTTGCTCTTTATTGATAAGGCCTTACAAATAAACTATTCTCAGAGAAAATAGAATTCCAGTTTATCGTTCATAAACCTCTAACCTCTGTCAGTGTAAGCTGTAACAAACAGGCTCGCTTCGCTCGCCTGCAAATTCCGTTCGGAAGGGATTCGAAACCTATTGAACACAGAATTTCTAGACTTGATCTGGACCTGTTCACCAAATTTCGACATTTTCTACCAATTTATTCTCGAAAAATCCAAGAAAAACTCTGAAAATTCCGAAAAATAGTAAAACGTTAATATTGAGCGTAACCTTGGGAACTATATCGGACATAGTTTGAAACTTGATTCAATATCTTCCGGATAAGTTTATCTTCAATCTTGCTGAACCATTGAATTTACATTAAGGATTGGTCGTATCAAGGCAGAAGATATGCAACTTGCAATACTTCTACAATTTTGAAAAACCTGATTACTGGCGTAATCTTGAACGGAATTCAAAAATATTTCAACACAACATTTCTAGCCCTTATCTGAACCTACCTACCAAATATCAACATTTTCTATCGATTGGTTGTCGAATAAAATTGAGTAAACGCTGAAAAACTATAGAAAAACTTAAATATTTGGCGTATCTTTGAAAAGTTCCTAGAACCCGTTCTTAGCGCGCGTCTAAACGTCCAACTGATCATGTCTGCCAAATTTGAACGCATTCGGTTCAGTGGATTTTTAGTTCTGGTGATGAATCAGTCAGTCAGTCAGTGCCATTTCACTTTTATAGATATAGATTCAAAATAATTTAATGAGGAGGGGCTTGTTTAATCAAGAATGTCAATTTATCTGGATTCAGCAATTCAATTCAAAGTTTACAAGAAGAAAGCTTCATAAAACCAGGAATATTCTAGTTCAAGGTCCTTAAGTCCGATCCTTCTCTAGCGGATGGATAAATAATGTTCTCTTTGCCACGGTATCTTCCCAACTATAGATATTGAGACTGTATAATCAGACTGATTATATTCCCAATCATTATCTTCAGTCTTTGGAAAACTCCTTCATAACACATGACTTCCTAACCTCAACGTTGCTAAGAAACAGTAGAGAAAAAACTTTATAGAAAAATATCAAAATGTTACCAAATTATTTTTGCTTTTCATCACTTTTATTAATTGTAATCTCTCTTTGGACCAAACATTCGTTTTTTGAAGTCAGCTCTCAGACAATTCTTGATGACATTGAGCAGGAATTGGATGAAGAAAAATACATGGATAAACAAGATCCTAACAAAGATTTCAATGAGGCATTGGATAAAGATCTAGGTAATACTTCATTGGTTTCCCAAAAATGGTTTCGATTCCTCGATTAGATTTTGTTCATCACTTAATATAACAGTTTTCGAAAATAATTTACCGGAAATTCCATTCTGGAAACTTACCACTCATTCAATCATATATTGTTGTATCAAGGATACTCAAAACCCCAGTAGGGTTTACGAATGTGTAATATTGGAGTGCATAGTCACGTCAAATTTTGTTTAGTCTACTACGCTTATTTTTATAGTTTACTGCAACTAGTCTACCTACTAATGATTTCTACCTCATCTAGTATAGTGTTCTAGCATCCGTGGGTTGGAAACTCTCAGATGATGCTGTATTTTCTGTAAGTTTACTGCTATTGAATCCTAACAACTCAAGAAAAATTAATAAAAAATGTTCCAAAAGGTAACTGTCCACCTTAATATTTTACCTATAACCTTATTATTATTATTATTATTATTATTATTATTATTTTTTTATTATTATTATTATTAATTTGTTACGTTTAGCTTCAATGAGCAAAGCTCCTGCAGCATGTAACACGTCAATTTTTTAAGACTATTCTATGCATTAACAGCTTCATAGCATTCATCTAAAGAGTAGGGTACTCCCTCCAACAGCTTTTGAGTCAGAGTTTTAGAAAGAGCAACCGCATCTAAATTTCTCAATGCTGTGGGGAGCCGGTTGAAAAACCTCAATCCAGAATAAAATGGCCCCCTCTCAAATAAAGTAGTCCTATGAATGGGATAATACAGAAGGGAGTCCTTATTTCGTGTACTGTAAGAATGCTGGGATCTGTTGGTATCGAATTTCTGCCCATTATTTTTAACAAACAGAACTGCTTCTAAATAATATATGGCTGGTACTGTCAGAAGCCTTAAGTTTCTGAAAACTGGTCTGCAGGAGTCACGGCCAAAAGGATTAAGATTGCCAAGAACACGAATTGCTTTTTTTTTGCATCAGGAAGATTTCATGTAAATCCGCCACAGTGCCACCCCAAAACAGAATTCTGTAACGAATCAGAGATAAAAAACATCCATGATATACCCTCAGTGCTGTACTCTGATTTGAAACACCTGATATAGTTCTCAAGGCAAAAAGAGCATGAGATAATTTGTTCATCAGAGTTCTCAGATGACTATCCCATTTCAGACCCCCTTGAAGTTCCACTCCCAGAAACTTGGCTGTTGAAACTGCATTGTACCTCACCCCCGCATCAAGAACCAATTCCTGAAAACCTTCCTCCGAATGACTGCCAGGAGCAAACTTGAATAGAATTTGACTTTGTTGAATTCAGCTTCAATGCATTATTTTTAAACCAGTCATGGAGCTGATTCAATACTTTCAAAGATTGCCTAGAAACTTTGTCATCATTATTGCCACTAACCAATGCAGTAGTGTCGTCCGCATAAAGAATCATTTTAGAACCTATATTGTATGGCAAGTCATTAATGAATATATTGAACAAGGTAGGCCCCAGTACTGTTCCTTGAGGAACTCCCATCCTTACCCCATTCCATGATGACAAAATCTGGCGTCCATCTGAGGTGACCTTAACAGCCTGAAAACGATTCTGAAGGTAGGATCTGAAAAAATTTCCTGCAGCACCTCCAAAACCATAGAAGTCAAGTTTTTTCAATAGCAGGGTATGATCTACCATATCAAAAGCTTGTGTCAGATCACAGAACATTCCAAGAGCACTCTTCTGTTTATCTATACAACCCAGTAAGTTGGTTACTATATCAAAAACTGCTGATTTTGTTGACATTCCTCTCCTGAAACCATACTGACCCTCAAAAAATATTTTTTCTTTTTCCAAAAACTTAATCATCTGTTTGTAAGCCACTTTCTCAAATATCTTTGAGAAAACAGAGATCAAAGCAATTGGACGATAGTTTTTCACATTGGTTTTACCATCCTTCTTGTGCAAAGGCTTAATGATAGAATATTTTAGTTTCTGTGGGAAAACGCCCTCTCTCAAAGACTGATTTACAATACGAGTTAGTGGATTCAAAATAACAGAGCACATTGCCTTGACTACAGAAGTAGGTATCTCATCCCAACCAGTTGCATCTGTGTTTTTTAAACTTAAAATTTTTTTTTCCAGGTCCATCTCAGACACGTATTTGAAATTGAAGCATTTAAATGTCCCATTGATGTTCTGCAAGTACTACAAACTCTTATTTGCACTTGCAGAACCAGACATTTCTAAACTTGATTCTATGAAATAATCATTGAATATAGAAGCAACACTCCTAGGATCCGACACTACCCTGTTACCATTAACAAGTTCTATTTCCTGTTCAGCCCTATCCAACTTACCCAATTCCCTTTTCACAACCGTCCAAGTACCCTTGTTTATATTATTAGCTTGAGCAATAAAATTTTCATTTGCCTTTCGCTTTGCTAACACGATAATTTTGGATAAGATTTTCTTGTATGTACTGACATATTGCAAAAAAGTTGGGTCTCCACTTGTCCTAGCTCCAATACATAGTTCACGTTTCCTCCTGCAAGAAATTCTAATCCCATTTGTGAGCCAATCCTTCTTTACCCTTTGATTTGTAATTTTAAAAGTTCTCACTGGGAAAGCCACCCTGAAATGATTACTGAAAATTGACTGAAATCTATTAAATGCCACATCACATGAAACAGCACTAGTGCATTCTGACCAGTCAACTCCACTCAGTGATTCAAAAAGTGTTTTTTTATTAGAAGTGGTTATGAGCCTTTTTGATCTTAAGACTGGCTTTTGTATGAAAGTAAAATTGGTCAAACTCACTGTGAGTGCAAGGTGGTCAGAAATGCCCGTGTCAACTATTTTTCCCATTACAGAATCTAGCGTGGTATTGGAGATGATATTATCTATACAAGTCGATGAACTAAGCCTTATTCTTGTCGGTAAATTGAAAATTAAATTGTAGTTCTTGGATTCCGAGGCATTCATGAAGGCAAATTTGTCGGATGTGTCTTTTAATAAATCTATATTGAAGTCTCCACATATGAAAATTGTTTTCTTTCTGTAATCGCTCCTGAGAAGATGCAGCATTTTATTATAATTGAGAAAAAAATCATTAATATTACTGTTAGGTGCTCTATAAATTGTTACCAATGTAAAAGTATGACGATCTTTATTCACACCTACCTGGAAGTCAACTGCAGCACATTCGAAAGCACTCTCCACAGCCAGCTTGTTTATATTATTTCTCACTGTAAACGCCTGTCCCCTTCTAATGAGTATATAAGTGCCTCCCCTCTGTTTTATAATTCTGCTGTAGCTTACTGCAAGTTGGTAGTCATTCAGAGAATTCAATAAATTGACATTCGACGCATCAAGCCAGTGCTCCCAAAGAGTAACAGCAATAGCTTTACTCAGATCGGACAATATCATATTCAGCTCCTCAACCTTATTTTAATTCCACGTCAGATTCTACGTGTAATTCATCATGTGTAATGTGATTCATCATCACAGAAATAGACATAAATATCAGATGGTTTAAAGTTTATAATTATAATATTCAATAATTTTTACAGGAACCATAATATCACAATTAAGAAGATTTTAAATTATTCTTTTTAACACAATAGGCCTACAATTCAAAAGTCACCCAGATCTAGTAGCAACATTCGACGATGATCCAGATCTTGAATCCAGATATTTATCAGCAATATTCCATGCTGACCATCCGATCAATCGCATAAAATTTCATGACACCAGCAAACAGAAATCCACGAATAGGTCGCCTTTGAAAACATTCGTGCAAAAATTGAATATGTTATTCATGGCACCTGTAACTTATACAACATTCAATACTGCAACAGAGATTAATGTCACTACAATACATCCTCGTTCCTACGGTGTGTCATCTACTGCCGCCGATCATTCATTCAAGAACCGAAGCTACTTTATCGTTAAACCGGGAAATGCAGAACACCGTTCAAAGGAAGAAAGCACAGTGAAAAATTTTAAAGGAGATTATTGAGAAGAAGCTGTCAGACCGTGACAGCCGAAAAAATAGCAAGCATCGTTGTTTTGTCTCAGACTAGGCACTCAAACACTCACACCAAGAAGCTTAAAACACGACCACGGCCTTCCTTATCTGCTTTGCCGCTGGAGAGGAGCATCAATCCCGGCTTTCATCACACAAGTGTTCTCTGTTCTCACACCCCCCACGTCATTATCGTCCTCTTCCTCTTCCTTGTTTTGGAGGAAATCTAATGGCATTGACAAGTCAACGGGCGATGCCAATCGAACAATGGCGGCGAATCAAAGCAGGGCGTCGGGGATGAGTGGAAAGTGAGCTTTCCTTCTTCCTCCAGCCGAGCCATTATAAGCACTTCGATAATGAACCGCTTAAAATAGATTCTCTTCGACACTAGTGCAATTTCCCTCACTTGTTTGCAAATTTATACGATAAAATAGAGAATAAAACATTGTTGATGAGAACTTTATGGAAATTCCAATTAATTTAATTTATTTTTCAATTATGTATGACTTTTTTTCTTTCTACCAAGTTCTACTGAATATCTGATTAAATCCTACTGAGCAAGGACTTATTGATTCAGATGGAGAAGTATTCCAACACTATTAATCGACTCAATCAAATTTTTCAATAAAATAATTCACTCTATACTCCGTCCACTGAGTGTTGGGACCTAAGCTCCTCCTCCGAGGTTCTGACGTCATGATCCGACCAGCTCACACGCGGTCGTAATTGCCAGGAACGTAGAAATTTCTAATCGATATTGGAACTTCAATATCGAATTTTTGAGTGGCCTTGGAAATATTGATGTTTTATGGTTGTTCGGCAAAATTTACATCCTTCTAACATGAGAACGATCATTATCAATATCACTTGATAGAATTATAGTTGAATGAACATAATATTTCATAATAATATTTTTGTTATTATCATTAAATTTTGACTGCTCAGTTCAAGCCGGGAATTTCAAACTCATCAAACTACACACTACTGCAAATTAAAGTAGGCCTATTATAACCTAATTACGTATAAAGTTTACACTTGCAATAAATTAATCTCATTACTAAATGTACTTTGAATTCAATAAAACCAATATTATTTTAAAGAACTATGTTGTTTTGTTGAAGGTGAAACAAAACATATCCGCCAAAAAATCTTTCATGAGAGGTTTGAATTATGTAAATCAGCTGAAAGAGTGCAAACACATAAATTATGATAGATTCTCTGAAAAGTGAAAGGCTCGCGTTTCCCATATTTCCACAGCATGACTGTGACCTAAAAAGTAACATGATGCAGCATGATGACCTTACTTGCCATTGGCTAAAGCCGCCTGCGACGTCAAAATGGAGGAGGAGCTTAGGTCCGAGCACTCCGTGGACAGAGTTAGCTAACCTGAGTATCCTATATATTTTTTATGAAAGATATCACACTATGGCTGAAGACATCATGTTTATCATGATGACATGATTACGAATTTTCATATTATACTAAAACGTACTATCAATGAGATGAAAAGATTGTGTTGGGAAGTTTATCTTTAAATATTTGAGTATAAAAAATTTGGTCTCTCAACTCTCAAAAGAGAATTATCAGTCCAGAAAGCTGTTGACTATTCACCTATGAAAGGATGTGAGGATTGAATTTATACATGAAGATTTGTTATACTTCTTTATTTATATACTTCTTTATACATGTATACTTCTGTTTTGTCTTCTTTAAATCCTGATTTGTGAGGTTTGGGTGCGTTTAAGACGAAAATATTACTGAATATTTTTCATTCAGAATTGAATTTCCTACAATATAAAATAACCAAAAATCCTAGTCAACAATTAAATATCCTTCTAAGTATTTCTATCCCTTCAAAGTTGTAAAATGTAATTTTTCAGCTTATTTTTCTAATTATCTCAATAACCATCGAAGCTGAGAACTTCTAACTGGTTTTATTCGATTTCTCGGTTGATTTTACATAGTAGTTGACCACTATAGTACCCTCTCAAGGCCGCTACAGAATTATAAAATTGGAAGATTAGATGAAAATGAGAAAACAAAAATGGCGGCTGTGTGAGTAATTGAGGACTTTTAGACATTTTAAAAATTATATTCAGGTATGTTTTCTACCAAGGAACAATAGGGCCTACCCTAAAATGCTCGACACTACGTCACTACTTCTGAAACACTCTGTATAATATCAATGCGTGAATATAAACCATACTATTGTAGAATTGTTATATTTTAAATAATTACTGTATTATCAAAGTACCCTTTTTAATTATTTTTTTTCTGCATTGAAAAATAATTAAAAAAGGGTACTTTGATAATTATTTAAAATAAAAAACAGTGATAAACGTAGCCCTGAGATTAAGGGCCGGTTTCTCCAAGTTGGATTAAAACAAATTTTGGTTTAACGTTTGATCGGTGTGACCTTGCTTACTGCTATCAAGAAAGTGAAATTCGAATACATCATATTTTTGTACTATTTTTGCACCTTTTTGTACCAAGAAGCAATATTTTTGTACCACCACCCTAAGGGCCAGTTTCCCCAAGTTGGATTAAACCAAATTTTGGATTAAACCAAAATCGGTGTGACCTTGCTTACTGCTACTAAGTAAGTGAAAATCGAATAGATAATATTTTTGTACTTTTCTTGTACCTTTTTGTACCAAGAAGGAAAATCTTTGTACCACCACCTTAACAGAGATAATAGTAATTCTGCGGTAAGAAAACAAGTTGACACTCTTTCCCTGTATATTTTATAAAATTATGCAACATTTAAATACACCCTATTATTGTTATTTTCTTGTACTTCTTTGTACCACTCAAATAAAATTTTGTATTATCCCATTTTGGTTCAAATTTATTTGAATTTGGCTCGTGTCAGGCTCTAACCCCCCGACTTTCCAATTGCTAGAACCCAAAAATAAGAGGAGAACAAAAAATTTTTCTGGTGATACAAAATTCCATGGAATTAATACAATGTTACGGCATAGTTCTCATTCAAATTTGGACAGGTCGGGGTACAGGTTTATACTGCTGGAGTAGGTAATGGGAAATTCCCATGGCGGGGTTTTCAAATTTTGGTTGGTTTAATGACTTTCAATGAAATTTGGCAGAATTGGTTCAATCGGCCAGGATTGGGAGTTTAAATTTCAAGATAATCCATCAGCTGAATGATGAAAATTAAACTCTCAAAAAATGAAAATTATAGCAGCTGGTTGAATTGTGAATGTAGGATAACCAACCTTAGCACTATAAAGATGTGTCAACATGCAAGATCCAAAGCATATTTTTTCAAATAAAATAAATATTCATGCACTAATTGGAGGAATATCAAATTAATTATTCATTTTAAATTATTTCAATTGAATAATTTGATTATAGCATTACACTTCAACTCTTTTTATTCAAATATAAAATTTGTATGCCAGTAAAATGTGTAACGGTGCTAACCCCAAAATGAATTTGCCATGTCAGATCGGCTACCGACCAAGAAGAATTGCTTTTATTTCAGTTAGTGGAATGGTACAAAAAATTTCCTTCATGGTACAAAAAGACACAAATCTAGCACAAAAATATGATCTATTTGAGTGTCACTTTCTTGATAGCAGTAAGCAAGCACACACCGATTTTGGTTTAATCCAAAATTTGGTTTAATCCAACTTGGAGAAACCGGCCCTAAGGAAACAATTCAATTCAATTTATTTATTCCAAATAAGCAAAACATGGTACATAATAAATGACACTATATATGGAATAGTTATTTCCCTGCACGGACTACTGATCCGTGAGCGGGGAAAGAGTCCACATCTACAGGCGGTAATAATGTTGTAAACAATAAAAATAGCTAAGTTAATATAAGGTGAGTAATAAGAATAAATACAAATTGAAATTAATTGAGACAGAAAAATTTCACAACACAAGTATCAGATTTAGAATACTTCATCTTTCACCAGACTATGAAATGACTATTGAATTAGCAACCAGAATAGCAATCTAAAAAAATAACAAGGAAAAAAAATCCGAGGAGGGACATGGAGGACTTGGACCACGAGCTCACAACCACCGCAATGAGTGTATATGATGAATTGAAGAAATCATTTTGATTTGATTTGAAAAAGAAAAGTTGGTTTACATTTTTTTGTGTCACCTATATGGCGATTGCAGCAGGGCTGCAGCGGCTACCCGGCCAATTGAGCGGAGCCATATACTCACTCTCTTTTTATAGGCTGCAGCACCAAGTTCCTCTGCATCTAAGATTGTTTGCGGTAGGTTACGATATATCAGATGAGCAAGTAGGAAGGGGTTACTATTCAAAGACGTTAGGGTTGATCTGGGAAGGTGATATCTGTAATTGATTCGGTGTCTTGTTGGGTAATCGTGCTGTAAATTTGTAAAGATATTAGTTTTATTTGCTTTTATAGATGTGAGAAAAGTTTTTAGGTGAAGCTGGCGGATATCCAGAACCTGGAAATCGGAATAGAGCTGGTCAGATGGATATCTGACAAGTTTCTTCAAAATGAGTTTGATGAGCTATCTTTGAGTGACAGCTAGAGGCTCAAGCACGGCGGCCAAAGCACCGCCCCATGTCACTATACCGTATTGGAGCAGTGACTGCACATACGCAAAATACACACTCCTGCACTGATCCACAGCCAGCACCCATGCGAGCTGTGAGAAGGCATACAATAATTTCCTTAACCTCCGCTTAACATAGATAATGTGTGGGGACCAACTCAGTTTATGATCGATTGTTACTCCCAAGTAGCAGTACTGTTCCACTCGCTCAACCTCGTCACAGTCGCAGGCGGCCGACCGCAGATCACCACAGGAGTGTATTGCATGTCTTCTCATGCCCGGATCACCCTCCGGTTGGTTTTACCAACATTCAGGGATAGTGTGTTTTGATCGAACCATCTTTTAATTTTATATAGGTCTAAGGAGGCCTGATCATAAGCTTCGTCCCAGGTATTACCAGACGACACTACGACTGTGTCATCGGCAAAAAGTATTAGTCTCCCTTTAATATTCACTTTAGTTATGTTATTTATGTAGATAGAGAATAGTAGGGGGCCCATGGTACTGCCCTGAACCACGCCATAATCAATGCTTTTCAAATCACTTTTTGTATTGTTGATAGATACAAACTGCGACCTATTTTCCAAGTAATCAATAAACCATTCCAGGGATACTATACCAGCATACCGGAGTTTCACTATCAACTTTCGCCTATCAATAGAGTCGAAGGCCTTTGCCAGGTCGAGAAATGTTACTATCACTAGTTTTTTGCTACCAATTTCTCCACTTATGTGTCTTATTAATTCAAAAAGCGCGTGTGAAGTGCCCCTGTCTTGTCTGAAGCCAAATTGAGAATCGGAAATAATTTTCACACGTTCTAGGTAATTAGTAAGTTGATTTTTAACACATTTTTCAATTAATTTTGACACCGCGCAAAGCAAGGAGATTGGACGGAAATTTGTGATAACATTTTTTGGGCCGGTCTTAAATATAGGAACAACTTTGGCTATTTTACATATATTTGGAAATCTACCCGTAGTTAAACTAAGATTTATTATGTGAAGAAGAGGAACCTGTAGGGTGTGAATGCTGTTTTTAATTAATTTGGCGGGTATTCCGTCCCATCCAGGAGCTGAGCCGCCTCTCACACTTGCCACGACCGCTAGAAGCTCGTTGTGGGTGACGGTACGGAGAGTAAAGACAGCGACCGTGGCATGGTCGGCGTCGTCCACCTCGAGTGGACCTGATGGCCGCAGTGCCCCAGCCAACCGCGAGCTAACTGAGGCAAAGTACTCATTGAAGTCATCACCTATTTGTTTAATTTCTGCGGAAGAAGCCTCGCCGCCGCGCTCACAGAACGCCTGCAGCGGAAATTTAGGCTTGCCCGTGCATCGACCAGCCACCTCATTAACAACATTCCAGAATTTTCTGGGGTCTCCCCCAGCTTCACCCAATTTATTTTTGTAATAATTGTACTTACCACGCTTAATAGCAGCCTTAAGTGTATTCCTAAATCTAATGAATTTTTGACTAAGTTGAAGGTTGTAAGGATTTCTCCTGACCTCTCTACTCAACCTGTCACGACGACGAATTGATTGTAGGAGGCCTGAGCTTATCCATGGTTAAATTTTTTTTTATTTAGTACTCTGTCTTTCGGATGTAGTGAACTGGTTCAAATTTCGCCACAGAATTTCATTAAAACTCTCAGCAGCCTCATCAACATCAGCCGCATCGAGCACCCGTCTCCAACTCCCAACTTTTAAAGCTTCATCGATCTCAGGCCAGTTAACAGTCTTGGAATATTGGATGTCACTGTTTCTTCTCGGTTCTCTTAATAGATTATTCTCTACTTCTAATCCAATTACAAAATGATCGGTAATATTAGTTTGAAAAATGAAAGAGCATGCATTGAAATGAAACGGTAATTTGATAAAAAAATGGTCTATGCATTTATTGCTATTGGGGCGCGTTATGCGATCTATGCAGGATATATAACCACATTCATATAACATATCCAGATAACGCTCCTCTTGCGAGTTTATAGTAGGGTGAAGGATATCGCAATTTATATCGCCAGCTATGATTTTAAGATATGAATGGTTAGTGTCGGTATGAAGCAAATTCATCAAACTATCTATAAAATGTGGAAGAGATGAAGACGGGCTACGATAGATACAGAGAAGTTGACAAGGTGTATTGGACCAGATAAAATTCAAGGTTAAGCTCGTTGCCAGCCCACCAATTGATAACTGATTACAGGTAACGGAAGATAAGCTGTCATCCACGTACACAACTATGCCATCACATTGGTTTAACCCATTGTGACTTCGAAAAAGGTGATAACCGTCAATATTCATGAGCTCACTATCCTCGTCCAACCATGCCTCGGTTAAAATTATAACATTAAATTTAGTTTCAATTCCCTGCCACAAAATAAGAAATTCATCAAAATTTTTATTGTAGCTACGAATATTAAGATGAAGCACTCTCAATCCAACACAATTTATTACTTCTATGTTACGCTGTGATCTGTCATTGAGATCGTCAAAATTAGCAAATTCGGAACATTGTATCAAGACTTCGTCTTGGAAATTATTATTCATGGTAAAATTAAGCGCATCATCCAGCCCGATTGAAAAGTACACAATGAACGGATATTTTACACAGTGAGAATAGAACTTATTGAACATAATGTTTCAGTAACGGTATTCATTGTTGAAGAGTTTTGCAATACAAACAAGAACTGTATTTTTCCCCTTTATATAGGTATAGTCCGTCCAAGCAAAGAAGAGCCCCCGGCTAGACGACAAAATGACCCCAGCCCGGCCAATACCGGCCCAAAAACCACCGATCCGGCCCAACAAACCCCGAACCAACACAACCGAGCCGGAGCCACTCCCCCACCCCGCCGGAGGCCCATCCCCGCCCGGACAGACTAGTAGTTATGATGATTGAAACCCTCAACTGATAGTCAATTTGTAGGAAGATAATAGAAGAGATAATACTGATTATTCCATTGCTACTTCGAATTGACGATTTCATATTCAGATTTGACAGAATGTATTTGAATTTATGTTTGTTTGAATTATTAGATATATTCAGTTGAAAATTATGTTTTATTAGATCAATGAATCAGTAAAAAAAATAAATAAATAGAACCAATTCTCATATGTAGGGCTGATTTTCCATTTAGAGAATTGAATAAATCCAGAATACAACGTACCTCGCTTTATAAGCTAGTTTCTGGTTTGGACATCAGTCTATTAGACAGTCACTATAGGCTACTGTAGCGAAACCAGAATTTATTTATTTGGCGTATTAACCAATGTTCCATGATAATAGGGATTTTCCAATGCAATTTAAAGATAATGGAACAATTTGGTAATATAATTATAATGAATGTAATAATAATTGTAATGAACACAGTTGTAGAATGTATAATAATTATAATTATATGCACCTTTTAATGTAATAGAGAAATATATGGAACTACAAAATCATTCTATTTCAACGTTTTCATATCATACCAATTATAACGTAATCATACCAATCCACAAATCAGGAACAAACAAAAAACTTACTTGAAAATTACGGACCTATTTCCCTCTTAGCTCCTGTTTCTTAAATTATTGAAAAGTGTGTCATTTTAGAGGTACAATTGATTTTGCAAATAACTATATTCTAGCTTATTCTAGATTATTAAGAATAATTGTGGGCTACCAGACCACTGGTGCCCGTGGTCGGCTTGTGGCATCGATTTATTGATCATTGTACTATCGATTACAATTAGTTGATGTATACCAAAAGTAGCGTGAAAAGTGGCGTGATTTACGCTACATACTACTCTTGAAATTTAGCGCGCTACTATATTTATACTATTTTAAAAAAGTAGCGTCGTTACACTACAGACTAAAAAAAAGTAGCGCGCTACTCCCCAACACTGGATAAGTTCAACTTTGAGTCTAACCATTATATTATGTCTAAGTAGTAAGTTGCACTGGCGGCTCCTACCCATGAAACAGGTGAAGTGCTGTACAGTGTACAGTAAAAGATACGATCACTTCACCTGTTTCGTGCGGGCACGAGCCGCCAGTGGTAGGCTATGTTGTACATTTCGACACTTCAATCTAATGTAAGTTAAAGGTCAATGCTACCAGATAGCAGGTGTTGTAATTCTCTATTCTCAATACTACACGTGGTACCACAAATGGGTTGAGTGATTTGAAGGTTCACGGTACACAATAATTCTTGAAGAAATTCAACCAAAATACGAGTAATGATTTGGAAACAATGTAAGTTTATATCATATGTCATATATCCCGCCTACGGTAGAAGTGTTACGACTATTTCACTTTTTGTAAAACTATCCATTGTTGAAGACGCCCACTTTATTATTTCTGTTCCTATTGTTTTCCAGAAGACAGCAGATTTGCTTGGATCATAAAACAAGAAGTCAACTATTGTAATAACTTTCGATAACTACAGATATAACAACTGGTAAAATGTCCAATCTGAACTGTGTTAGACGGGTGGCAAACCCTTGCTCCTTCATCGCCTTTCAACGAACTATCAACAACCAAACCGAACATTTGCATGATCTGAAAATAGAAATTCAGTTTTTGTGGTCTCATAAAGATGTAACGATGAAAAATTCATCTATAATCATTCATTCCTCTTCTTCATCCGTGTCTTCAGTACCACATTGTTTTTATTTCTTAAATTTAGCGCAGAAACTGCTTTGTCATTGAATGCTCAACATCATGAGCATAAATACACTGGAAAAACATGAAGCATTGATAACAGTGATTCGTCATTTGCCAAAAATTAAGGCGGTTGGCGAATGACTGTTATCAATGCTCAGCTCTGTTGGGACAGTCAGCGTGCAGTCTGCAGCCTCAGCGAAATGTTTCGCTTTGCATATATAGTTTTTAGAATAACCTGACAGATCCGAGCGTTAACTCCGAGTCATTCTTGGTGCCTGCTATAACTATAACTACTTTGTAATTTCAAAATCATTATTGTTTGTTTTGATGTTATTTCAAACATCTTGATTATTTGTTTTCTCTCATGTATCTCTGCGAGTATGTAGATCTGTAATGGTTGTAACATAGTCATAAGGACCTTGATAAATATTCATTCTTAGATTTTATTAGTCATCCTGGAAATAAAAAATACTATTCACCTGGATATTTCATATCATGACAATTCAATAATGCAGAATAATAATTATTTTTCAAAAGGTGTTTCAAATTATCACTTGGCATCTCTCTCCAGAACCCTTTCAAGAGTTATAAGATAAATTTCACTGGAATCAGATAATCAAACTTTAATGCCTTTATTAAATAATAGCCGATAAAAAGAACGAAAAGCTATTATTAAATGCGTACAAATTGATAAATGGACCAGCTTCGTTCCCTCTGGCAGGTCTAATTGCAAAAAATGGTTGAAGATGATGTACAACTGTAATTTTCATTCAGTATAGGTGCAATTTTTCTTAGAGCAACGCTCATTATTGTTGTTTCATCCGTAGATTGAAATCGGTTTCTGATTATTATTAACATAACTGGCTTTCCTTCTTAGTACCAACTTCATTTTTGTTGGAGATTCGTGCAGAACTATTGTTACGAGAAGGGGGAGAGGAGTGGAGTCAATTAACGCTGAGATCCTCCTTCGAGGATGTTTATCAGCGATTATTTATGTTGCAAACATGTTCCAATCGAAATAAAAATATAAGACTGTACTAGGATGGACAGAGGAGAAGAGTAAAAATAGCCTGACTCTTCCTCCGAGCACTCAGGAGATTAACCAGTTTCTAGTACCTGTCGGCAGGGGGGATCGGGATTCCCCCGTTTCAGGGGAAGAGGTGGAAGGAGACCTGATGGATTTTATGGCCATTCTACGCCAGGCAAATTATCTTGGATCCCGAGCCTTGGCCTAAACCTCTACATGCAATCACATGCATTATTCATCCATTTTTTAGGAAGGCAAAACCATATCTTCTTGTGAATTGACTCAATTCGCGCCAGATAATCACAAAACAGGGTAATTACTAAGCACACATTCTTCAACTATTTCTGTCAAGAGAATTTTGTTATCACATGAAGATGATGATCGTGAAGATAATAATCTATATGAATTTGAGGTCGTATAATGAGATCAATAGATCCTATTAAATAGATAAATCAAAAATGTAAAGGGATTGAAAGAAAAATGATAAATGGATAATTAATTGTTAAATAATAAATTAAGTATTTTATTTTTTTAAATAAAATAAATGTTTCAATTGAGTTATTATTACGCCAAACTAATGTATCAATCTAATCTATCAACTCCAGTAATCATTCGGAATGAAATAATTTGAATTGGGCTACACAGTTACTGAATTCGAAATAAAATTACGCACAGTGTTAAGTGTTAACAAACATTTTATCATGTTATTAGGGAGAACATACATTCAAAAGCTTCAACTCTACTCTATACGGTAATCCTATGCGGAATGGAATAGAATTACAAGCTATTGTCAGCCGTACTGTAGCATACCGTGCCGTACTGCAGTCTAAAATGTAGAATACTGAAAATGAGTCATTCCAATAATGAAAAACTCATAAGCTTCTATTATTTTGATTTTTTTAATATTTCACAGCCTTTTGTTGGTGACCTCACTGACAAAAATGAGGAAACACCTGGGGCTACACTCTATAATATCGATTTATCACTTTTCTTTTTGACATTATGACTCGGCAAGTTGTGAGTTGTAGATCTTTGCTGACTGGAGAACAATGATACGAAAACAGAATAATATGTTACGTTAAAAGCTCTCAAGTTTATTACTTGGACTACACTCTCTCAGCAGGAGCCAAGCGAATGAGTTGTGGTAATACCTTTTACGTACAACTACTACTGAGAGAACACACTTTGAAATAAATGTTTATGACTTAAATTATAATAGACCTTTTTTGTTCGTTCTAGAACTGATTGGTAAAGACAGTTTAAGGTTACAGACCATGAACCTTGCCAGCACAATTCAAGGGAAACCTTCTACTAGGATAATTTTTCATAATGTGGAGGAAACCCTCATGTTCCTGCATAAGTAGAATCCATTGAAATTTATGGTTGGATTAATGTAGCCCCTACATGTTATGGTGAAGTTACTCCCCTGCTAATTGTTGAGTAATTGACAGTTGGATTGGCACCTGATTTGACGCTCAGTGTATTGCTTCATTTCATTAAAGGACTCATAACCCCGGTGAGACAACACGAACGCACTCAATCCTTATTATTGAAAATCAATTGTTAACTAGGACTAGGCTTACTTCAAATTTTCTACAGGCTGTGGTATAAATTTCTATCCATCCATAAGTTATATTTAATGGGGAAGATTTCCACATGCCTCTTCACTTAATAGGCTTTTAATTTTCAACATGCAAAGATTGCTGATTTATATTTCAATATTACTTTGCTGGACTAATGCTGGTACACAAATCATAAAATCAGCTAAATTATAAAAATTACATTGGAAAATAAATTACATTTACAAACGTTTGTTTTTGATTTCGTATTTTTCAATGTAATTTTAATAAGTTCATTAGCTAATTAAATAACTCACGAACAGCCATTGATAATTCTGAAGGCCTATAAAAAGTACTTGAAAAATCTATTGCGTTGGAAAATTGAATTTCCTGAAGGCAAAAATGATTGGGTCGGCAACTACTAACATTTTTTGACATGTTCCATATGTAATAGAGTCATCATCCACTCCCTATTAACTTCAATTCATTCTATGAGTTTCAAGAACGTGATCGAGAAATTTCCATATCCTAGATGCCTCAATTCCCAAATTCATATACATAACTAAATCTCTTTGGGGGGGATTTTTCGGGTGAAAGTACTAGTATATAGAATAACCTCTTTATAAGCAATCCTCACGGGATAAACCAACTAAAGCACCAACATCGACGATCATACTCCACATAAGTGTAATTACCATAAGGAAGGAATTTTGGAGAAACGTTGAAGTGAGTAAAGCAACATGAGAGGTCATTTCCAGCATACTATATTCTCCAAAAATTGAGCGAATTGTGGGAAAATCACACTTATATACATTGTTCATTAATAAATTCATTTTTATATTATTTCTGAAGAGATTTTGACCTTCATTGCTGTATTCAAATTAATTCACTTACACTATTTATATTATGGGAAATTACACTTACACTATTATGAGGGATACTTAATGAACTTCGAAATTATGCTTTGATTAGTTGTTAATATAGTGAAAATTATATTACCGGCATTAAAGTTTTATTTTTGTATTCCTCTCAATATATTCGAGGTGTAGGGCTTAATAATATTAATTTGGGGATCCAGACAAGAATTTAGGATCGGGGAAATTTTCTAAGAGCTTCTTGAGACTTATAGACATGGATAAAGGCCAATAAGGAGTGTATGATGACTTTATTGCATACCAAACTTGTCACAAAATGTCATCAGTTGCCAATACGAACATTTCCGCCACTAGAACACACAATTTCCCGTCGCAATATACCTTCATGTTATGGTTGCGCGTTACATGGATCACCCGTTATAAACAACATATTTATGCATGGATTATCGATAACGATGATTAGAGGAAGTGTTGATTATTTTCTAAATTTCAATAATCACTAAAACAATAATATTATTCGACGATCAAATACCAAATTCAATGTTGGAATTATGGCTATTTGTCGGATTGAAACGGCGAAGCTTTGACACATGAGTACCTATTCTTGAACATGAGATGCCCGTATCAACCTCATGAATAATATAATCAGTAATCACACATTAATACAATGAAGTACGTAAATGCATTCATATCCATATAATTCCATTACATTTGTGTTGTGCATAAGATAAAGTACAGCACTGTATTTGAAATGATACCTCAATTTTCATTTTCAAGCATTGTGGCTGGTAGACCCACAAACAGATTACGTAAATAATATATTGATCTGTTCATTAATACAAATTAATACTATTTATTAATGTAATACAGTAATTATATCATGAATGTTGTTGTTGATGATGATGATGAAGAAGTAAAAGGAAAGCTTTCCATAGGAATAACAATCATCCATATTATTGATCTTCAGCTTAATTAATCTTTACAATCTCGCTTCATCATTCTCCTTCTTCATTATCAGAAAAAATTGAGTTTTTATGACTCATCGGTTGTGGAGATCCGGCTGCTGTAATAACTCCTAGTTGTTGATATTTATTTATAGAGCGTGCATCATACAATTATTGCAGCTAGGCCTAGTCTTTCCGGACTTGCTTTATTGTTTGTTGCAATGCTATGTATGTGGTTGGATAAGGAGAATATCGATAACGTCTGGCTCCTCGAAATGTGTGGGCTCAATTTTCAGAAGAATGGTGGATGACGTCATGGAAACAATTGAGCGATACTGTGGCAAGGATGAGGAACCATTGGACGCTCGCCAAGAAAAAGCCCCAACGCCTAGCAAAGGCGGCGCGGCGGTGTATGACACTCCGCGTAAATACACGGCGTGATCTCCAGCAGTGGTGACACTAACGAGGTCAGGGTCCCCCTTCTCATTCACATCCATTCAATTCTTTTCGAATTAGTTATTATCGTTATCATCACTTCGTGGAACTACATTCCTATTTCAGTATGTGCACACCTAATCGCTTTTAATCTCATCTCATTACAGTTCTACAAAGGTTGCTCTTTCAATCTAAATCTAATCATGAGGATAGCGGTAATTTATTACTCTTGTAAGATTACAGCAAGTTCTTTTATCTTACTTCCTATGTCGCTTTCCTCAACTCCACAACATTTTATTGACACACCTTATATGTATCACTCCACATATAGGAGTGTATCTCTCTCTTTTACCAGTTCAATATGTTTCAGTTGTTTTAGACTAAAATTGACTATTTTCAATTTTTTTCGTTTTCCAGTTATTGCCTCACTGAAGATTGGGTTTCTATTTGAGAATGCAAATCATTGGAATTTTTACTTTCACTCCACTCTCTTCTGTGAATTATTCAATCAATGCTCCTCAACTAATCATGAGTAAAGAGGTAATTTACTCTTGTAAGATTACAGCAAGTTCCTTTGTATGAAGGTAATTTGATGGGCTGTGACATAGGAGATGAAATTATTATTGAACGTTCTAACCAATTTTGACGTTGAATCCATCTTGGATCCGCTAGATTGGATTTATCTTTATTTTCTTAAACAGGAAGAAGATCATAATATCATGCATGATTTTGATACAATTTTTTAAGAGTAACCGAATGCTGCAAAATAGTACACCATTATAAAAAATCAATAAAACATTAATAATGACAATTCATCAGCATTCTTAGTTGGTAGTTCACAATAATTCTTCCAAGATAGGAAACTGTTATAACGTTGAAAACTTCTCATTATTTGTACTATAAAATCTAGTACGGTACGATAGTACAAATAACTAAGTTTCATTAATGTACTGTATGAAAATGCTACAGAAACGAGACCAATATTTTCACAGCAGAGAAGTTAGCATTAAGGTAGGCCTAAGAAATTTCCGTTTGTATTGGTGAATAACGATGAAAATTTGAGAAAATTAGATTTTTCTGTTGAAAAGTGGATATTTTTGAGACAAACAGGAGAATTGATAGGGTATAAAGACAAAAGACGGTACAGTATATCCACCACCCGGAATTTTTGAACAGCCTAGAATTGAGAAAACAAACCTGTGTGAATCTGGGATTCTAGAAAAATACTACATGTATCTAGTATTGAAATAAATGAATGTATGAAATAAAAATTGCTAGAATAGCCTATATTGAAAATAACAGTTAAAAGAGTTCTATGAAACCAGAAAGTCTTGTTTCCGTTCAAGTAAGAAAGCTCCTGAAGCGAGATTAATATGAAAACTTCTATTTGAATGATGTTTGTGTCAAGGTCGTTGAATAAACTAGTTGGTGACAAAAAGATTCCTAGAAAAAGACCAGTGACCGTTGCCAGTGACACTGATTGCTTTCAGATGAGAATGACCTTTCCTCTGTGTGAACTGGAGATTGGTCAAGTTTGGCGTGATTAGGATGTATTCAGGTGTTGTATGGTCATTGATCGCTTGAGTTGGGATTTCAGGGAATCTTGGAACTGATCAATGTTGATGAGGATCAGTGTGCGCCCACAGCTGAGAGCTGACAGCGGCTGGTGGGGGTCGATATAAGACTCTACACAAAACAGCAGACATCGATACGCTCTTTGCAGATCCTCGACGTGATCACAACGGCAGCCATTCAAGTAGTGAACCTGCGGCTCCCGCAGTCGAGGTCAAGTTTAAAGTGTGTGCGTGTGTAAGTGTTGTGCTTCATAAGTAGTGACGTCCGCCCACAACGATTAGTTGAACCGGCAAAGCTCGACAGTGGAAAGGTAAGATCATCTTCATCGCTATCATTGACAAACGTGCCACTTTTTGACACTTGCAATCAAAGTCTCTATTCATCCCATTCATCCCATCTTGGGTTTTGATTTGTAATAATTATGCATCAATATTTTCCGTGATGAACACTAGACTGGTACTTCCTTGTGTCAAATACAATCATCAACATCCTTCGATACTAATGATTGGAACAATGTACTGTATTGCTAAAGCCGGTAAAGTCGCAAATTTAATAGTTGTTTTTCTATTAGTTCTTCAAAAAAACTGTCATTACATAATTATGAAATGTCAACCCATGGACAGTGGTTATCTAATTCAACAAAAAAGTAGCCAACTTAAAGATTAGATTCCTGGAGAATGATTTTGTCAATTCTGATTCAATCTGTTAGCGTCGGAGGTTATCTGTTAGCTTCATTATCAATCTATAAATGAATTGAATTGGATTTTTTTTCAGAAGAATATATTCATAATCCAAACATTATTTACAATAATAATAATAATAATAATAATAATAAAAATAATAATTATTATTATTATTTATACAGAAAATTAAAAGAATGAGAGTATTTTTTTCATTATCTAATAATAATTTGGGGACAGAACTACAGTACCTAGCATATTTGTTTCTGAATTACTTGAATTTACTCATCCAAGTTAGTGTGCAATGAATGAAAATGAAACCAAGTACCGGTGTTCACTCATATCTACTTACGATATTCATAAAATCATAATTAACTTGATTGGATGAAAAAATCAACAAACAACTTGTTTCTACCCCGACTCAAGCAGGACTGAAGATTATGCTAAACCCCCCCATCCATTCAATGATTCTATGATTGACAGTTTGATGCAAAACCTAATAATACATATTTGAATTACTGATAAACTGAAAGTTTAATAATTTTATTTTTACATTCCTTAGAAAAAGTATGTAAACATTAGGTTGACACAGTCATGTCACACAATTATCAGATCAATAAGTTTGGGAAAATGAATTAGTTAATAAAAATTACTGTATTTGGAAGAAGTAAGTTATCTCAGAACAAATTGATTAAATAAATGACAAACGTCGGAAAATTCAGTTCCAATATTCGAATTTTACTGTAATAGTCTGAAATTATAATATCCACGTTACGGTATAGTGCATTATAGTATTGCATTTTCCTATTTTTTAAAATAACAGTCAGGGAGAGCTACTTATAAAATACAATTTTCATTATCAGACGCCAAACTTGATCGTTAACCAAGAAATACTTAGCTAAATTGATAAAAAACAAAAAAGATTTATTATATAAATATTATTTCATTTTATTGTATGATGATAATAATTATTATAGATCATTATGATAGTTGTATTGATAAATAAATGATTGGAATGTAAATCTAAACAAATTATCCCTTAATTCTCTGGAGTTCAAAAAGTGTGCACATTTTGGGTTCAATGGAATGGTAATTTCTAGAAATAAGAGCAGCAAACCTATCAATTCAAAAAAGTGAACATCAAGAAATAATCAACTTATTAGAATTTTTTTTGTCTTAGAAGGTGTTCCTTCATTCAGAAATTTGAGAGAAAGAAAATATATTTTCAACAATGTCAAAAATCTTCTCGATTAAGAAATAGAAGTGTCCTAATAAAGTGGGATCCAAGTATCACGTGATCACCATGGCATGAAATGCAAAACAGAAGAATGTAGTAGTTGTAGAATAATGTAATGCAATACTTCTTTTCTTTTAGGGCTACTGTATTTGAAACTTTAAAAATGAATAAAATCAGAGTACCCTTTAAAAAATATTTTTTATTTCACACACAACATGTTTCGGCTAATTTGCCATTTTCACTTGAATTACTCTTGAAAATGGCAAATTAGCCGAAACATGTTGTGTGTGAAATAAAAAATATTTTTTAAAGGGTACTCTGATTTTATTCATTTTTAAAGTTTAATAATGTGATGATTTCCTCATTATTTTTTCGTACATTAGCAATACTTTTTGAAATCGGTTTTCGATAAAAAATTGTAATAATTCAGATTCCTAGACTGTAGACTTTGTGGAAAAAATTAACAGAATTGTAAACTACGGTGGAAAGTAAGTCTCTTCCATTTTTTATTGTTAACTACATTAGACGACCTTATTTGTTGGCTAACAAGAGGAATATCATTTGACATTAGCCACCCCCACATTCTTTCCTAAACCTGTGAAAGATATCAGCTTCTTTAACTAGAAAATTGAAACCAGTGGTAATTGAAAAACTTATCTATCTATCATATAAAAGCAAAATGACACTCATTCATTCATTCACTCATCAGCAGAACTAAAAATCTATGGAACCGAATGCGTTCAAATTTGGCAGACATGTTCAGTTGGACCTCTAGACGCGTAGAACGGTTTTTAAGAACTTAATAAAGATACAAATATTTGAGTTTTTCTATAGTTTTTCGGCATTTTCTTCATTTTTTTCGAGAACTAATCGGTAGAAAATGTTGAAATTTTGTAGACAGGTTCGGCTTAGGTCTAGAAATGTTGTGCTCGGAAATTTTTGAAATCGTTTTGGGATCACGCCAGTAATCATAGTCTGGAATGTACTCGTACTTTCCAAGGTTACGGTAAACGTTAGCGTTTTACTATTTCTCGGCATTTTCGGAGTTCTTCTTAGATTTTTCAAGAACCAATCTACACAAAATGTTGAAATTTTGTAGAGAGGTTCGTCTCAGGTCTGGAAATTTTGTGCTCGGAAATTTTTGAAATCGTTTCGGGATCACGCCAGTAATCATTCAGAATTTTAGATGTATTGCGGGTTGCATATCTTCCGCCTTGATACGACAATTCTTACTGTAAATTTAATGGTTCAGCAAGATTATAGATTAACTAATTTGGAAGATCAAGTTTAAAACTATGTCCAATATACTCGTACTTTCCAAGGTAAATGTTAGCGTTTTACTATTTCTCGGAATTTTCGGAGTTTTTCTTAGTTTTTTCGAGAACCAATTGGCAGAAAATGTTGGAATTTTGTAAACAGGCGCAGATTAGATCTAGAAATGCTGTGTTCAATAAATTTCGAAGCCCTTCCGAGGTTATGTCTGTTAGAAGGTTTTCCAATGTTTGGAATCGGCACTTTTGTTTATCTCACGGAAATTACTGAACTAAATACGTTCAAATCATATACCCAGGTTGAGCTGAGGTGATAGAACAAATAATTTAGAACGATTACCAAAAAGAACCCTGTTAGATGAAATGATCCATCCGAATAGAATTTGCAGGCGACCGAAGCGAGCCTGTTTGTCTCAGCTGACACTGACAGAGGTTTTCCGGCTAGTTCAGTTATATATTAGACTGTAGTTTTATATAATTGGTCATATTACATCAGAATTATTATTCACAATTATTGGGAAACTCAAACTGTAAACATCCTCGTCGTCTTTTCTTATTCATGTGAGAGTTTATGCACAAAAAATCTACTAATCATTATTTATGAAAAAATAACTGTAATTTAATTATACAATGATACAAAAGTATAGTATAATTAAGATAATACAACATATATCATCAGAAATGTGAAACGGTAAAACGTACAAAATTCAGGACTCTTTGCAACCCCTTTTCGATTCAATTTCAGTAGTTTTGGAGTCTGTAAAGAAGCCGCAGACTAGAAATGTTGGCTGGGAGCCAAAAGTTCAAGGGTAGTTTGGAACATTCTCAGTGCTGGCGGAGCTCTTATCGATAAATATGTAATTTAGGGTCTAATTTGTAAATGAGGCTACATAACACGTATAAGGACTACATTATATTTCTTCATTTATTCTTAAAATGTATACAAACTGCAGAATAATTCCATTGCTAGGATGAAACTCCACTGGTAATGTGGTAATGGTTCTCATACAAAATTAAACTTGAATTATGATTAACTGGACTTGGTTATTCTGATTGAACTTGAATTGAGAGCTATTCAGAAGTGAAGTTGAATGACAGTGAATCAATGAAAATCATCATTATATTTATAATAAATATAGAGTCTTATTACTGTAATCTATAAGATCTATAACCTATAAGTTATGAGCATAGTTTATTAGTTGCGCTCTGCTCTTAATAATTTCTCCACATGCTCCCAAGAGAGCTGCCTCTCACTCTCTCAAGAGAGTAGTTCATCTCAGTGGTACAAGAAAAGTTATTGTCTTGAAAGTTTTCGTTTCATTCTTTAATTTATATTTTTCAAACGTACATGAATTTAATCAGTAATTTAACAACAGAACAAAATGTTATATGTTCCATCTGATAAAAATCAGTGAATTTGAAGTTCAATTATAATAACACTGATGTATCACAATGATTAAGTAATTTATAAATGATTACCTACAGATTTAGTTCAAATTCATATTGAATATTTCTTTAGATTCAATTCTCTTCTTTTTATGCTTCCAGGAATGAAGGTCCTTTCGATAGTGGTGATATGCTGTAGCATTTATACAGTTAATTGTTATGGACCTCCTCCGAAATCGAAAAAAGGGAGAACGACAACAACCACAACAGAAACTGCTCCAACAGATGATGGAATAGTTTTTCCTGATCAAGAAAACAACGTCGGCCCACCAGTGAGCTATATACAGAACAATGGCGTTGGGTCTTATGGTGGTAGTGGACCAAACTATGGAGGCTGTGGAGGAGGCTCAACAGGTGGTTGCAGCAGACCCCAAGGTCAGCCATCATACAGTCCTCAAGGTCAACAGCCACAACCATCTCCTCAAAACCCCTCATACAGCCCTCAATTTCCTCAAAGTCATTCCCCACAATCATCATACAACCCTCAAGGGCAACAACCACAATCATCATACAACCCTCAGGGGCAACAACCACAGTCATCATACAATCCTCAATATCCTCAAGGACAACAAACAGCACCATCTCCACAGCAACCAACATATAACCCTCAATATCCTCAAGGAAAACCACCACCACAATCATCATACAACCCTCAAACACCTCAAGGACAACAACCACAACAATCATACAATCCCCAAGGACAACAACCACAACAACCTGGAGGGAATTACTGGTGGCAAGGAGCTTCTTCTCCTTTCAATCCTCAACAACAGCCTCCATCAGTTCCATCACAATCACCAGGGAACAATATTCCTCCTCAAAATGGAGGTCAAGCTGTTCCACCCAGCAATCATAATCAACCAAGTTATGTGCCAACTCATTCTGGACCATCCCACAATCATCCAGCAGGAGGTTCACCTTCAAAACCAATTGATATACAGAGCAACCCATTTCTGAGCTCAGCTCTAGCTGGTAATAAACCCAGTTCCTGTGGTAGTTATGGTGGGGCAGCATGCAAACCCCAAGCACCTAATCAAGGAGCTCCTGCTCCTAGCATTCCTGCAAGCAATCAGCCAATTGCTTGCAATCCAGGTTCCTATGGCAGCTGTAATACTGGATCTCCTCCCCATTCTCCAACAGAAACTCCATTACAACCTGGATCACCAACCAGCCCAATTGGTGCTCAGCCAGTTCCTCCCAAGCCTGTTGACATTGGTAACAACCCATTCCTGAGCTCTGCTTTGAATAAACCAAGCAATGGTTGTGCTGGAAGCTACTCAGGGAATTGTGGATCCAACCAACAACCAAATTTAAGCAATCCACAAGGACAGAACCAATATCCTGCTACCCAACAACCACAATATCCTGGATCACAAACAAAGCCATTGCACCCTGGACTCAGCCAGATTCCTGGTCCTCAACAGCCTGTTCAGTCCCAATACCCTGGCTCTCAACAACCTGGACAGCCGCAAGGTAATCCTCATTATCCAGGTAATCAGAGCCCTGGACAACCCTCTGCTATCTACCCTGGATCTCAAACACAACCACAAGGAGGTCAGCAGTACCCCAATTCCCAACAGTCTGGTCCATTAGCAAACCAACAATATCCAGGAGGCAACCAGTATCCAAATGGTAAACAACCAGGTCAAGGCAATCAACAGTCTCCAGAATCAAGTTATCAAGGACTGCCACAAGGGAGCCCCCAGAAATTTCCAGGCAGCAATCCAAGCCAGCAACCAGGACAACAGGGATTTCCTCAACCATCAGGACAACCAGAAAATCCACTCAAGTATCCAGGCTCTTACGCACCTAGCCCTAATTTACAAACTCCAAACAGTGGATACAAAAATCCTCAACAATCAGGTATGGAAAACATTGAAAATATATCTATTGAAAATCTATCTCTTCAAAAATTGAATTTCTCCCAACTTACAGTATGAACCATTCAATATTGGATAAGTGCCATGCCTATCAATAATTAAATATCATATTCAAAAATTGCTAATAGAACTGGAATAATACAATTATTTTTTTACAAAGCGCATAGGCACAAAGTTGGTAGATAATATTTCAAATGAATAATTATTATTTCTTCTAGAATTCTGTTCAATAATATCATATCAATGAATTTCAGGATAGTGAGATGATTTTGACAGAGATAAGTATTGACATTATGACAAATGCAATGAATTTCAGGATTTTGAGATGATATTGATTAATTTTATGACTATGACTAGCCGGCTGGCTCGCTTCGCTCGCCTTCTCCGCCTAGCCAGGGGGCTCCGCCCCCTGGACCCCCGACGGTATCAGCAGTGTCAGTGAGTCAAACAGGCTCGCTTCGCTCGCCTGCAAATTCCGTTCAGAAGGGATACAAAACTTATTGAACACAGCATTTCT
Source organism: Sogatella furcifera (assembly GCA_017141385.1). NCBI lineage: Eukaryota > Metazoa > Arthropoda > Insecta > Hemiptera > Delphacidae > Sogatella > Sogatella furcifera. Next base: position 34,272,720 of record CM029548.1, on the reverse strand, counting down.
AGACCTAATCTGGACCTGTTCACCAAATTTCGACATTTTCTACCAATTTATTCTCGAAAAATCCAAGAAAAGCTCTGAAAATTTCGAAAAATAGTAAAACGCTGATATTAAGCGTAAATAACCTTGAGAACTATATCGGACATAGTTTGAAACTTGATTCAATATCTTCCAAATTAGTTTATCTATAATCTCGCTGAACCATTGAATTTACAGTAAGGATTGGTCGTATCAAGGCGGAAGATATGCAACCCGCTAAACATCTACAATTTTGAAAAACCTGATTACTGGCGTAATCTTGAACGGAATTCAAAAATATCTTAACACAACATTTCTAGACCTTATCTGAACCTACCTACCAAATATCAACATTTTCTACCGATTGGTTCTCGAAACAATTGAGAAAACGCCGAAAAACTTAAATATTTGGCGTATCCTTGAAAAGTTCCTAAAATCCGTTCTTAGCGCGCTTCTAAACGTCCAACTGAACATGCCTGCCAAATTTGAACGCATTCGGTTCAGCGGATTTTTAGTTCTGGTGATGGATGAATGAATCAGTCAGTCAGTCAGTGCCATTTTGCTTTCATAGATATAGATATTTAGAACATTTTTCAATAGCTTTGTAGTATACTATAGTTCTATAGAATATTATGCTAAAATTCTATATAGTGTAGCAGAGAAGACCCTCATTCAATATGACGGAGGGAAGTGAGAGTGTATATAACTATGTATGCACAGACATGAAAATTTTAGTGTGAAATCACTTAGCAAACCTATCGTGTTTGCACTATCTACGGTTCCGGGAGGCTGGATCAAGAAATAAAAACATTGCAATTGCCAATACGATTTTCTAGTCTGTGCCATGAAAATTGTAAGATATTATCACCTTCATTTCTTAGGCTAATCTGTTGACTAGTGATTTAATAAGCATTGAACTTATTGATTGAATATTCATAAACTTCAATTCTTTTTTCCAATGTGGGCAGGTCAACAGCCAACTGTGAACATTCCAGGAGACAGACCGCAGCAATATCCCAACTCGCCGTCACAAGTGAAACCGAGCTACCCTCAGTACGGCAGTGCACCCACACCAGGACAGCAATACACTCCGCAGTTCCCTTCCTCAGGTGTTCCATGCAATCAGCCCAATCAGCTCTGCGTTACAAAATCGGCTTGTCAACAAGGTGTGCTGACACAGACTGGAGTTCCTGGTAGAGCTGGGGTGAGTTGAACATAAATACAAAGTATAGTTATTTCAAATCGGTGGTAGTGACGAAATACTTAACAATATTTTCTCTGAGAGTTATGCCCACATGTGCTCTATGCATGTGTGTGGCCGCGTGAGTAATGAGAGGGGTGATGAGAGATTACTACCGGTACTGCTTTTTAGGCAGTCGGGGCCAACGGCATCACCGTTAGACAATATTGATACAGTAAATAACTACCTACTCACTGTGCAGTATATAACTTCCAATATCCTATGTGTGATTCCTAGAGCTTTAAGCACAGGAGAAGCACAGGAGAGACGCCAATATAATCCATTTATAGACTTTTTAATAAATTATTTCTCAATGCTATCCATTTCCATCATTCATATAATCTTTGTCATATTAATCCAACAGTTCTTAATTTGAAACAAACACAACTAGGGGATAACGTATCAAATAAACGAGACAAAACATTCTGCACTAAATATTGTGGGAAGTACAAGAAGAAACTTCCACACAATAGCCTGATCATGTAAATTCGATTGAGTGAACAAAGCTGAGATTCAAATTATCCTGGATAATCAATCTCTTGAAGCTCGAACAAAATAAACAAGTACAATATTAATGGGGAAAATTTGGAAGATAAAACCACGAAGTCAGGCTGAAATGTGAATTGCTGTTATTACTAGATAGGAAGATTGTCCACTATCACAAAAAGCCATTGGTAGAATGTTTTGTCTACTGCAAAAATATTTCAGAAGAGGAGAAGAGAAATAGATTTTACAGAACGTTTTTTGCAATCAAATAAAGTAAGTAGTAATATCAAACATTTATGTGATGGTTTAGAAGACAAATTTTTTAACGTTTCAGTTCTGCAATACGGCTACAGAAGTTTGTTGCAAAATCCCAACAGGAGCCACCCCAGACAAACAGGCTCCTCCAACTATCAGCTATGGAAATCGCCCAGGAACAAATGGAGTTCCGATTGGAGGATCAATTTATGACACCAAACCAAACCCTTCCTTGAACAGCGGTAAGCATTTCAGATACCATTGATAACATCTATCATAGAAATTTGGAGGAATATATTAATTAATATTGAGAATATCAATTTTAGCAAATTCTAATTTGAGTGTGGGCTATCGTTATCCTGTTAATGGAAACTCCAAAGATGATCATACGGATATTATAAGACTGCATAAGCTTTCACTGTATAAATAGCCTACGGTAATATATATGATCATGGATTCATCGTCCAAAATTCTTATCGGAAATATTGTCATTCAAGTTTTTTTACTACCAATAAGAATAATTCTTGTGGGAAAAATGTCATTCATTACATGCATCTCGATTAAAAAACGTTGAGATTAGTATTGAAATCAACAAAACTATTTCGTGGAAGTGTAATAAGTACCTCATGTAAGTATTCAAGGAATATGAGTTCATTTAAAATAATAGCCAATCCAAATTCTAAAGGGGAGACAGATTGAATGTCCAGACCAATTTTTCGAACAGCCGGGTAATAGTAGCCTGTAGCATTAGTCATGTAAGATTTCTCACCTAAGGAATGTGAACGTTTTATCCATGTGCGATCTTCTTGGTCTTATTTCAGTAACTCTTGCTCCAACTCAACAGCCCTACACAGGACCATTGAACACAACACCCTACCCGGGCTGTCCAGCCGCACTGAAGTGTGTGCCTATCACTTACTGCACAGCAGAGGGAGTGATGGCTGACAACCCGGTCTACCTCACCCGCGAGCAGCAAGACAATAGAGTGCCATTGACTGTGAGTATCCATCATTCAACTCCATAGCTTCATTATCCTCCTTAATTCTTCACTACTAATTAACAATAAAGCAAACAATAAAACATTGGAACTTGGAAATATCGAAACAGACTATCCTAATCTAAAAGTAGAAAGATTGTCTTTGGTTGAAGTGGATGAACAAAGTAATACTGTAATTATTATTATAAGAATGAGAATATCTAATGATATGATGATGATGGGATATATGATGGTAGTAGTGTTGAATGTGAATATGTGATAATGATGACAATGAGAAGTTGCATAGTAGTGACATCTTCTTATCTATTGACTATTGTGATGTTGAACGTCTGAGTGATTAATATTATTAAAACATAAACATCTATACAAATATACGGTACTTTTTGAACACTTCTTACTTTCGTGGTATTTTTTTAATCCAGTTCCACTGAATAGCAAGCAATTATCTCCAGGTAGGTCAATCATTAAATTAATTGTAATCCTTACTGGCAATGGAAAAAGAATAATTTTTTAGTAGATAGCCTACAACTATACGATATTAAAATTATCATAGACGAAAGAATAATATACAATATACATAATAATGTATTAGCATGATAAACACATTTGGGGGGGTCGCCAAAATTTTTGACCTGGAAGGGTGGGTCGCAGGTCCAATAAGTTTGAGAACCCTTGTTCTAATGGATAGTGACTTTATCTTATCATGTCCTATGATAAAAGGACATGATGTGCAACATTATTGAAACATGTGGGTTTCATCATAATATCTGATCTAAAGAATGAACTGAGAGTATTTCTACTCTCAGGTTAGCAACTTTGATTAAACACTAAAACATGTTTCTTGGATTTTTGAATGATAAATTCTGGCTTTTGAGACTTGCTTATTTACGTGACGACGGACCCTCACTGTCAATGTTATTGACATTATATAGGTCAAATGACATGGATCAATGACGCAAGTTGAAGAAAATGTATACAATTTTTTCGGCTACTTTTGTACGTGTTTCATAAACTCTTATAGTCTGGTATGGTGGTGCAGGGGATGGGAGAGAGATTGAATTGCAATATACCGTATTCAAAATTGGTGGTAAGTCACCGAAGGTAAAAGTTTGGGAAAAGGTTTGGTCGTTGCTGATCAATAGTAGTAAGAAGACACAGATTGAAGACACAATAAAATACTCATTATTCAGTCATTCCATGCCAGAATTTAACAAACGTAATATAATTTGAATAGTTCAACTTGTAATCAATTGTAACAATCAGCTTGTACCAACAATTGTTATTGATTATTATTAGTTATCATTGTCAGAGTATCAAGTTGGTACCTATCAATCTATTTTCCGACAGGATTGCATGAATCTAGAGACAAACACGCAAGGAAAGTGCTGTAGAGACCCTAACTACAAAGATCCGTGGCCTGCTGGTATGATGATGGGAAAGACGCCAGCTGGAGCAAATTTTGATGATGGTCAGTATCACCCACCGGCCACCGATAATGGCCAATACCACCCGCCGACCGAGCAAGAAACATCTGGCACTTTCAGTCACGAAGCAGGCATCTACTATAATGTGCCATCATCTACGCCCAAAGGACATACAATCAAGAAGCCAATCGGTGAGCTAATTTTCTCATTTGCTTCTTCTAGAATTTTGTACCATATTAGATAAAATGTTGATTATTATTTCTTATTAATTTGCCAATTAATCCAATTTTCAAATAGCCTTACATAAAATCAATACTACTACTTGAATTAATTAATTAAAAAGCTTACCGAATTTTCCACAAGACTCATTGGTTTAAACTTTGAACTTTTGAAAATTTGTTACAGGTAATTTCAACCAGAATCCAACCGCATTTCCAACAAAGCCAGCATTTGTAAATGGCGTTCCAGTAAGGCAACCTGCACCTGTACATGAAAAGGAATTTCCCGAGGGAGTGAATCCACCATCCAATGAGATCCTGCCTCCAAATGGTGATACAAACGTCCCTTCAAGCCCCATAGGTGCTCAAACTTATCAACCAGGACAGCCTTCAAATTCAATAGGAGGAGGCTCTTACAATCCGACAACTTCGGGTCAGCCAAAAATTCCAGTTGCAGGAGGCTCTTACAATCCAACACCATCAGGCCAGCCTTCAAATTCAGTAGGAGGAGGCTCTTACAGTCCAACACCATCAGGTCAGTCTACAATTCCAGTTGGAGGAGGCTCTTACAATCCAACACCATCAGGTCAGCCTTCAAATCCAGCTGGAGGAAGCTCTTACAATCCATCAGGATCCGGATACCAGCCAAATATAAATGAGCCTTCAGCATCTCGCCCTGATCAACCAGCCAATGGCCAGCCTCTATTTCAGCCAAACACACAGAATGAACCAAAACAACCCCCAAACTCGATCAGCCCCTCCTACCAACCTGGACAACCCGATTCCAGTTACCAGCCAAAATCACCCGCTAATCAACAGCTGTCAAACGCATTCCCTATTGGACAGCCACAACCCGGATCATCTTGTGGAATAAGGCATCAGGTAAGATAATCACTCCTCCTAACTTTCTCTCACCCATTTAGAATAATTATAATTTAGGCTCCAACAATAAATATTTATCATGTAATTGGATTAGAATTATCAAGATATTCAAATAATAAAAAATACTTTTTGAGTGGTTGTGAAGGTAATATTGTGGTAGTTATCCATGAAAAGACAAGATTTTGTCTTTAGGAAATCAGTGGTTTAACACTATCTTCACATACTGTCTCTAGGCTACATTATATAAGACAAAATTAGTGTAATTAAATAAATGAATCAAGAGTCAAGACAGGAGAGACACCTAAAATTTTGTAATTTATTATTTGTTTTCAGAATCTCACTTGAGCGATTAGTTTTGCTCTCTGTAATTAATACTGATACAGTAATTTTCAACCGCTGAAAAATAGAATCCATTACCGGTACTATACCGGTACAACTATTTTATAGCTGATGCCAAAAATCAAAAGGCGGATTGGCTAATGCTGACTGTTATTAACTTTTAGCTCTGGCAGGGCTCAGGATAGTCAGCGAGCTGTCTGCGTGAGTATATCAAAAGGAGAGCAACCCAAGCTATAACTTACTATCCTTACCAATCTATACTGATTTGCTTTGGAAGACAGTTTCAGACTCTCATGACAGAGCTAAGCATTGATAACATTAAATCTCCAACCGCCTTAATTTTTGGCATTATAAATGAGATGTTATGTATTATGGTTTTTGTAATAATATGTTCAAGAATATCAATATGTTATCCGAATTTCAAAATTGGTTATCAGAAATTTTCATTCAAACTCCCAACATCCAATAAATAATACGTTTCATCTTCAAGTCAGAAGATGACATGCGCTACTGGATATGATAAATTATTTTGATAGCTAATTAAAGAAAAATATCATTTTATTTATTTTTTAAATTCGCGTGAACAACGAAAAGTTGTTTTGCATGCCAAAGTATTCCATTTCAGTATAATATTCAATATTTTCAGGCGTATAGTACCTCACCAGAAGACGCCGGTTTCGCGGAATTTCCTTGGCAAGCTTTGGTGAGCTCAGCTTCCAACAAAACCTACATTTGTGGAGCGGCAATAATAGCTGATAACGCAGTGATCACAGCTGCCCACTGTGTCGAAGAGTAAGTTCATTCTTCATTATTTAGTCTTCATTCATACCTACCGTATATTGTTCAAATTCCGACTTTTCATCCGGACATGAATCCTATTATACTGTCTACTAGACAGTGTCTAGACTAGTTATTCAAAAATCACACGTAACATGGAGAAAAAGAGAAACACGTTGACTATAGCCTACCATATCTCTTTTGATGAAAAATGTTGTTTTAATAAAAGGACAAAGAAAAAAATTAATGAAAAACGTTATTACAATTCCATTGTTAATAATAAATTAGGTATTGTTACGACAGTTGCGGTGGCACAATAGTCGATATTTCAATTTCAGCATTCACACTCTTTCCAATAACGATCTATAGCCATCATTAACATGCATCACGCTATGTAAATTCTTTAAAGGAAATCGAACCACTGTTACAAAAGAGCTCAAGATTTTCTAAAAAAAATTATATCCAGTATCCACAATTTTCCATAATAAGTGTCAATTTCCACGATTTTCTACAATGAATTTGCGTATAATTTTGTTTACTTGTTTCGGGTTTTCTAAATTACAACTTTTTCTCCAATTGATTTGAACAATTTATTTTTCACTTATTCCAGATTGAGATCAAAGGATATTGTGATCAAAGCTGGAGAATGGAAGTTGCTATCGCCCAGCGAGAAGCCGGTGCAGGTGCGAGTGGCGGCCGCGGTGGCGCGACACCCTCAATTCAGCATTCAAACTCTTTCCAACGATCTAGCCATCATTGTCATCTCGCAAGGGTTCACTTTCGACGACCACGTGGACAAGATTTGTTTGCCCTCAACTCCGAAACCCACTTACGACCAGTCCAGCAACTGTGTTGTGACTGGATGGGGTCGCAAACAACTCAAAGGTAGCCTAGGCCTACCGTAAACTACCTACTTCTAAAAAACATTTATTGAAGTCTTACAAAATTGAAGATTATGCTGTTCATGAAGAATTTTATCTAAGGCACTTGTACCTATAATAGTTTCACTATAAATAATAATTTCAGTGGCTTACTTGAATGAATCCAATAATTGAATACATCATAATAAATGCGACCATAACCTGACTTAACCATAGAACAATATATTTTTAGTTCAAAGTGCTACCGGTCTTATCAATGTTAAACCTCAGAAGTGGTTGGGAGCTATCACATTCATGAATGTAATTTTTTTTTTTTACAAACTTTCACGATTCACCAGCCGGAGCCGGAGAGCTAGCAAGATGTAAATACTGTAACTTAGCAGCCTCTGCTTTCTGAAAATTATTCACAATAATTATAGTATTTTGATGAATTGTAAATTCAAAATACTTTTTTAGAATAGTAAAGTCGACGTCTTGACATTAATGACTCTCTATTAGTCTACATAGCCTACAATCCATTGAGTTAACATCCATAATATATAGTGAGTCTTTCATGAACCGAACTGAATATTTAAAAACATTGAATTGTTCATTCTATTTAGTTCTTGTTAAGTAGCAATTCTTCATAAAATACCAAACAACTGAAATAGTATGATTATTTTCTTATTATCTTTTTCAGCGCCCATTCCAGGAAGTGTATTGCACAAAGTTGATGTCAAATTCATTCCAGAAGATACGTGTGAATCAAAATTGAGAACCACTAATTTGGGAAAATATTTTATTTTGAGTAAAGGATTTTCCTGTGCATTACCGAAAAATCCTTCAGATTTATGCAAGGTAAGCCAAGGTATCTTTTCATATGATTATCGTCCATTGAACTTTAGAAAAAGTTTAGCAATTTATTTAATTATTATAGAATCATTTTTGCACTCTATGAACCGTGGTGATTTAAAAAGCTGAATGGATTTCACCTATTAGTTGAATAGCATTGTAATATAATAGCCTAGCAATAGAATACTATGAGAGGAATTACAAGAGAATAAGACGGTAATAAATTAATTGGATGTGTACTTTAAATAGGTCATTAATCTGCCAGTTCTGTAACTGGAATGATCTGACAAGTTCTCTTTGTTAAAAATAATAAATATTTTGATACCGTACCATATATAGAATGCGGTAAGTCAATTCACTAGTGATAACTTTTCCTGAAATTCTATATAGGCTAGGGAGCTTGACCAATTTTTCACATAGACAGCATTAGAATAAGTTTGAAAAGGTGGTTGAGACTATAGTTTACAGAATGCAACACATTAATTGAATGTGGAATATTTTTTGTTGTATTAGGTGGATGTGGGAAGCCCAATAGCGTGCGACCGCGGTGACGGACATTACGAGCTAGCAGGAGTGAACAGCTGGGATGTCGGCTGCCAGACCGATCAGACGCCAACCATTTCCTCCAATCCGGACGCAGAATGGATTGACAAAGTGATCAACACTCCAGCCGAACAGCTCGCCAAGGAGGAGGAGAAATATTTCGCTGACAAATTGAAGGGAGAATCTATTGATGATGTTGACATTGATCAAAAACCTGGATTTGCCCTTGGCTATGGAAAATAAAAAGCACACCCCCCGTTAGCCTACTTTATAAATAGCCTACAGAGACTAAAGAGTAGGTAGCCTACAAGTAGGCTATACAGCAAACTCTGTAATTACTTTATAATATTGAGTGCAATGATATAGAAGTAATCAGTTTGCCAACTTTCAAATAAATTATTTGTTTTCCAAAAGCTTGATCTTTGTCTAATTTTTCCCAATAGTTCTTCCAAGTTTGATTTTTCAATATAAGTTACAATACAGTTGGGTCAAATTTTCTTGGCACCTAGACCGAACTATCAAGACTGAATAATCAGATAGAAGAAGAGACTATACAGTCTCTATTGCCAGAACCAGCTCATGTCATTATGTCAAGAACCCAGTCATGTCAAGAGGGGTAACGTAGTGCGGGAGAATTTTTGATAACATTGCGCTATACCATAGCTTCCTTTAATAGAAGGCCGTGCCCCAATAACATGGCAACGTCGCACCGTAGGAACAGCTTTTCATATAAAAGCATTAAGTACAGATACAAATCATGCATGTTAACTCAGGCTTTCTCTCTTTGAGCAATATTTCCATGAAAAACGTTCATGAAACTCTTCGTATAGAATTCCTTTTGTGTTTTTTGTAATAGGTTGTGATAGAGATTAGCAAGAAAGATTAAGAATAGATAGTTATTTATTAAAATATGATGTGTAACAAGTCAAACGTGAGAACGCATACAAGAAACGCATCTATTAGAACAGCTGATTGGAAAATGATTTCAATGCTTTTAAATGGACCCGATTCCCTACTCTACATAGTTGTCAATTTTTAGGCCATGGCCTTTTATTAAAGGAAGCTATGGCTATACTGCCCGCAACTATCAGCTGCATCAACTTCATCTCCTAAAACAAAAAGCTCTATGAATTCTAAATTTTTTTCAATGTCAGAATTTATATATTTGGTTATTTGCAATCTTTAATGAAAGGACATTTTTTATATTTTGATTCATATAAAAAATTCATAATTACCCTATTTCGATGGAAAATATTTGAGCATCAACATAATAAAGAACATAATTATTAAGTTATATCATAGCTTCTATTAAAGGAAGCTTAGAACCACGTGTAACTTGCAAAAAAGAATCATGAAATATGTTCAATTCCAACAGAAGGCTGCTATTAAACATAGCAGCATAGCTGTATGCTATTCAAACAAAAGTAAGGCGGAAATCCGCTTGTAGTGGCGGTGTCTCCAGAATATCTATATTTGGCAGAATGAAATTATACAAGTGAGCCCCATGGGCTGAAGAACTCGCCCGCAAACTTTCAACTCTTGTTAGTTAAGTGGCTTTAAAAACTACTGAAATTTGACATTAAAGTCCTTTCAAATAAATTTTTAATCAGAGATATTTACTACAAACCAGTTAATAGTTTCAAAACAGTACAACATGGTTTCCGCCATTCATTTTGTCTTGAAATTATGTATTGAAGTCATCTAGGCCTATAACATGAGCAAATCTTTCAAAACCTATCAAATTGAGTCAGTCATATTGGATTTGCATTGATAAAAAAGTAAGATCGTTCCCACAGAATTTTAAAAAAAACAGGTATCTCTTTATAAAAACGATGTATAATAAGAATGGGCTCGTATTTCAAAGTTTTCTTAATTTAACAATTTGGAAAGATGGTAAAAACTCTTGAACTATTTCAAAATGCTGTTCTCGATATCCTCTTTATTTCTACTGAAATATTAGGATGGGAATCTCCAGACCTTTTCCTGAATCAGGAAAACAAATATCGTGGTTGAAAGATATTAAGAAAATTATAATAAAAAATTATGTACTGTAGGCCTACCGTAATAAGAATACCTACATAATACCTACGAAACAAAATATATTATTGTTCACAAGTTTGATGAATTCTACAATTCCACATGAAACTTTCCATAGCATAGTATTCCATGATTCTCATAGCAGAGCCTTCAAATTTCAAACTCCTTTAATTGTCTTTGAGATCGGACCAATCTAGAAAATCCTAGGTTTTTCCAACCCGAATATCCTCATGATATGTATAATTATTGGCCCTGATCCATGATTCTAAGCAATTTGTTCATCTTCTCTTTCTTGTTTGTCCATCTTTGTTGAAGATTCAATTGAGACAAGAAATGTAGTTCTAGAGGAAAATTTCTTCAAATTTGTGTATTTATATCATTTCCAAATGAAAAAAAAATGAACCAGAAGATATTTCTGTCAATACTCTATACTCCAAGAAAACATAGCCGGCCGGATTGGCCGATTGGACTGGGGCGTAACAACCTTCAGTCCGCTAGCGCTACCAGGTCGTGGGTTCGAATCCCACCAGAGGCATGGTCGTTTAACCACCTCATAAATCACCCTCGCACTTTCCATTACCACGTGGCATCATCATCAGCAAAAAAACAATAACGCTCTTTTATACAATAATATTTTAGAACATTTTTGGGGGGTGAACCTTCCTCAATCTAGGTACTTTTTTACCAGTAGCCTATAGTCTGTCCAAGCAGAGAAGACATTCTGGCAAGATGGGAAAATAACTACAGCTCGGTCAAGAGTGGTTCAAAAATTATTAATTCGACATCAAATTGTAGAACAGAATTTTTTATACAATTTGAGTCCAACTTTATTACCCCACGCTGTAAGGGCAGAAGGGGGTCAAGAAAAAGAAGAAGAAGAGTCCAACCTTATAATTTTTTTTAACCAGTATTAACCGAGCTGAAGCCATTTCCCATCTTGCCAGAATGTATTCTCTGCTTGGACAGACTATGCAGGTTGGTCCACCGATATTATTTTTCTCCAGGTCGAAACGAAGAGATTGATACCACTCCCAAAGTTCTCCACTCAATAGGCTCACGGGAAGCCTTTTTGAAACACTTGCCCCCGTACTATTGTACAAGATTCGTAGCTTGAATTATAGAGACTATATAATCATTAGAATTATAGCTTGAATTATAGTCTGTCCAAGCAAAGAAGACATTCTGGTAAGATGAGGAAATGACTACAGCTCGGTCAAAATTGGTTCAAAAATTATCAATTTGATCTCAAATTTTAGGAAACAATTTGTTCTACTATTAAGACCACATTTATAATTCTTGAACAAATATTGACCAAGCTGGAGTCATTTTCCCATCTTGCCAGAGGGTGTTCTATGCTTGGACAGACTATACCAATGAGAAGCAAATTTCAAGACAATTGTACGGAGTTATGCAGAAAGGAACCAACCCACAATCAGCTACTTTTGAGATATTGCGTACCAAAGATGAAACTGCAACAATACCTCCCATTTTATTATCCAATAAGATATTCTGATTTTGGGAACGTATTTGTGCTCTTGATATCATAAACTAGATATTTATATACAAAAAAAGCATTAATTTCCCATTTTATGGCATTTATATGGGTTGGTTCCTTTCTGCAAAAAACATATCCTACTACATGTGTTATGCAGAAAGGAACCAACCCACATAATTGCCATAGGAACCAGACTAAAATTTCTGTTTTTTCAGAGAAAAAGAATCATATGAGGCCAATTTTTTCACTCATGGAATAATATTATGAAGAAAAGTGTTCTGTCAAAATTTCCCACCCCCACCTATCTTGCAACCCCCTCTGCACCCCTCAAAGTTTCCATTTTTGAGGGTTTCTTACAATGAATGTATCTCAGCACTCTTTGGAAATAAGAAATCAAACTTTTTCTCATTTTTCAGTAAATTAAATTCTCTTCATTTTATTTCTCACCATTTCATTGTAGCTCCTGCGGTTCAAAAGTTATATAAATGGAAGAATGGAGGGATTCCCTAGATCTCTGCATAAAATTTTACAGGATGATTCTACTGGAAATGTTTCTTATGGAACTTTTCAAAACTTAATAAATGAAAAGAGCTATCTCAGAAGCGCTTGGCGGATAGCCTGATATTATGGTCTATCAAGTGAGTACTAAAATGCCCCTTTCAATTCATCAAATTTTTAAATATTTCATTTGGGGAAATTATATGGAGTTGATTTTCTCCCCATTTATAACTAGCATGTTGGCAAGTGTCCTGTCTGAAGTCTCCACACTACCCCTCTTATTCAAGAGCTCTTATATCACATGTGTCTCGGTACTCTATAGAGATAAATAGTTGATCTTTGTATCATTATTCAGTGAATTTAATTGGCTTCAACTAAAAATATATTTTTATATTATTTGTGAAGTAGATATATTAAAATTCCCTAAATGTTTCATATTAGACATTTCTCAGTTTACTTTTATTAGGGAAAGAATGAAATTTTTAGGCAGAAGTCTGTACCTATGTGGGCTTCCATCATACTTCCATGCAAATAACTCCTGAACCACATGAGCTATAGTGAAATGGTGATGACATAAAAAAGTAAATTTAATTTTCTAAATAATGAGGAGAATTTCAATATCTTATCTTCAATGGTTGCTGAGATACATTCAATGAAAGAAATCCTTGCAAATGGAAACTTTAAGGGTGTGTTGGAAGTGTAGCAAGACGGGTAGGGGTGTGGAATTTTGGCAGAACACTTCTCTGTATAATAGTAATCAATGGTTAGAAAATTAGCTTCATATGATATTTTTCTCTAAAAAAACTAACATTTTAGTCTGGTTCATAATAATAGAATTTCTCATTCCATGGCAATTATGTGGGTTGGTTCCTTTCTGCATAACACATAAAGTAGGATATTTGGTTTGCAGAAAGGAACCAACCCACATAATTGCCATAAGGGTTGATTCCAGTGATTTTTTTCATCCAAAACAGTTACCTAGGGGTTTATCAACCCAAATAATGAAAAATCCGATTTTTTTTATTTTTGTGGATCGGTTCCTTTCTGCATAACTACGTCCAATTGAGCAATTAATTTTTGTACATAAAGTAATAAAATAAATATAAATGACTAATCAGAAATGAAGAGTACCAATCACAAATTCAAGCTTGTAAATTGAAAAAACTTCTCCACAAATCTCCAATCACAACAAGACCTAACTTACAAATTGATGCCATAGAAATATTCAAATAGGTATAGCTAGTTCCTAAAATTAAGGCGGTTTCGCCTGTTCCAATTACTGGCTAGTTCCTAGCTAACTTAAAAGTAAGTTATAGTACAGGCCAGTCACGCAGACTATTTTCAGACAAGATCAGCTGTTAAAACGCACATGGAACAGACGCAATTTTCCCAAGTCTTGAAACCAGGGCCGTGTCTCATAAAGATTTACAATCTACAATTACTCATAATCCGTGGATATTATTGGCGTTTCTGTCTCATATACGTTTCCACTTTCCAATAAAACGAAAATTCTACAATATCAGCTGATTAGAAAAATGACATGAAAACCAATGTAGTCTTCCTCAAGTTAGAATCCCGAAATAGTCCAATGTTGACAATAAAAATCAAAACTTTGCTCAATTCTATACATAAAAGTGAAATGGCACTGATTCATTCATTCATTCATCACCAGAACTAAGACTCTACTGAACCAAATGCGTCCAAATTTGGCAGGCATGTTCAGTTGGACGTTTCGACGCGCGCTAAGAACGGATTTTAAAAACTTTTCAAGGATATGCCAAATATTTCAGTTTTTCTAGAGTTTTTCGGCGTTTTCCTCATTTTTTTGAGAACCAATCGGTAGAAAATGTTGATATTTGGTGGGCAGGTTCAGATGAGGTCTAGAAATGTTGTGTTGAAATATTTTTTCGCCACACTGGTATGAAATGGACTGTTTTACATGCTTTATACGGAGACCGAAAACGCTCGTTTTCAGGCGAGGTCGCCAGCAACTCGCCGGGAAAATGCGTTTTTCGGCCCTAGGGCGGTAAAATAACCTTGAATGTCAGCTGATTGAAGGTCGTTGTCGATGTAAGGGTTAGTCAATCAATAGGTAGCATCCCGATTTGATTGCATTAAATGTCAGCTGTTTTGGGAGTCAATGTCGACTTATTGGTATTTCGATGTAAAGGTAGTCTCTCATCTGTTATTTTGATTGGTAAGATCACTTGTCAAGAGAACTGAACGTTGAAAGTTTTCACATTAATCAGTAGTTGAATAATGAAGGAAAACTGCTTCAATAACTAATACTTCAACTTTGATAAGATTAAAAATGTTTGTTTGATTAATTGTTGAATAATGATGAACGTGAAATCCATGTTTGAACAATATTATTGTTGTCAGACTTTGTGTTACTTCGTCTAGCAAGTTAGCCAGCGCCATCTAGCGGGTCATAATGCAACTAGACTAAGCTTCTCTGTTAGCCAATATCTGTCAAAAATCAACAACTTTGAAACCGGCGTGAAGCTGGCCCCGCCATGTTGTACCCAAAATTTCAAATGTATGTCATAATTATGGGGTTTTTATGGGTATTCAACGTATATAACTTTTTAATTATGGGTTCAACTAGCAATATGTTTCATATCAATTTATATTTTGGCGGGCCAGAATCACGTTTAGCCCGCCACATTGCATGATTTCTGAAACAAATGTGTCATTCGATAGAGAACATTATGGGTATTCATTCTATACCATTTTCAAATTCTTGGTTTAACAATTACGACCAGGAGAGACTTTCAAAGTGTAAGAATTTGGTGGGCCAGCATCACGCTTAGCCCGCCACATTGCACAATTTCGAAGAGAAATGTGTAATTCGATGGAGAAGATTATGGGTTTAAATTCTATACCATTTTTTAATTTTGGGAACAACAATTACGATCAGAAGAGACTTTGAAAGAATTCAACTGTCGCACCCTAGCGAGCATTTTTTGAACTAAGACTGCTCAGAAATTATGTACAGTGTACTGTCTTTAGCCATCATAATATTCCCCAGCAGAGGAATTATTTCGTTCAGGTAACCTGGACCTGGTTGCCACCCCCGGCGAATCTTTTTTCAGACTCTAAGTGATTGAAACCTATGTATAATGTCTCTGGCCATCATGATATACCATTCAATATTAATGTGTATCATAAATGCATCCTCAGCAGAGGAATATAGTTCAGGTAACCAGGTCCTCTGCCGCCCCCGGTGAATTTTTTTTCAGGCTAAAAGTGATGGATACCCATGTATACTGTCTCTTACTATCATAATATACCATTCAATATTAATGTGTATCATAAATGCATCCTCAGTAGAGGAATATAGTTAAGGTAACCAGGTCCTCTGCCGCCCCCGGCAAATCTTTTTTCAGGCTAAAAGTGTTGGAAACCCATGTATTTTGTCCCTGGCCATCATAATATACCATTCAATATTTATGTGTATCATAAATGCATCCTAAGCAGAGGAATATAGTTCAGGTAATCAGGTCCTCTGCCGCCCCGGTGAATTTTTTTCAGGCTAAAAGTGTTGGATACCCATGTATACTGTCTCTGGCCATCATAATATACCATTCAATATTTATGTGTATCATAAATGCATCTTCAGCAGAGGAATATAGTTCAGGTAACCAGGTCCTCTGCCGCCCCCGGGAATTTTTTTTCAGGCTAAAAGTGTTGGATACCCATGTATACTGTCTCTGGCCATCATAATATAACATTCAATATTTATGTGTATCATAAATGCATCCTCAGCAGAGGAATATAGTTCAGGTAACAAGGTCCTCTGCCGCCCCCGCCAATCTTTTTTCAGGCTAAAAGTGTTGGAAACCCATGTATACTGTCTCTGGCCATCATAATATAACATTCAATATTTATGTGTATCATAAAGGCATCCTCAGCAGAGGAATATAGTTCAGGTAACAAGGTCCTCTGCCGCCCCCGGCAAATCTTTTTTCAGGCTAATAGTGTTGAAAATCCATGTATACTGTCTCTGGCCATCATAATATAACATTCAGTATTTATGTGTATCATAAATGCATCCTCAGCAGAGGAATATAATTCAGGTAACCAGGTCCTCTGCCACCCCCGGTGAATTTTTTTTCAGGCTAAAAGTGTTGGATACCCATGTATACTTTCTCTGGCCATCATAATATAACATTCATTATTTATGTGTATCATAAATGCATTCTCAGCAGAGGAATGTAGTTCAGGTAACCAGGTCTTCTGACGCCCCCCGGTGAATCTTCTTTCAGGAAAAAAGTGATTGAATCCTATGTATACAGTCTCTGGCCATCATAATATAACATTCAATATTTATGTGTATCATAAATGCATCCTCAGCAGAGGAATATACTTCAGGTACCCAAGTCCCTTGCCGGTCCCGGTGAATCTTTTTTCAGGCTAAAAGTGATTGAAACCTATGTATACTGTCTCTGACTATCATAATATAACATTCAATATTTATGTGTATCATAAATGCATCCTCAGCAGAGGAATATAGTTCAGGTAACCATGTTCTCTGCCGCCCCCGGTGAATCTTTTTTCAGGCTAAAAGTGATTGAAACCCATGTATACTGTCTCTTACTATCATAATATACCATTCAATATTAATGTGTATCATAAATGCATCCTCAGTAGAGGAATATAGTTAAGGTAACCAGGTCCTCTGCCGCCCCCGGCAAATCTTTTTTTAGGCTAAAAGTGTTGGAAACCCATGTATTTTGTCCCTGGCCATCATAATATACCATTCAATATTTATGTGTATCATAAATGCATCCTAAGCAGAGGAATATAGTTCAGGTAATCAGGTCCTCTGCCGCCCCCGGAAAATCTTTTTTCAGGCTCAAAGTGTTGAAAACCCATGTATACTGTCTCTGGCCATCATAATATAACATTCAATATTTATGTGTATCATAAATGCATCCTAAGCAGAGGAATATAGTTCAGGTAACCAGGTCCCTTGCCGCCCCCGGTGAATCTTTTTTCAGGCTTAAAGATATTGAAACTTATTCATACTGCCTCTGGCCATCATAATATACCATTCATTATTAATGGGTATCGTAAATGGATCCTCAGCAGAGGTATATATTTTAGTTAACCAGGTCCCTTGCCGCCCCCGGTGAATCTTTTTCAGGCTGAAAGATATTGAAACTTTTTCATACTGCCTCTGATCATCATCATATACCATTCAATATTAATGGGTATCATAAATGCATCCTCAGCAAAGGAATAAAATTCAGGTAACTAAGTCCTCGGCCGCCTCCGGCCAATCTTTTTTCAGGCCAAAAGTGATTGAAACCTATGTATACTGTCTCTGGCCATCATAATATACCATTTAATATTAATGGCTATCATAAATGGATCCTCAGCAGAGGAATATATTTCAGGTAACCAGGTCCCCAAGGTCCCCAGCCGCCCCCGGTAAATCTTTTTTCAGGCTAAAAGTGATTGAAACCCATGTATACCATCTCTGGCCATCATAATACATCATTCAGAATTAGAGAGAGAGAGAGAGAAGAAGAGAGAGAGTGAGCGAGAGTGAAATGAGAGAAGATGAATAGAATAGCTTTATTCATGTACGTACATTTATGATTGATAATAGAATATGACTACTTCGTTTAGCCTTGAAACGGCGAAGTTAGGAGGACCAAGTCCTATCTTACATTTAACCAACAGAATAAAGAGACCGATATGAGTAATTAATCTAATTTTATGAAAGCGAAAAGGCACTCATTTATAGAGTCTGATGATCATTATAGTAATTTCTCGCTATTTACTGTAGTCTGTGCAAGGAAGAAATACATTCTGGCTAGATGGGGAAATGACTCCAGCTTGGTCATTATTCGTTCAAAAAGTAAAATTTTGGTCTTAAATTGAAGATCAGAATGTTCCCTACAATTTGAGACCAAATCTATTATTTTTAACCGATATTGTCCAAGCTGAAGTTATTTTCCCATCTCGCCAAGATGTCTTCTTTGCTTGGAGAGACTTTACATCTCTATCAGCAATAATATTATTCTATATACTATAGAATAATGATGAAGCCTAGTATAGTCTGTCTAAGCGAAGAAGACCCCCTGACAAGATGAGAAAATGACTTCTGCTCGGTCAATATTGGTTCGAAAATTATTGATTTATTCTCAAGTGTAGAAAACATTCTGATTTACAAAATGAGACCAAATTAATATTTTTTGAACCAATATTGACCGAGCTGGAGTCACTTTCCCATCTTGCCACACGGTCTTCTTTGCTTGGACAGACATGCGCATACAAGTGTAGGTTTCTCGGAGCCTCAATAGGCTTTGATCGTTTGATCTAAGACAACACTACTCACAGAGAAGAAGCAAAGAAGACATTCTCGCAAGATGGGAAAATGCCTCCATCTCGGTCAATATTGCTAAAAAAAAATCAAAAATCGAATTTCAAATTGTAGAAAACATTCTCATCTACAATTTGAGACCAAATCTATAACTTTTTAATAAATATTGACCAAGCTGGAGTCATTTTCCCAACATTCCAGAATGTCTGTTTTTCTTCCGCGTGCAATTATCAACCAATCACATGCCATCGCGCCAAGTCTTTCTAATCCGGGAAATTTAAAATGAATGAAATCGCCCGAACGGTTTTTTGGACCTGGGGGGGGGGGAGGAGCCTTGGAAAAATTCTACAAAAAACAGGAACATTCCTCTCTATAGTATTGTCCTTCCCATAAAAATTCAAGTTAATCTGACAACAAATAAAAAGGTTATTCATATTTTTCGGATTTTATGACTTAATACAATGAAAACTGAAGAAGTTCCAAATGATCTACCTGCATAATGAACTGAATTTGGACTGCTCATTTATTTTTGATTATCAAATTGATAACTGATTATTTATTGATAGTTTCGCATTTCTGAACGCAGGATTGTGTTTATGAAGAGTTCCTTACAACATATTATATCTTTACAGATAGGTTTTGAATCGTGCAGATCTTCACTAATTAACAATTCTATTTTATATAAGCGTATATTCTTGACAATGATATGGGCCTACGCTATCACGATGTATGATTTGAATACTTCCAATCCAAAAATATTCTAACATAAAAGGATTGATATTGATTAATCAAACTGTCACTTCCATAAATTAAACAATATTGAATCTCGAACTTCTACTAGCAGTAGCCTAATTTAATAGATCAAACAAAGATAATAAGATTTAATAAGTTGAAAGAAACCGGTAAATTATACAGAATATTACATTATGAATAAATATAACATATAATATAAAAGAATAATAGAAAGAAAAAGATTTGCCGGGAACGGAAAGGGACCTGGTTACCTGAACACTATATTCCCCTGCTGAGGATCCATTTACGATACCCATTAATATTGAATGGTATATTATGATGGCCAGAGGCAGTATGAATAAGTTTCAATATCTTTTAGCCTGAAAAATATTCACCGGGGGCGGCAAGGGACCTGGTTACCTGAAATATATTCCTCTGCTGAAGATCCATTTATGATACCCATAAATATTGAATGGTATATTAAGGTAGCCAGAGACAGTATACATGGGTTCCAATCACTTTCAGCCTTGAAAAAGATTTACCGCGGGCGGCAAGGGACCTGATTACCTGAACTATATTCCTCTGCTTAGGATGCATTTATGATACACATTAATATTGAATGGTATATTATGATGGCCAGAGACAGTATACATGGGTATCCATCACTTTTTGTCTGAAAAAAAATTCACTGGTGGCGGCAGAGGACCTTGTTACCTGAAATATGTTCCCCTGCTAAGAATCCATTCATGATACCCATTAATATTGAATGATATATTATGGTAGCCAGAGACATTATATATGGGTTCCAATCACTTTCAGCCTTGGAAAAGATTTACCGGGGGCGGCAAGGGAC
Source organism: Sogatella furcifera (assembly GCA_017141385.1). Taxonomy (NCBI): domain Eukaryota; kingdom Metazoa; phylum Arthropoda; class Insecta; order Hemiptera; family Delphacidae; genus Sogatella; species Sogatella furcifera. The sequence continues at coordinate 34,251,883 of CM029548.1, read as the reverse complement.
CTGGTTACCTGAACTACATTCCTCTGCTGAGGATGCATTTATGATACACATAAATATTGAATGTTATATTATGATGGCCAGAGACAGTATACATGGGTATCCAACACTTTTAGCCTGAAAAAAGATTGACGGGGGGCGGCAGAGGACCTGGTTACCTGAATTATATTCCTCTGCTGAGGATGCATTTATGTTACACATAAATACTGAATGTTGTATTATGATGGCCAGAGACAGTATACATGGGTTTCCAACACTTTTAGCCTGAAAAAGGATTTGCCGGGGGCGGCAGAGGACCTTGTTACCTGAACTATATTCCTCTGCTGAGGATGCATTTATGATACACATAAATACTGAATGTTATATTATGATGGCAAGAGACAATATACATGAGTTTCCAACACTTTTAGCCTGGAAAAAGATTGGCGGGGGCGGCAGAGGACCTTGTTACCTGAACTATATTCCTCTGCTGAGGATGCATTTATGATACACATAAATATTGAATGTTATAATATGATGGCCAGAGACAGTATACATGGGTATCAAACACTTTTAGCCTGAAAAAAAATTCACCGGGGGCGGCAGAGGACCTGGTTACCTGAATTATATTCCTCTGCTGAGGATGCATTTATGATACACATAAATACTGAATGTTATATTATGATGGCCAGAGACAATATACATGAGTTTCCAACACTTTTAGCCTGAAAAAGGATTTGCCGGGGGCGGCAGAGGACCTTGTTACCTGAACTATATTCCTCTGCTGAGGATGCATTTATGATACACATAAATATTGAATGGTATATTATGATGGCCAGAGGCAGTATGAATAAGTTTCAATATCTTTTAGACTGAAAAAGATTCACCGGGGGTGGCAAGGGACCTGGTTACCTGAAATATATTCCTCTGCTGAAGATCCATTTATGATACCCATAAATATTGAATGGTATATTAAGGTAGCAAGAGACAGTATACATAGGCTTCCAACACTTTTTGCCTGAAAAAAGATTTGCCGGGGGCGGCAGAGGACCTTGTTACCTGAACTATATTCCTCTGCTGAGGATGCATTTATGATACACATAAATACTGAATGTTATATTATGATGGCCAGAGACAGTATACATAGGTTTCCAACACTTTTAGCCTGAAAAAAGATTTTCCGGGGGCGGCAGAGGACCTTGTTACCTGAACTATATTGCTCTGCTGAGGATGCATTTATGATACACATGAATATTGAATGTTATATTATGATGGCCAGAGACAGTATACATGGGTTTCCAACAGTTTTAGCCTGAAAAAAGATTGGCGGGGGGCGGCAGAGGACCTGGTTACCTGAACTATATTCCTCTGCTGAGGATGAATTTATGATACACATAAATATTGAATGTTATATTATGATGGCCAGAGACAGTATACATGGGTATCCAACACTTTTAGCCTGAAAAAAAATTCACCGGGGCGGCAGAGGACCTGGTTACCTGAATTATATTCCTCTGCTGAGAATGCATTTATGATACACATAAATATTGAATGTTATATTATGATGGCCAGAGACAGTATACATGGGTATCCAACACTTTTAGCCTTAAAAAAAGATTTGCCGGGGGCGGCAGAGGACCTTGTTACCTGAACTATATTCCTCTACTGAGGATGCATTTATGATGCACATCAATATTGATTGGTATATTATGATGGCCAGAGACATTATACATAGGTTTCAATCACTTAGAGTCTGAAAAAAGATTCGCCGGGGGCGGCAAGGGACCTGGTTACCTGAACGAAATAATTCCTCTGCTGGGGAATATTATGATGGCTAAAGACAGTACACTGTACATAATTTCTGAGCAGTCTCAGTTCAAAAAATGCTCGCTAGGGTGCGACAGTTGAATTCTTTCAAAGTGTCTTCTGATCGTAATTGTTGTACCCAAAATTTGAAAATGGTATAGAATTAAAACCCATAATTTTCCCCATCGAATGAAACATTTCTCTTCGAAATTATGCAATGTGGCGGGCTAAACGTGATTCTGGACCGCCAAAATAAAAATTGATATAAAACATATTACTAGTTGAACCCATAATTTAAAAGTTATATACGTTGAATACCCATAAAAACCCATAGTTATGACATAAGTTTGAAATTTTGGGTACAACATGGCGGGGCCAGCTTCACGCCGGTAACTTTGAATTGATATTGTACAATATAGGATGATCGTACAAAAATTATCTTGGGCTTAAACGTTTCTGGACTAACAAAATCGAATATACTGATAGTTATAAAGTAATATTCAGTCACTAAATCAATAAACTTTTGATGCAAAGTTGCAATAGCAAGCAGATGGTACCTACTCCAAATTCAGCATAGGCGAAGATAGCATAATAAGGTTACTGGTCTAGCTGTTCTTGTAACTGATTAACTGATAATTTATTTTGTTTTGTTTTCATTCATGTTGTGTGCCGAAAAATAAAGTTCGATACCACGGGTCGAAAATGTACTATTCCGTCTCTCGATCTTTTCTAGTCCTCGGCCTACGGCCGATCTCTAGCAGGAAATCCGCCTTTTTCGACCCTAGGTGCAAAATATACTATTGCAGTCCGTTCAAGATTACGCCAGTAATCAGGTTTTCAAAATTGTAGATGTGTTGCGGGTTGCATATCTTATGCCTTGATACGACCAATCCTAACTGTAAATTCAATGGTTTAGCGACATATATATTTATAAAAGCGAAATGGCACTGACTGACTGATTCATTCATTCATTCATCACCACTTAAAAAAATCTAAAACTAAAAATCCATTGAACCGAATGCGTTCAAATTTGGCAGGCATGTTCAGTTGGACGTTTAGATGCGCGCTAAGAACGGAATTTAGGAACTTTTTAGTGATACGCCAAACATTCAAGTATTTCTATAGTTTTTCGGCGTTTTCTCAATTTTTTCGAGAACCAATCGGTAGAAAATGTTGATATTTGGTAGGTAGGTTCAGATAAGGTCTAGAAATGGTGTGTTAAGATATTTTTGAATTCCGTTCAAGATTACGCAAGTAATCAGGTTTTTCAAAATTGTAGATGTATTGCGGGTTGCACATCTTTCGCCTTGATAAGACCAATCCTTACTGTAAATTCAATGGTTCATCGTGATTATAGATAAAGTAATTTGGAAGATATTGAATCAAGTTTCAAACTATGTCCGATATAGTTCGCAAGGTTACGCTCAATATTAGCGTTTTACTATTTTTCGGAATTTTCAGAGTTCTTCTTGGATTTTTCGAGAATAAATTGGTAGAAAATGTCGAAATTTGGTGAACAGGTCCAGATTATAGTTCTAGAAATACTGTATTCAATAAATTTCGAATACCTTCTGAACGGAATTTTCAGGCGAGCGAAGCGAGTTGAGCTGTTTGTCTCAGCTTACACCGAGAGAGGTCATGTAGGCGAGCGAAGCGAGCCTGTTTGACTCACTGACACTGCTAGGCGGAGCCCCCTGGTAAGGCGGAGGAGGCGAGCGAAGCGAGCCTGCTGGCTAGTTATAGATAAACTAATTTGGAAGATATTGAATCAAGTTACAAACTTCTAAAAATACTACTTCCCAAGGTTACGCTCAATATTAGCGTTTTACTATTTTTTGAAATTTTTCTAGAACTAATTGGCAGAAAATGTTGAAATCAGGTAAACAGGTCCAGATTAGGTGTACAAATGCTGTGCTCAATAAATTTCTAATCCCTTCTGAACGGAATTTGCAGGCGAGCGAAGCGAGCCTGTTTGTCTCAGCTGACACTGATAGAGGTTTTGCAGGCAAGTGAAGGGAGCCTGTTTGACTCACTTACACTGCCTATACTGTCGGGGGTCCAGGCGGAGAATGCGAGCGAAGCGAGCCTGCCGGCTAGTTATGAATATAAATATCGATCATTATTTTTATTGTAAGATCTGAGTAGGAATAACTTTTTGTCGCTGTAATAAAACCATAAACTACAAAGCAAATCGAAATAAATGAAACTGCGATTCGGCCATTGGAAGTCTGCAATATTGGTCAATTTGTGCTAATCGTTTGGAACAGCTGATGATTCTTTCAAAAACTTTTATCATTGTGAATTGAACGTTTTATTTGTGAATCTACAATCCCGAACACTTGTTTTTCATTTGAAAAACAAGCTGTAAATGTTTATGAGGTACGGCCCAGCTATACTATGTAGCCTGTATAATAGACTACTTGCTACTGTGTTCTGAACACAGGGTTCAGATCTTTTTTCTTTCTATTTAAATAATATTTTGTTCTGTTGTAATCACTTTAATGAACTCTACAATATTTTGTAAGATGAGGGAATTAAGAAATATATCGACTGGAATAGATATATGTAACATCTTTATTTAAACTAAAAAAATAAACATATTTCATAAATAAATGCATTATTCACTACCTTTAAATTAAGATTTTGGAATGTAGTCAAAAGAAGAGAAAGACAGTGGGCGGGCTATTCCCTGTTACGTTTACACTTAGAAAATTTACTTGATGTCTCAAATTTTTGTATATCTGATCAGAGAAATATTAAGATATAAAAAATATAAGTAATAATATCAAAATGTTTCAGACAGTAGATATTTCTCAGCGTTCATACCAACGCCAGTATATTCCTCTAGTATAGTTCTGTTAGTAACATACACCTTTATTTCTCATACCGAACTCTTATATTCAAGTCCACTTTCAATTTGAAATACTGGATAGGCTATGCAACAATATACATGCATGAGTCACACAACAATAAGAGGATCCAAAAAGATCGTTTAAATTTTCTGAATGCCTTTTTGCAACATGATTAAGTATCTTACAGAATTATGCGGTTGAACTTGTTTAAAGTCATGTAGTATCACAAATATGATATTAAATCATGTATTATCATAACTTGCAGAGTATTCAACCCATTATTATAGAGGAAGCAATTTCTCAGTTCAATCATATTTAGAGATATAAATTATTTCAGAGCTCAATAGTTCTGTTATCTATACTGTATCATATTCAAAATTATTTTAAACTTGAAAATATGTGCAATTTCCCAATAATATGGGAAAATATATTAAATATATGGCAAAAATATTAAAGAATAAACCAGAGGAACTACTTGCATTGTTTTTAAGCAGATTTATTCATTAGCACAAAATAGTAAAGATTCAATTTTAGAATTTTACAACAAGATGATGAAACAAATCAATGTTTGTCCAAGCAAAATGCAAAAATTCCTTTCAGGCCATTCCTTAAATTAGGCAAGTATAAAAAAGTGATGTTATTCCTATAATAATAAAATTATTTTTTTAGGGTCCATGAATTTAAAATCTTCAAATACAAAACTATATAATACAATACCAACTTAGTTTATCCAACAATGTAAACAAGATAAAATAGTTTCTAATTAATTAAAAGTAGGTGTTTCATTATTATAATATTACAAGCTCTTATATCTCTAAAATTAGTAAATATAATTCTAGGCGGATGACCACAGCCTAAGTCAAAGTGTTGTCAGTTAGGAAGACATCCAAAGTTTCACCTTTTTAGGCTCCACACAGGACTCACTTGTTGCGTCAGAACTACATACAGGGTTCAGAGGAATGGGAAATTTTGAAGTAAAATTTAAAAAAAGGTGTAAGCTACAATTTACTAAATTACTGAGTTGAAAACAAGGATTCAAGAAGATATCGCTGCAATTCCAATTGAAGTGCCATGCAAAATCGTACGTAACGCGTACGTAAATAAAGGAAATGTAATCAATAGTTTTATTGCTGAAAATATTAATTAAAATAGTTGCCACTAAGAGTTCAGAAGAAAGATTATAGATAATGTCCTTGAGATGACAACCATTCAAACGTGTGTTGTGTGTATAAATTCCGGGAAGCGAACAGTGAGATTTTGCATGGCACTGCAATTGGAATTGCAGCGATTTCTTCTTGAATCCTTGCTTTCAACTCAGTAATTTAGTAGAATAGTTATTAATTTTTTTGAGCGTGTAACGTACAGTACACTTAGATTCTTTAATAGCCCCACAAGAAAAAGTCACACACAATGCTTGGACGTTCAATGTTCACATGGAAATCTCACTGTTTTCTAGAAATTTGGACGTTCATCTTAAGGAGATAATACAGGGTCACACATGGGAGTCGGACGGTTTTCAATGAAATAATACTCTGCCATTTTTTAAGATAAATCATTTTACACGAAATCAAAGCCCATTATATGCCATTTGAGTTGACAAAACTCATTACCTGCAATTTCAGTTACCGTATGTGTGAGAAATAATGTCAAAGTGATGTCCATCATTTCAAATGCAGGACTCAATTCCCTGCTCAAAATCCTCCATGATTTCTACTAACAGACTAACATTTCTGCAGTAATATAGCAGTAATTTCCCTCACAAGCCACGAAATTTGGATGAGTTGAAGAATGCAATCATTCAAGAAATTGCTGTCACTGCAGAAATCTTAGTAGGCGTGTGATGGTGTGATGAAGGATTTTTAGTAGAGAGTTGAGTCCTGCATTCGGAATTATGTACATCACTTTGAAGACATTATATTCCACACATAACTAAAATTGCAGGTCATGAGTTATGTCAACTTGAAGGGCATATAATGAGCTTTGATTTCGTGTAGAAAAATTGATTTATCTTGAAAAATGGCCGAGTCTCATTTCATTGAAAACCGTCCGACTCCCGTGTGTCACCCTGTATATGAAAGTTGATATTTTTTCTGTTAGAACTCTTGATGGCAACTATTTTACTTTATATTTTCGGCAATAAAACTGATGATTACATTTCCTTTATTACTGTTTTCTTTACGTGTTACTTCAAAAACTTCTCTTTCTCTGAACCACCATGTAAGTTACTTGTAGTGATTTGAGGTTAGTTTCTTTATTCAAATCACTATAAGTGTTGAATCACATGCAATTTCAAGAAATTATAAAAAGCGTCTTCTGGGAGGACAGTAGGCATTTTTCTATTTGTAACATGGCAAGCATATCAAGAGATAGAATATGCTACATAAGAATTTTCACGGGCTCATCAAGTCCTTTTGAGCCGTTTTCATCTGTCCGAAATTCAATCCTAAAGTTTATGGTTTCATAAAACTTCATGCAGATTGCAGACTAATATTGTAATCTTATCTTATTTTATTATTAAAATACATTTGAAAGAATAAAACTTTCATATTAAAAGTTTATTATCTTTGTAATGATTTCTCTTTTTGAGCTTCAATTAGAAATTGATATGCCCAGTTAAAAAACAATACAATTACACTACTGGAAGTAAATTCTAAAATACATTAATCGAATTTCTATTGTCAACAAAAACATGATTGTTTCTAGACAGTCAAGAGCAACTTTCTTTTTTAAATCAGCAAATGTTAACGGGTCGCCTACCTTAGTTTCAACCCCATTGGAAATGAGCTATGAAAAATATTAGACGGTAATCTATCATAAATTAATCTATTACAATATCTTTGAGCTCGACATCAACTTCTACACACCATTAGGTTTTTTAAGACATTTGGCCGCATTGTCGGGAAACTTAACAACTAGATTTTGATATTGGTGGTTTCCTGATTGAAATAATTTAAGAGCTTTACTAGCCATTGAGGGTTCTGTGTAATTGACAAATGCACATGTATTACTATAATGAACAAACATACTCTTTATTTTTCCAAACCTGAAACAAATGCAAAAATGTTATCCAACAGCTGCATAAAAGTAAAGCTCGAAACTTTAAGAACAGAAGGAGAAATACATGGAAAATATTCAAGCACCAGCTATCAGACAAAAAATATAGGTATAAGAGAGTTAAGAAGCTATAAGAATATATTATTACATAACTTGCAAGAGTTTTATAACGAAATTGGTACTTTCAACAGCACAATCCAGACTTCATAAAAATATTAGTTAATTGATTATTTTCTTACTATAGTTAGTCCAAGCAAGGAGGACATTCTGATAAGATGGAATAATGACTCCAGCTGGGTCAATATTGGTTCAAACCTTATAAAAAGGGGTTAAAATTGTGGAGCAGAATGTTTCCTGCAATTTGAAACCAAATTTATAATTTTTAAACCAATATTGACCGAGCTGGAGTCATTTTCCCATCTTGCCATCTTGTCTTCTCTGCTTGGACTGACTACAATCATAATTATATGCGTATGACTCTTATTGTTGAGGCCATTTGAAAGTATATCTACCTCGCCATAAATAGCCTAATTCTCCCTCCAGCTCCAAGGAAACATGCAGAAGTACATCAAGTAGACAAATTAAGTACATAAATACTTTAACAGTACAATATCACCTTCCGAACAGCACTAATTAAAAGTGTGTGTGTGGGGGGGGGGGAATGATTTGAGTCTCCTCACGTAGTTATGGTATTCAATATACTCACCATCCAAGTTTATTAAAAATATTACTTTGCTATGAAACCAGTTTTAGAATCCTTAGTTGAGTCAAAAATGTGCATTTACAGAATACTGGGCACAAGAGACACAATCAATTTGTTCAAAATTAAATCAATTAACTACCGAGGGCAAAGTAATATTTCAATAACTATTGAAAGAAAATATATTAGAGGATAACACTTACTCAGAAAATATCTTCCTTAGTGTCTCTTCGGAATAGACTTTTGTAACGTTACCAATCCAAATTGAAGGACAGTTATATACATTACGGGGGCTGTGAAAATAAATAAGGAGTTGAAAGCATCTTACAAAACTAATTAAACAATAAATAAAAAATACTACTACATTGCATGGCAGTTGTATTTCTATCGCCATAAATAATTACTTTTCATCCAAAATACTATTAGTTTGTGAGCTGGTCCTGAAATTTATGTTTCAGCCTTACAAGTAAATTTCAATTCAGAAAAAGATACGAGTAGAAGAGAGCGGCAAATGGGAAACACAAAATTATATCTTCACTCGTATCATGATACCTTATTATTGATAAACATACATATAATCATCAATTATTAGGATAGAAATAAGGATAAAATATAAGGATAAGTTCCTGTTTTGTACATATATTCCAATTCAAAGGTTTTGATTGTTGCTATTCTGACTAACTATTCTATCATTCTCTCAACGATCGAATTCATCTGACGTGGTATCTACTATATAAAGTACTCCTCAAACATAACAAATTATATAAATATTCTACCAGAGTTTCCACAACAAGATTATACATATTCTTCTCGAAGAGCAAGCAAATAAAAGAAATTAGAGCCTTAAAACAATCCGATAAACGGTTGAAAATAAAATGAAGGATACTCACTCAGTAAATGGATCATTAACAACAGCTTGCTGTTTAACTTTTCTAGTCGTCTGCACTTTTATTTCTACTGTTTCATCATCAGATGTATAAATTTCATCATCTAGTTTTGGATCAATACCTCCATTCTCTAAAAGATAAGTAGCAACCTGAGAAAATATTATATTAGTTAGCAACGATTTCTGGGATAGACTCAACTCGTCAATGTCACTTAACATTTGTTACTGCTTATAAAAAGAATGACAAAAAGGTCCATTTGATGGCGACCTCTAACTCGCATTGGATACTGTTTCTGTAAATATTTTTCTCAAATACAGGGTGGTTCAGTAGGAGTGTTTCAAATTTATCAGGCTGATTCCTCACACCAAATAGTGGAAAAAGTTCCATTGGCCATAACCCCAGTGGAGGTTGTGAATAAATCTCCCAGTCGGGTTATGCCCAATGGAGCTTTCTTCACTATTTGGTGTAAGGGATCAGCCTGAGAAGTCTGTCACATTCTTCCTGAAACACTCTAAATTAATATTTTAAAATAGTGCCAAAAAATATTCATACTAACATGAGTAGTCAACTCATATAAATCTTAATTATCAAGATTTTCGAATCATATCAAGATCGCTTTAAATCAAAAGCTAGAGAACATGAAATATTATTTAGAATACAGTTTAATAGTGATATAGAATCAAGTCAGAATTATCATTATTTTTAATCAGGATTAGGATTAATGTTGATTAAATTTGAAAAATAATTATAACTTATTTGATCAAGAAACCTTATCATTTAGTTAAAGAAAGAATAGTTTCAACGATGAGGGAATGGTTTTTACTTTTTTAATGTGATTCTGACACAATCTAGAAACCTTTAAAGCTTGGATCAAGATATTTTGGAAATGAAGCATATTATCGACGAATGTTTAAAATTTGAATAAAACAGATAAACTTCGACCATAAACTCACCTTTGAATCATACTCTGCTAATATTAATGCCTTCTCAATTTGCCATTTGGGATAATTGTTACCAGAACATAGACGTTCTGTTTGAATTTTTATCAACTGAGAAACAGCTTCTTCGTTATTACGATCCATTCTTAGAACAGTTTGAAAGCACTTCTCCGCTTCCAATAAATTCTGAAAATAAATAAATAAATTAAAGTGATCAATGAATAAACAATCAAATTGTAAGTGATTAAGTACAATGATGAAAAACAGGTTACTTATAAAACATTCGATTTCCCGGCTTTAAGTTCTGAATCTAAACAAACCATATACAAATGCTCATTTGACCATGCCGAAAATCAGGGGAAATAACTATTTTCTCTCTGTAAAGTAGTGTTTTATTATTATTTTCCATCAGTTCAACTTATAAAATATCTAATTCAAGTTAAAATGCTCTCAAGATACGTATTTAATAATTGAAAAATAGAATATATTTCAATATGGCGGCGATCCATGAACGTTTATTGTGAACTTATAAATCGGGTGTTATAGATTTTTGTATTCATTTAGGAGAACAAGCTGTAAATGTTCATCAGACAGACCTCAGGCCCAGGCCATAACATTGAATTACTATTGAAGCACTCTGTATGAGTACAAACATACAATTACTTACTGTATATGATATAACTGTATTATTCATAATAATGTAGTTTTGATCCTTAGCATGACGGTCTTGGATACTCACATTCATGGAGAGTAATGCTTCTCCTTTGCGATAATGGGATTTTATATAATCCGGAAAACGCCTCACCATAAAAGTAGCATCTTCTAGTGCTCTGTAATGAAGAAGGAATCATTGAGGTAATTTGTTATTGATCTAACTACAGTATATAGTTTGTCAGTTATCGTGATGAAAAGTTGTGATCATAATTAACTGATTCCATGTTTCCAGTACATAGACTACAGGTAAACAAAAGAAAAGCAAATACAGAGTGGTGCAGAGGAAACGCATGTTTTTCGAACTGCTAGTACGCGGCGACAGGAATTGGTATAGACCTCGAACGAATGTTGGCAGCCGGCTCATACAATGCCGTTTTAGTCGCGATGGAGCGTACAACATTGTGTGTTCGATGTGGAGAGTTTTTCAGAAACAATGACTCTGCAGTCACAGTGCAACGTATTTCCCGTCAATATTCTAGAGTTGGACGTTGAGGTGCAGTGCCTGATCGAAATACCGTACTCCGATGGGTTGCATCGTTCAGAAGTACTGGTTATGTGATGAAAACGAAACCACTTGGTCTTTACCGCTCAGTTCGTACTCCGGAAAATGTTGACAGAGTCAGAGCAGCAGTTGTTACTAGTCCTAGACGATCGACTATAATAGTTAAAGTCGACTTACTGTAGCGTTGGGTATGTCATGCTACATCACAGAACCAGTATTACTTTTTCATCATAGAACTAGTACTTCTGAACGCTGCAGCCTATGGTGTAAACGCACTCTTAATAAAGGATTTAAGCATAATTTTGCGAAGAGGGGATTTTGTAAGAGGTGATAGGGTATACCCCCTTGAGAATTTTGATTACGTTAACCGTTCATAAGAAAAATGTTGAGCTAGAATATTGAATTACAGAATTACAGTTTGCTTAGGTGATTGAGAAAGTGTAATAACCTACCTAAAATAATAGGAAGCTTAATATGGACGTAAATAAATTCTAATTTCAGTAAATTTTATATAACTGATGTTAAAGTTATTCATATTGATTATATTTTTGAACTTCATCTTTTTCTGTTCACGGACAAGGGCTCTACGAAAGTGTTTTTGTAAAATACTAAGTCAGTTGATAAATATAAGTTAATTAACATAAATCAACGAAAGTCTTTTAAAAAAACTTTTATTTGATAAATACTTAACAATAAAATATACAATGAGAACGCGTCTATGCGCGCTAGATCAGAACTAAGAACAATTAGAAATTTACCAATAGCCAGCGCAATGCTGAGCTAGGCAATATAATATTTGGTAGGCTATATAACTCCTTCATCCCTAAATAAAACTTCGGGGGTAGAAGGTTTTACAATATTAATGTTGATGGACTGTTTCTTTTTTGAATTACGATAATAAAATAACGCTATAAACATTGAAATAATAATTAAAACATATATATAATAATGATAGTCCAAATGCTAATTGAAGTTGTTACAATATTTTTGTTAATTATAGGTGTGTATTTGTTGATATCTATCGGTTTGAAATTTAATTGTTCTAAATTTATTTTGAAATCTGGTTCTTGAGATTTTTCCAACGCTAATAGTAATAACTATTCTTGTAACCTGGCTGGCTCAGGTCTGGTGTCAGAGTTTTCAGGTCGCTCCTGATCAATTTCAGGGCCTCTGACATGACTTAACGACTGTTTTTTAGGCAGCCGGGACCGACGGCTTAACGTGTCCATCCGAAACACGGGAAAGTGGCCTGAGAAAAATTCCTGGTCTGACCGGGGTACTAACGCTGTTAGTACATTATTTAGGTTGAGTAGTCTTGTTTTATATTTCGATTCTGATACATGGTTCAAAAAATTGTTATGATAATAAATCGAATCATTTTTGTTGTTTGAAATTAAATATACTCCTTTAATGGATTTAGTAATAGTCTCATAAGGTTTTTCAATCCTTATAGATTCTTCTTTCGGAAAAATTACATAAGTAGCTGTTTAATTCTGGAGTCCATTCAACTATACTATTTAATATTATCACGTCAGTGTATTTACAGTTTGATGTAGTACCTATAACAACAATTTCTTTTTCACAACTTAGCTTATCGTGATACAATTGTTCTGTAGAGCAGATAAAATTAGAACTAGTCTTTTTATAACATTCGTTTATAAGTCCTTCAATTGACGTATCAGCTTTCAACACATATCTAACTTTCGGTACAATAGTTAAGTATTTGTTATCCAGTACATTGGGGATTGAAATTAGTTTGAATAGATTAAATTTTGATTCATCTACAATTGGTAAGTCTAGAAAATATACTATTTCTTTGGACGTTAATTTACAATTTACATCGATTAGGCTTTCGAATTCCCACATATTTTTCAATTCAGGTTTTAATGGTAATTGTTTACCGTAATAGGTTGAAATTTTCTTTATTTGATAGTATAATTTTCTTGTTGAAATAATACTAGAATGCAAAACTTTTAATTTACAAAATACTAAAGAATTTTCAATATCTTGAATCAGGCTTAATACAATATTGCAAAGTATATTCAATTGATTAGGTACATCTCTATATTTCTCTAATAACCCATAATCACTAAGCTTATCATTAATAAATTGCAATTTGTTTTCCAACTCCTTAAAATTAAAATTAACTATTTTCAAGGTCTGGTTGAATTCAGAAATCATTTTGGAATTGAATGAATATTGCGATGCTAATTGATTCATTATATTATTTTGATTTTATTTTAAATGTTCAAATAATTTATCGTATTTTTCACCATCTTCTGAATCTAAATTTCCAGTAACAAATTTTATTGCATTTCCAAGTCCATTAATAAATCCTCTTTTCGACCTTTTACTACCCCAATTAATAATATCTAACTTATCTTCCATAGTATTTTTAGTATGATTTATCAATTTCAAATAGTTTACTATACCTCTAGCTTTACTACCATTATTTGTTAATAATTCTATATGTTCCATTACAGGAACTTCTTTCTGAATGCTTTTGGATACATTATTGTAATATCTATTTAAATAACTCAAATTATTAAAAATACTTTCTAAATCGTAATAATGTATGGACGTATGTTTTGCAATTTCTAACTTAGCTGGACCTAAATCTACTGCCATAACTCCTAAATTATTTGTAATGTTCCGCGGTGATTGTTCCGCACTCGCTGACAGTTTCGTCACATAGAGGAGGTACCTGGAACAGGGTTACAATCAGGATTAGTTGATTGTCTTGATTCGTTCGTATTTTGATTCTTCTTTTTGATTTTCCGTGGTCGTTTTATCTTCGAAAGATGTATCTTCTCTTTAGTATTGTGGTGTCTGGGACTAATCTTCGCTGTTTTTAGTTCCTTATTCACTGATTGAAGAGTTTCTTTGTTATACTTGTTTTTCGTTTTACTTTGTTTTTGCATATTCTTCACATAAACTTCTTTTGGGATGTCTGGTAATTCTTCGCGATTCTCATTCCTTTCATTAATGACGTTTTCTTTCCTATTGTGATTTACTTCTCGTATGTGGTCGAATAATCGTTTCGTTTTTTCCTTGTGATTACTAACGTACTCATTTATGAACTTTTTCTGTATATCTATTTTGAGGATCGGATTTGAATCTATATATCCATATAGAATTTCTAGCGGTGTCAGCTTAGTTACGGAGTGAATGCTATTATTATAGGCAATCACAGCGTACTTCACTTTACTTTCAATTGTCTCTGTTTTGAATTCATTTCGATTGTTGAAGATTCTGATGTGTTCTATTAGAGTTGAATGAAAACGTTCGGCAAGGCCGTTTGAAGGTGTATGTTGAGTGCTGATCCAATGTATTTTGATCTTATGCAATTCAGTCAATTCTTTTACCAATCCATTATTGAATTCGCTACGATTGTCTGTGGAATGCCATGATGAGAGAAGAAATTCAGCAGTTTGTCGGCTATTTAGACACTATTACAACTTGTAACTGGATAGCATTGTGCGTATCTTGAAAAACTATCAATGATTGTGAGAAATTTGTTTTTTTCGATAGTTATACTGTCTATGTCGATTATTTGAAGCGGCCTTGTTGCTGTAGGAGTCAAGTTCATTTCTAAATTGAGTGGATTTCTTTCATATTTCGTTCTAAGGCATATTTCACACTTATTCATAAAATTCTGGATGTAATTCTTCATGTTGGGCCAATAGTATTTCCTTTTTATCTGCTCATATGTTTCTTGTATGCCTCTGTGATTTGTTTTTCCTAAATGATAATTTTCGATTGTTTCTATTTTAACGTCATCATGGGTTACGTCCAGTACTTTTATCTTGCATCTTACAAGAATTAGTTTCGAAAACTTGAAGTTTTTAGCAATCACTGCAGCGATTTTTTCGTAGAATTAATTTTCAAAATATAAACTGTATCGAACATTTGGCACAAGATATTCCTTAACAAAGTCTACTATCATCCTCATTTTGTTATCAAATAATTTGAGAATAAAAACTTTCTTTGGATTGCTTTTCACAAGTTTCAGTATAATTTGATTTTTGGAGAGATTAACAGGTTCATCTGATACAGGTATTTCCACTGAAGTATTATCTTCGTAATTAGAGTGTTGTATGTGTGAGTTGTTTTCAATAAACTCTCCTCTCTCCTCCTCCGCAGGATCGCTCCACTCCATCATTGGTTGTTGTGGGGTGACGTCGTTGTTCACTTCGTTGCCGAGTCCGAGGAATGGGGTTTCGGTGTCCTCTACAAGTGGTTCTTGAATCTGTGTGTTGCTGTTGACGTTGCTTTTTTCATTATCAAATCCTAGAAACTGGATGTCGATGTCATCTAAGTCCGTGGGTGGAAATTGCCGGTTGTCATCAATGTCAAATCCAGTGGCATTCTCCGGGCTAGCTAGGCTACCTGCAAAACCCAACTAGTTACATGAAAAAGAATTTTATTCAGATGTATATTAGAAAAGGTTTTAATATTTCAAAAGTAGTATAGTAGTAGGTAAAGTATTTTAAAAGTAGTAGTAATAAAGTATTACATCAAATTCAGCGCATGAGCTGCAGCGCGACAAGTTCAAGTGCCGTACACAATGCAAGTTCTCTAATCAAACAAGCTATGGCTAGCGCGGCAGTCCAACGGCCCATTTAAGTAATGCTAATGTCGTATATTGGTAGAGTGAGGTGGGGTTGGAGTTAGCATGTTATCCACTGCAGTGAAAAAGACTCTAGCTTGCTCTGTGGCGAGAGCTTGATTGCCTTGCCAAACATTGGCAATCACAGCCGACTGCAAATGAAGCAAACAGGTCTTGTCGGGTGGCTACCAATAGGCATTTGCGTTGTTAAAGTGCATTCAATAAATCTATGTTATAAATTTTCACTTTCAAATTTTGTTGATCTTTGGATGTATTTGAAGACCTGATCTTTAGCTTACCTGGATTTTCAGGTTTTATAATTGCTATTTTTGGTTATATGATAGTGGGAGGAGAAGGAATTTTACAATTATTATAACTATTCTATATCCTTGACTTGTGAAATGGAGTTTTTTAATAATCCCTGCTCAGTCATGAGCGATTTTAAATACTGTATATTTTTGCTATATTTTCGTCAATAGGTTCAATTTTGTGAGTAGGGGAGGGGTAGTTAATTTGATTAAAAGGAGAGCTATAGCCCAAAGTAAGTTTTGAGACTACGCCTCTGGTCAAATCCTAGAAATGGGGTTTCTTTATCATCTACGTCAACAATCATAGATTGTGTTTCTTCGTTGACAGGTCCGATATTTGTCATTCCTTCAATAGCTTCGTTCACTATAGCGTCAATCTCACATAAAATTCCGGGTGTTGTAGTATTGTTATTGTTCAAATGGATCCGTGATAGGGCGTCAGCATTCTGGTTCGTTTTTCCTTTCTTGTAGCATATCTTGTAGTCGTATTCTTCTAGTTTCAGTCTCCATCTTAGTAATTTTGAATTTGGCTCTTTCATGTAAAATTTCCATTGTAATGGTTTATGGTCCGTGAATATCTTGAATTTTCTTCCATAGAGATAGGGGCGAAAGTACTTGGTAGCCCATACGATTGCCAATAGCTCTTTTTCAATGGTTGAATAGTTTGTTTCGGTTTCTTTAAGAGTTCGGCTTGCATATGCACAGGGCAGGTCAGCACCGTTGTGATTTTGACTCAAAATAGCTCCAATGGCGAAATTGCTTGCGTCTGTAGTCAAACAGAATGGTTTTTCGAAATCAGGATATTGAAGAATCGGTTCGTTGGTCAGAATGTTTTTACAGGTTTCAAAACAGTTTACATACTCCGGGTCATTCACATTGATTTCAGCATTTCTTTTCAGACACTTAGTTAAAGGTTTTGTTAAGTGAGCGAAGTTGTTGATAAATTTACGATAACATCCTAAGAGTCCTAGGAATCCTTCTATTTCTTTCATAGTTTTTGGGATCGGATATCGTTTGATGGTTTCAACCTTGTCTGGATTTGGTTTAACTTACGAGGTGTCCGAGAAAACTAACTTCTTTTCGTAAGAATTCAGTTTTATCAAGCTGCACTTTAAAGTTTGATTGTCATAACCGTTCGAAAACTTGTCTTAACCGGTCGATATGTTCATCTAAACTTGTTGAATAGATTATGATGTCATCTAGATACACTAAGCACAGTTCATTTTGAAGTCCTCTCAGTATGCTGTTCATTGCTTTTTGGAATGTGGGTGGTCCGTTTTTTAGGACAAAGGGCATGCGCAAAAATTCGTAGTGTCCAGTGTCGGTAGAAAAAGCCGTTTTCTCCACGCTGTCAGGATGCATTTCTATTTGATGAAATCCTGAAAACAAATCTAAGGTGGTGAAGTATTGTGCTCTTCCTAATTTATCGAGTATGTTGGTGATATTGGGCAGGGGAAATTTGTCATCTATTGTCTTCAAGTTCAACCCTCTATAGTCGATTACAAGACGAAATTTCTTCTTACCGGATGCATCTTGTTTCTTAGGTATAATCCAGATCGGTGAATTCCAGGGTAAATTTGACGGTTGAATTATTCTCTGTTCGAGCATGTCATCTATCTACTTGCCGAATCAATTAGAACTCTGAAACGGGGTTTGGGGTCTACAAAATAGGGTAGTTCGTTTTTGTCATCTTGTAGGTTCATAATTGAAAATTTCTTTCAAGGCTCATTTCTTCTGAAAAAGGATCAGTTTCGGTTGGTTCATTTGTTTCATAGAATGTTTCATTTTGATTTTAAAACATAAGTAGTTCGAATTGGTTTTCCAGTTCGTTCTGAGGGTCTTCATTGAAATTGTTGAAAAAGTCATTGGTTTGAGTTTCTTCAATCGGTCTTCCTGTCAGCTGGTACAGCCTAGGTCTTTTCTGAGGGCGTTTATTAATAGAAGAGATGCTCATTGGTGTTGGCTGATGATTGTTTTGGGGTCTTGGTTGATTATTGTTGAAGCCTTGTGTTCTTGGTTGGTTGTTAGAGTTGATTTGTTGTGGTTTGGGTTGATAATTACTGAAGTTTTGTTGGCCTCTGTACATAGTTCCAGAATATTGTGGGTTGTTGTTGAACTGATTTTTGTTTTGAAAGTTTTGGTATTTTGGATTTTGATTTTGGTAGAATGATTGATTTCTTTGAGGGTAGTACTGCATTGGTGGATTAGGTTGATGTTTGTGTTGATTTTGGGGGTGCATTGTTTTCTTTAAGTTTGTATTTTCTGGGTAGTAGCTGGGTAGTATTTTAAATTGAAAATCGTTAGAAAGCATGTGGAGAGCATTGTCCAAGGAATCAGGATTTTTGGTTTGCATGAGAGAACCGAGAGGCTCTCTAAGTCCATGTAGCAAGACTCTTAGTGCTAGTTTGTTTACATACTCGCACATTACTTTGGATGCAGGGTCTATTTCTTTGTTTTGGAAATAGGATATCTGCAAATTTAGTAGTTTTTGGATTCTTTCAAAGAAGGAAAATGGAGATTCACCTGTTTCTTGTTTAAGCTCTGCCATTTCAAGGTTGAGAGTGAAACAATCTCTCTTGTCCATATAACTGTTGAGTACAACTTGTCTCACTTCTGGCCATGCATAGGAATTTGAGCTGGTTACAAGATCTAATGCTGGGCTTTTGATTTTTGCTATGATGGTTGAGTATAGGTATTCGTTTTGAGTCCATAGGGTTGGATTTTACAAAAAAAAAATTGCATCAAGTTTGTCACAAATTGAAATGAAACGATTTAAGAGAGTTGGTTCTCCAGAATATTCTGGTATCATATCCAGATATTCTTTCTTCAGTGTAGGGGTTGGAATTGCTACTGCTGTTGGAGGAGCAGCATTAGGATGATTAGTCGCCATGATTATATAATTTACGTTTCAATAATAATAATGGTATTAAAATTTCTTATAAAACAAAAAATTTTCAATCAAAATACTCACAGTAGAATTTGAAGTTTCATCTTTCTTATTTTCACTAAGGAGGTTCTTAAATTGATGAAAATTCCGATGTTGGGTCTTTTCACAATTGAAGATCTTGAAGTTATGAAAATTCCGATTTTAGGTATTTTCACAATTGAAGATCTTGAAAAGTTTTGAAAATTCCGATTTTAGGTATTTTCACAACACTGAAGTTCTGGTCCCGATGCCAGGTGACCGAAATTCACAACTAAAAAAAGGCACACTTTGTAAACGATTTAAAAATCGAAGAATATTAGTGATTATTCCCGAAGTGTCCTACCGACTGCACCAGTTAAATAACATAAATCAACGAAAGTCTTTTTAAAAAACTTTTATTTGATTAATACTCAACAATAAAATATACAATGAGAACCGTCCGCTATGCGCGCTAGATCAGAACTAAGAACAATTAGAAATTTATCAATAGCCAGCGCAATGCTGAGCTACGCAATATAATATTTGGTAGGCTATATAACTTATATACATTATTAATGAAATAATACCCAACAAGATGGAATACATGTCTATTACTGTGGTAAATCAAAAACAACATTCAATCCATAAGTTTACTTGAATGATGTCAAATCTTACTTCAAAAGGTGCTCAGAGTGGTTTCCACACTCTCATATGCATGCTTTGCATCTCTTCAACACCCACTTGCAAGTTGTGACAGAAATGTTCCATGATTGTAGGTTGTCTAATTCCGATTGGATTCGCTCCTTAAAATGTTCAACATCACGAATCTTGACAGAGTAAACTTCATTATTGAGAATTCCTCGAACTGAAAAATCCATTGGTGTCAAATCGGGGGATCTTGGTGGCCATTCAATAGTACCCCGCGTCACCCAAACCAATTATCAAAGTTTTCATTCAGGAAAGCACTTACAATGGTATCATGATGAGGGGGCGCTCCATTTTGTTGCCATATCAACTTTTCTTTTATTGGCTGAAGATGTTCAAACCAGCCACCGAGGATATTCAAGTCTTTTTTAGACTTATTCATTGGCTATATCACTTTTTATTATAAGATGATCATGCAAAATTCATCAACTCAAGATTGGATCATGAAAAAATTTGAATTTCAAGTTGTTTAAAATAAGTATGTTATTATTTAATCTTCCTCAGGAATAACTGATAAGATTATAATTAGGAACTAGGCTATGTTAAGTTTCATAGTATATTTCATAAAATTTAAATTCTAGATATTTTTATTATGGTGGTGGAAATAATTGAAAAGTATACTGATGATGCGACCGATAAATTTGATTTGACTCTAATATCTAAGAACGCATTATTCTTAGGTAATGTCATTATCTCCCAACTATGGGATTCTTAATATAATTATCTGTCTAATAGTTTTATTTGGAAAATCCAAGAACAAAAATCTATGTTTTGGATTTTTTTTTTAATTTTGACCTTTGATGTGTTTAAATAAATTGAGTTTTATTCACTTTCTATCGACTTTCTTCTATTGAAATGATTTCAACTATTTAAGTTTTTTTTTAATACAGAAAGGCAAGTAACAGACAAGTTTGAATACAGTACTATCTACTATCAATAAATTGAGTCTGAAGTATATAGACTGTATTATAAAGTCTTTATGGTATAAAGGTAACTGTTATAAAGTTTTGTACTCAACTTATTTGAGTAATTCAATTAATTCATCACAGATGTTATTGGCATCATAAACTGCCATTGAAGACTTGAACACAGTTATGTTACTAGAGATAGGATTATTAAGTTACTAGAATGTTTTTGATAAATCAATCTCCTCCATATTTTTAAGCTCTTTTGCATTGATATGCCAAACGTGTATGAGTTTACTTGCAAAATGCCTATGTAAAAAAAATCTTATCTGATAAATAATACTGAGATTAGCCTTGCAGCTCAAATTACAGGTATCATAATGTGCCGTAAAACTCCATGCAGGTACTTACTTATCATATCTACCAAGTTTATTATAACAATAAGCTCGATTGTTATAAAGTCTTTTATCATTGGGGTACTTTCCTATTGCTTTATTAAGTATTTCCACTGCTCCTTTGAAATCATTGAGAAGGTTTGCTTTCTGATAAGCTTGTTGGCCAAGATCCTCCAAAGACATCTCTGAAAAACAATGTTAAGTGAATGTAAGTCACATAACCAACTGTCTTACAATAATTAAGTCTGATTTTAAGAATCATTTTTCATTGAACCAAAGTATATTGAAATCAATAACCTGAATTTGAAGATTTCTTTATTTATTTGAGAAATTACAATAAAGTCCAAAACATATTTTTCCCCAAAATTTTGATAAATTAATATTTAAAATAGAGGTTATGTTCACAAGATCCTCAAACATTATCACAATTCAAAAATATTAACTCAAGTTTTCAATTTCCTGATTAACCTGCTTCACCAATGCCAGCATACTCATTGGTTTTGTCATGAGTTTAAAAATTATTTACAAACAAAAACTAAACTAAACTAAACTAAACTTTCCCGTCTTTTGGAGGAGACAATAAGCCGTCGGTCCCGACTACCTGAAAAGTAGTCGTCATCTATCATCCATTTCATTACCCACGCACAAGCCTATCACCTCATAAACAAACAAACAAACAAACAGATCAAGATGGCAGATTGGCTAAACAAGCCCCTGCAGGTCATCTTCAAAAAATTTTCCCAACTGAACAGAAAGGGTGGTCAGCAAGCCAGGTCTCAAGTTGAGACTGAAAAGCATGCAGGGTCAGTCTTTTCACTACATCTGGCAGCTTGTTGTAGACTTGCAGGGCCAAGGCAGGCACAAGGCATCCTGCGGCCGGTGGAAAGGCACATCCAATAAATGTCTGTGTCTTGTATTATGGTTATGATATTCACCCCTTCCATTGAACTTCTCAAGGTTTTCATGCAAATACACAGTACTTTGGTACAGATAGTGGACACACTGTCTCCAGTGGACATGAATAGAGAGACCTGCAATGCTCCAAGTATCCACTAAGACCTGAGAGTCACCATTCAAATTTCTCTCTTCTGCAGCATAAAGATGTCATGACAAGACTGAACATGGCCTCAGAGCAGCAGGCCATAGCTAAGAATGCTGTGGAAAAGAGCATGATATGCAGACAGAAGGTATGATCTGCTCACCAACTGTGTAGGCCTACTGGTTGCGCGCCACCTCCGGAACCCTCGATTCTGCAATGGAAAGGGAAAAACACTAAAACAAACCAGTTTCTGAGTCAACATGCCATTCTACTAACCACAGTCGACAACATTCGCATGCACACCTACTCACAATTGCATTGGTTTTTGATGATGTTGTGCATTCCTCCCAAGTCTCCAGAGCTGGCACACAACCAGTAAGTTTCCGCAGCAGGTAGGTGACCCTTGTCAGTCTCTTACAGATGCCCTGGATGTGACGCTCCCATGAGAGTTTTAAATCAATGGAAAATCCAAGTAGGGACACGCTCTCCTTGCCAATTTCATGACTGCAACTCAGTGAACAAATCATTGTCTGAGTCTTGTCCACATTCAGAAGCAATCTGTTTGTCTCCAACCACCTTCCAGCTGCCTCAAATAGGATGTCCGCTTCTTATTGTGCTGCAGTTGGGTTTTGGCCAGTCAAGATGATGGTGGTGAGATCAGCAAACTTCAGCACCCTTCCTCCTAGATCAATGTCATTTATGGCAACAGAAAATGCACAGGTTTTAGCACTTGGCCCTGCGGAACACCGGTTGAGCTCTTGATGTAGCATCTCAGATGAAGATCACCTGACTTCGATTTTCCATATAAAATTGTAGTGTTTGAAGAACAGCTCCCTTTAAGCCATAGCGTTCCATCTTTCCCAACACAATTTCATGAGTCACACAGTCAAATGCCTTGTTGAGTTTGCACAGGTCACTGGTTCTCTCAAAGGCCTCCTGTATTCTGTCCACCAGCTCTGCCACTGCAGTTGCCATTGACTTTTTCTTGCTGAAACCATCCTGCAGATCCAAGAAGAGCCCATTGGAATTTCATATCATTGGAGTTTCTAAGTTCCCACTGAATTGAATTTGAATTCCTAGTGAGAGACTGTTAATAATAATATTTGTGTAACCTGGCTAGCTCAGGTATGGTGTCAGAGTTTTCAGGTCGCTCCTGATCAATTTTAGGGCCTCTGACATGACTTAACGACTGTTTTTAGGCAGCCGGGACCAACGGCTGAACGTGTCCATCCAAAACACGGGAAAGTGGCCTGAGAAAAATTTCTGGTCTGACCTGGGTTTGAACCCGGGACCTTTAGGTTGCAACGCCAGCACTTAACCCACTCAGCTACGCCACCCCAGAGACTGTTAAATATCATTGATTTTATCCAAGAGCAAAATCATCAGAGCACCTTCTTCATTCTCCTCAAAATCCAATGTAGACCTGTCTAATTTAGGATTTAACAGTAGGCTAAGTTATATTGCAACTTGCAACTATGCTATTTTCATCACTTGCTCAAGCGATCCAATAAAATTTTTAGAAAACCTTAGGCTAGTTGAAATATTTGAAAAAAAAGCTTAAACCCCTTCTTTTTTACTATGATTAACTCCATTCATTCAAGACTAAATCAAGTTATTTGATGATGATGATAATAATAGTTTTATTAATAGGTTTGTCGAAATAAAACAATCCATTTCTCAAATATTTAAAGCCAAGATAATTTTTTATAATTCTTGATGAAAGTCTGGTTGAGCAAAGAAGACATTCTGGCAAGATGGAAAAATGACTCCATCCCAGTCAGTATTGGTACAAAATTAAAAATTTTAGGCAAAAATTATAAAACAATGCTACCTACAATTATAATTTTTTTTTAATAATTCTTGAACCAAGCTTGAGTAAGTTTCGTTTGCTCCTGGAGCGTTCCAAGAGCTTATGTTTCTAATTAGGCCTAGGTAGGCTTAAGTTGTCATTTAGCTATGCCTGTAACCGTAATATTATGAAATCAGAAAAGACAATATAGAATGCTTTACATCAGCACTTAGATCACTTACAGGAGACGAAAGCGCCCAACTTTTTGTCGTTCGCTATAACCTATAACTAGTCTACTTTGCATGACTTCATCAATTCAATACAAACATTAGGATTAGATCATAACAAATTTAAATCGTGTATTCAAATAATATTTGACAAGCAGACACTAAAGAACAAGTATTATGTAAAATTGGTTATGTAAAATTTTGCTTTAATACAACTGTTGCTTTGCTTTATCTAGTAAAGTGCTAATCATATCCATATGGAGACTTGGACTAGGACTGTAAACATAACCTGAAAAAGTAATATCCTACTAAAAAGACATTTATGAGAAATAAAGACCACTAATGGTGAAATTTACAAGAATACTACCTTTGAAAATATATTGGAGATATTTCAATTGCTGGAAAACACTCAATCGGCAGGACAGGACGTAAAAGACAAAATACAGAAAAAATAGAACGCAATACTGAAGTGCCACAGCTGCTGAACGGTGAACGTCTGAAGCTGAACCAGCAACCTGAACGAACGAGTACTGAGAAGTGAAAACGATCACCGATGAACGAGCGAAAGCGAAAACGAAACAGTCGCACTTGATTCGACCATGAGGAACAACTTGCACAAACAAGGTCTGTAGAAGACCTTCTATAGTCTGACCAAGCAAAGAAGACCCTCTGGTAAGATTAGAAAATGACTCCAGCTCGGTCAATATTGGTTCAAAAATTATTGATTTGGTCTCAAATTGTAGATCTACATGTTTCTTACAATTGAGACAAATTCAATAATTTTTTAACTAATATTGACCGAGCTGGAATCATTTTCCCATCTTGCCAGAGGCTCTTCTTTCCTTGGACAGACTATACAGACCTTGTGCACAAAGACCGATGGTACTGCTAAAAAGCTAAAAAAAAAAAGAGCGGCAAAAACTTGTATAATTTCAAAGAAAAGAAGCCATTCTGGCAAGAAACAAAAATGACTCGAACTTGGTCAATATTGGTTCAAACTTTATAAAATCAGTCTCAAATTGTAGAAAACTTTCTGATCTACCTACAATTTGAGACCAAATTTATAATTTTTGAATTTATGTTTTATTATTTTATTTAGCGTATGGCTTTCAGAAGCGGGGAGACACAACACAACCACAAGGGTTGTTCCATTTCGCCATATATAACCTCATTTTCCACAAATGGGAACATGGAAAACCATGTGGGTTATAGATCTTTCAAACAGTCATTTAAAATAACATATTTTTCTCATACAAAACATTATACCAGTGAATATAATCTCTCTGTATCTACCTATCAATCGAATCCTAAACGAAACCTAACTAATAAAACCGAATCACATCACAAAATAACTTTCCATAGACCTAGTCGAAAAAAATTGATATTGACCGAGCTGGAGTAATTTTCCCATCTTGCCAGAATATCTTCTTTGCTTGAACAGACTATACCAGTAGAGCTATTGTACAGTAATTCTTGGAACTTATATCATAGAATAATTTATTGATTTTTCTTATTCTCTTTGATATCATTCAGGCCTAATCTCTTACAGACCTATTTCAGACTGCCCTAACAGAGCAGATCATCATCACCATAAACTATCATGTACATATGCCGTGATTATCCATAAGCCGGGTATCCACAGCGACCACAGCAGAGTGCAAGACATGCGCGCTTGCTGCGAGAATGCCTCGCAGCGAGTCACGCCATCTGCCTCAGGGCGGCGTCTTGCGCTGTTTGTAACCACGTATGCTCACTGCGAGCACGCGAACCAAATTTTTAAGCCGGGTATCCACGGCTATAGAATTGTGCGTGGCGAGGCAAATAGCACAGGTAGCCTATTCACTTGTCACACGCCTCGGCCCTCGGGGCGAGGCACCTTTCAGCACACTGCTCGCCTCGAATTGTGCGCCGCGCATAAGCCTCGCAGCTAGCAACCCCCATATCCACAGTCCAAAAGGCATGCGTCTAAGGGATAAGGGCCTTGAACTGAGCTTCGCATACCATACATCTGAGGGCCCGACTTGAAGATATTAAAAAAAAATTGATAACATGCTGAAAATTTATAGGAAATGACTAATCATATGCCAGAAATGGATTTTTCGCTATTTTTTAAACCTTATAAATTTACAATAAATTAAATAAAATAGGCACTGTAGGCCAGGGGCGAACCCAGGGGGGGGATTGAGGGGATATATCCCCCCCCCCCCGAAATTGGGGCTCATCTTACACTAGATAGAATGCACTTCGTTGGAGTTGCCAAATGTTTGACTAATAAGGCTTAAAACTTCTAAAAAATATAGTTTTAGGGTACTTTTTGTAAGAAAAATTCCCCGTGCGGGGAAATTTGGAGAAAGAAATGGATTAAATCTGGAACTAGCCTAAGCACCATAAGCCCAAATATTCCATTTCTCGCTTGAATAAATACAACAAGAATATTTTCCCTTATGAAATGTCCCATAGAATGTTGAATATTAGCGCAACGATATCTGTTACAACAACAACGTTTTCTTAACTCAAGAGCTCCTTTTGAACTCTTCAGAAAGTGAAATCATACATGAGAAGTGCTATAGATCGGAATCATTTGAATGATTCAGCCCTACTATTCATTCACAGATATTCTGTTCATATAATTGAATAAAATGTCTCAAAATAAATCTCTGCGTCTTGTAGATTTCATTTTGTGATAAGATTTTCTATGTTAATCTATATAATTTCAACAATTTCATTTCATTTATTCAATAAAATACAATATACTTATGTAATGAAGACTCAGACAATCAGGTCCATAGTCTCTTGTTTCCAACACAATAATTATCAATAACCATTTGGAACTAAGGTACAATCATCAAATAATGTATAATCATCAAATATAGTGCATATATATTATCCAATCACATCGCAATACTCAGTATCCAGAACACATGTATTCTTCAGTTTAAATTCAAAATGGCAGAAAAAATTTTTCAGCACAGCTTAGAGAACTACAACATTCAACTCAAAAATAATATTGTTGAATACAATATACAACTACAAGAAAACAATAGCTCTTATTCAAATCAATTATTTTCTTGTTCTACAATAATTGGTGAATAAATTTTTCTACACGGTAAAAATATATGATTATGCTTGTTGAGAGAAAGCAAATACATTGGCAAGAAACAACCCCTCCTACCCCCCCCCCTCTTCCGGGAACAGGAGTTTTCCGAGGATACACTCGTAGCCACCCGAGTTTTCCTGGGTTCATTCCTTCATATCCCCCCCCAATTTATTTCTGGGTTCGCCCCTGGCCCATGTATTTCTGTAGGCCCAAGGTTATTAAAGACAAGGTTGTTCCGACTTTCGAGAATTTGAAAAGTGGTGGGGTAACCCAAAAAATGACGAGTTCAGATCAGTGATTCCGACTACACTGACCCTGCACTGAAGCTCACAACTACACTGGCGCATTGAAAATATGAATCATAATTATTATAGAACTTCCATAGCTCAAACTGGCATACATTTAAACAAGGTCACTCCAATAAAAAAATATAATTAGTCAATTAGGTTTTCAATTTAAAACTAGCTCATTATTATTATTATGCATGATAGTATTTATTATTATAATTATTATTAATATCATGCATGATAATATATATTTACACATTATGACGCAAGAGATAATAATACTTGTAAATTGACGGATTGTTATAAACTTTGCCGATTTTGTTATGGAATCGATAAACGGTAATAAATTATTTTAATATTGATGTTTCATAATGTGGGGCACAATAAAAATGAAACTGGTATTTTTCTTTGAAGAAGCGTAAAAAAATATCAACATATGATATTAAATTATAAAATTAGTTTTGCTGAAAAGATTGAAAGACCGCGCATGCGCCGCACTACCGCGTCGGTGTAGTTGTGAGTTTCCAGTGTAGTCGGGATCACTGATCTGAGCTACGTCATTTTTTGGGTTCCCCCACCACTTTTTACTTTCCTTGCCCTACCTACTACCATAGGTAAGAAAAGTATATCTTTCCAAAAAAAATTAAGGTACCCCAATTTTAGGTTTTCTATCCGTTTCAAGGTCCCCTGAGTCCAAAAAAGTGGTTTTTGGGTATTGGTCTGTGTGTGTGTGTGTGTGTGTGTGTGTGTGTGTGTGTATGTCTGTATATACTATATCTCGATCCCTAATTGACCGATTGACTTGAAATTTGGAACTTAAGGTTCTTATACCATGGGGACCCGACTCTAAGAAATTCAAAAAAGTTCATCGAAAAATGGCGGATAATATGCCAAAAATGTTGTTTTTCAAGATTTTCTCGAAAACGGCTCTAACGATTTTTTTTAAACTCATACCTAAAATAGCCCTATCGACTGCCATGAGTCTCGTTCCTGGCAAAATCGCATAAGATCCGCAGCATTGTTGAGAAAAATGGATTTTGCAATATTTCGATTCCTAATTTTAATAAAAATAATTCCAGTCTGCTATCAGCCACGGTAGAGAACGGATGATTTTGCGTTGAGCTCGTTTATCGGTTTTATCTACGGTGAATTATAACGTTGAATCTTGAATTTAACCTAATTCTCAACTTTCTACTATGCTTTGTTAGACTTTTCGATCATCATTCCAGCCGCTTTTTCTCTTGTAATTTCATTCGTGGTTAACGTAAACACTCAGTATAATATTATTTTAAGTTGGTGAATCAGACTTTCTTGATCATGAGTTCGTGCAATGTGTGCAAGCAACCTGTCAATAGGAATATGAAAAATGGAATTTTGTGACGCCTGTCATCGTCTGAGGAAAAGAGAAAACCGCCCTACTGCGGGTATCGCGGTCCGTTTCGTACGAAGAGATGACGTCGAAGATTTGATTCAGGGAAGAAAGACAATGGGCGATTTGAACACTCAACACATTGGCTTCGCAGGCGAGCCTAAGCCGGTGTATGTCAACAGGTCGCTGACAGCGAGAAGGAGGTTGCTGTTTGCCAAAGCAAAAAAAAAGTGCAGCTGATAAGGTGATTAAGTTTTATTCTGAAAAAGATCTACAAGACATTATGGACGAATAATGAATTAAGGATTGATATTCGAAAATACTTTAATGAGCTCCCACTATTTAAATTGAAGCAATTATTATAAAACTTAATCATTAACATTAACTTAATTTGATAATTTACAGTTATTTTCCGGTGGGCTTATTTCAAACTTGTCTTTTCTTTTTAGTCCTTGTAAATGTCATCTCGTCGTATTTTATCTTTCCTTGTTGTAGGCTACTGTTATTTCATAATATTTTTGTTATTAATGGGTTCTTATTTCAGGATTATTATTAGTTTCTCAAAACTTGAAAGACTTTTCTTTTTTTGGATTTAATTACTGAGTTCTTATCCTGTTTCATTCACATAATATTCTACCATACTTTACTTGATGCATATTTAAGTACTGAATTATTTTACAATGTGTGTTTTTTTACGGAATATTGTATTGTATAGGTACACTAACTGAACAATAACTATTTGTTATTAACTTGGAATTTAATACGAAACTGGCTCACTGTTCACTTAGTAGAAAATGATCTATACTGATTCGTATTTTAAAAGTGCTCAATTCAGCAATGATATCCATTCCTTATCTTATCTTTTTCTCTAAAGTGATAGTTTTATAAAATATTTTTGTAAGAGTAGGTACCGTATCGTTTGTTTTCAATTGATCATTGAAACTATTTCGTTCTAACTGGCAAGTCTATAGTTATCCGTTATCAGTGGAATTTCTTTATCTTTATCTCTTGCGCCTTAACTAGAATTCACAATTATTTTTTGGTTATTAATTATTTAATTATTATTTAATTATTGTTTTTAATTATTTATTGGTTTTAATAATTATTTAACCCAAGGTTATTCTTTATATTTTTTATTTCTCGTTCTTTAAGTTCCATCTCAACGGATCCTTTTCTTAATATTTTCTAATTGATCACAGCAATTATTATAATTGTTACTATTATTATTATTTTTCTATTCGTTGTCTTTTCATCTTCTAAATAATTCTTTCTAATGATTGATGATGAGCGCTATGGCTAATTCTATTTCAATTTACTATCAGAATGTTAGGGGACTTCGTAGTAAAACCAATTCCTTCTATGTGTCGTTATGTGGTTGTGATTATGACGTTATTGTTCTGACGGAAACATGGCTTTGCGAATCAATTAACAATGGTGAGTTGTTTGATGATCGCTATCAGGTATTTAGATGCGACCGTACTGGTGATCTTATGAGAGGAGGGGGAGTATTGATCAGCGATAATAGAATATGAGTAGATTGGGCTTGCAATACTGGTTCTACAGCAAGCTAGCGAGACAATACCCCCCGACTGCTAGTGTACTCACCTCGCCCGGCTGGTCTGGTAATCTCATATTGTATGGGCTTCTTATATCATTCATAACTCAAGTTTAAATCGGAATATTTAAACGAAATTGACATCAATAGTATAGCCAAATCATGCTCTACAAATAACGTGATATACTATTTCATTGTAATTATGATAATTTTCAAGTTATTGTTTTACAAATCAAAATAGTGTAGTATTTGGTGATTGCGTGCATCTTTATTCTCTTCAATTAATTTTTAAGATAGCTTTTAATGGAAGTGGTATTGAATGAAGTTTATAGTACTAGTTAAGATCTTTAATTTTATGTATAATACCATTAACTTTATAATCGAAGAACAGCAGAAGATCGCGTTGAAGATCGGAAATAATAATTAACCAAGCATCAAGGCTTTTGAAGGTTTTGTAAATCATCCATGACTCAAGTTCAAATCAGAATATTGGAATAAAATTTAAATCGATTGCTTCGTGAAATTATACTCTACAAGGATCGTGACTATCATCGTGATTTTTTTCATTGTAATTATCATGATTTCTATGTTATTCCTTGTCAATCTAAATAGTATCAATCAATATGTTGTCGAATTGCCATTGAATCAAACATCAAACTACACACCAAACCATTCTTATTTTTACACTTCTCTTTGAGCATACTGAATACTTCTGTACTAAAACCTGGTTCAGCATTCAAAGAAGAATACCACTTGGCTATTGTCCTTGGATGTGGTAGAGAAGTCTGAAACGTTTGCCTTACAAAATTGTATGCCTTAGGGTTAGGGGACAAAAAATTTAAAGTTGTTGCAAAATTTCTCAAACGCTCATTGTATAGCTTTCTCAATTTGGGATTCAGATGCTTTTGTGGCTCTCTATCTTCATCAAACAAAAAGAAGTTTTGGAAATATTACTCAACAAATTACCATGCTCTGACAATAAGATTTTTTCCCCCAATGCTTTGATAATAGTTTTCAAGTTCGCCACTTTCGATTTCGGTCTTTTATTTTCTGCTCTCATATTCTTCAATTTTTTCTAGTTTCAATTAGTTTCTGACTTGTTCTTGCAAGCTGGTGATGGAATCGGTGAGAGAGTGCGCTTTAAAACGCGTCGTGTACCTGAAGTTGACGGCATAGGCTGCAAAAGTTTTGGAATTGTTGGAAAAATAGATGGAATAGCATCGTTTTTCAAATAACGCCGAAAAGGGGAATCGTTATTAAAATCACTATCTTTGAAATGTTCACTGCAAATACGACTATTTAGTAAAGGTGTCCAGTCCTTTCTCCTGATAGCATGAATCTATTTATTCTTCTTCTCTGGATCCTTTGGGAAACGGTGTGAAGAAATTCGTGTTCCTTTTTCATCTGCCTTTTTAAATCGATTGTTGCAACCATATGCACCACACATATCACCCATTCTGCCCATTCTGATTCACTGTGATTCACTCACTCACATTCACTGACCTAATCTCATAATTCATAATTATTCTATCCACTATTAACTCATATTCACTGACAACTTCTTGTAACAAAGTAAACCGGCACGTTTAGAAATGGCAATGTTCATGGTAAGAAACGGCAAGGTTCCACTTGTTTCGAACAAGTGACTTTGAACGATAGCAGACTAGCTGGTTTCCATCGAAAACTGAACAGAGTTTCTTGTCTGGAGAAATAATAAATATAGAAAAAATGTCGACTGGCAGTTATATTAATGAAAACGTTTCCATGGATACTGTGTTGTTGTTTACATAAAGAGAGAGGTTTTTTGCAAACACCATTCAACTGATATTGAAATGTTTACGCAGGACAATAGCCTTTTAAAAGCCTTGATGCTTGGCTAATTATTATTATTTCCGATCTTCAACGCATTAATCTGCTGTTCTTTGATAATCAACTTAATGGTATCATACAAAGAATTGGAGATCTCAACTAGTACTATAAATTACATCCAATACTTTTTCCATCGAAAGCTAACATAAAAATCTACTGAAGAGAATAGAGATTCACGCAATCACCAAATACTGCACCATTTTGATTTGTAAAACAATAACTTGGAAAATATTATAGTTACGATGAAATAGTATATTACATTACTTGTAGAGCATGATTTGACAAAGCCATAGAAGTCAATTTCGTTTTAATATTCTGATTTGAACTTGAGTTATGAATGATTTACGAAGCCCGTTCAATATGAGATTACCATACCAGCCGGGCGAGAAAAGTACACTAGCAGTCGGGGGGTATTGTCTCACTCTGCGCTACTGCAAGGCGACTCTATTTCTATATTCTATTCTCTCTGGTATTGATTGCTGTGAAAAAGTGCTTCTCTGCAGACTTATTTACTGAACTTTCTCATTCTGACTTCGAGAGTGTATGGGTGAGGATTAAAATTTCTGGCGCACTCTATTATCTGAATGCCTTGTATATTCCGCCGGCGGCTACAGTGCAGACATATCTGGATTATTTTGAATTCATAGAGTCCGCTCATACCACATCATTGATACTAAAAGTTGCATGTTGATGGGAGATTTTAATATTCCAGAGATTTGTGGGAAGGATTATCAGCTCATAACTGGGTCACCTGTAGCAAGAGCTTTGGATTATTTTATGAACTTTTTTGATTTGATATCCAATTCTGTTTTAAATAACAATGGTAGAACTCTGGATTTAATCTTGTCAAATACTCCTTATCCTCTTGAGGTTGTCAGGGATGACCTGCCCTTTCTAAATGAGGATTCTCATCATCCGGCGCTGTCTGTCTCTCTGTCATTGTTTGAGCCGGTGGATGCTACTCACGACAGTCGGGGGGCGTCGGAGGGTGGTGGTTCGGTGCCAGGGTTTGGTCGTTACTATTTTAGAGGTGGTGATTTCTTGAAATTGTATCTATTGCTACAATCTGTCTCATGGCAGAGTGTCTATGATTGTGATGGCATAGATCAGCTGTTGAGGAATTCTACAAAATTATTTATTCTTGTTTTGATTCTTGCATTCCTATGATGAGAGATTACAAGTATTCCAGATATCCTCCCTGGTTATCCCGTGATATAATTCGAGATTTAAAATTAAAGAGTAAATATAGTAGAAAGCGGAGGTATTCTAGACATCATGATGAACTATTCAAAATAGTAAGAGCTGGAGTTAAGAGGAAGATTAGGCTGCTTTTGAGGCTTATATGGAACGAGTGGAAGGGATGATTGATGGCAATGTCAGGGAGTTCTGGAAATACATAAATAACAAACACTCTTCTCAGGGAAGTGAAGACTTCATAAGGCATGATGACAGGCTTTTCAGTGGGGAGGAGATTCCTGATGCATTTGCAAATGTGTTCTCTTCTGTATCTGATGGAGTCACTAGGAACCTTTGCAGTGAGTTGAGGGGTTTGCATGAAAATGAGAACAGTTCCTTCCATATGCCCTTTGTTTTTGGGGAAGTATCTTTTAATGATATTGAGCTGGCAGCAAGGAGGTTGAGGCCAGGTCTGTCTGGGGGTCCAGATGGTGTCCCGGCTTTCATTGTCAAGGGGTGTTGAGAGGTGCTTGTTGAACCACTCAGATATCTATTCAATCTGTCCATTAGGACATCTAAGTTTCCTGAGTTGTGGAAGGTCTCAAGGATTACACCAGTATTCAAGTCGGGGAACAGAAGAATTGCCAGCAACTACAGACCCATCTCTATCCTGAATTCTTTTGCAAAGATGTTTGAGTTCATATTGTATGGGCAGATGCTGCATCATGTAAAGCCAAAGATTTCATTGTCTCAACATGGATTTCTGTCTGGCCGATCTACTGTGACTAATCTTCTGGTATTTGTTGATAGAGTGTCGGAAGTCCTGGATCATGGGGGAAGAGTGGGTGTTATCTACACGGACTTCTCCAAGGCTTTTGACACTCTTTAATCATGGTATTCTCTCAATGAGGTTGAGGAGCTTTGGATTCAGCAGTGGATCAATAACTTTCTTGATGAGCTACCTTGAACAGAGGAAGCAATATGTCCTTTACAACAACTTCCAGTCAAGATTGTTCTGTTGTTCCTCTGGGGTACCCCAGGGCTCGAACCTTGGACCTTGCTTTTCCTCCTCTATGTGAATGGGCTGCCTGATCTACTGTGCAATTCAGAGTGTCTCATGTTTGCGGATGACACAAAGATATTCAAGGTGATCAACTCTATTGATGACTGTGCTGCTCTGCAACAGGATATTCAGAGAATGACTGTTTGGTGTAAGGAATCTGGACTATCACTGAACGTTAAAAAATGTAAAACTATGATGTTTACTTGCCAGAGATCTGCAATCCCATTTGAATATGTAATTGATGGAGTGGAACTGGATCATGTGACCCTGTTCAAGGACCTTGGAGTGATAATGGACACCCATCTCAGCTTTGAAAATCACATTGATTATCTCATAAGTAGGAGTAATCAGATGCTGGGTTTTATTTGCCAAACTTGTTCATCTTTCAGTAACTGGAAGTCTGTTCTCTATCTTTATAGGACTCTTGTTAGAAGCATCTTGGAGTACGCTGCACCTGTGTGGAATCCACATCATATAGTAGCGACCACGAGATTGGAAAGAGTCCAGAACAAGTTCTTGAGATTCACATATTTCAAGAGATTTGGTCAGTCTTGTGTTCGTGACTTTCCATCAGCAGAGCTGAGAGGGACATTTCAGCTACCATCTTTGAAAAGCAGGTGTGATTTGCTATCAGTTTTGGTCTGGTGCAACATCCTTCAGAGTCAAATTTCATCTCCTTATCTTATATCAAGAGTTAACTTCTCTGTTCCAGTCTTGAGTGAGACTGTTCCAGTCTGCGTCCCTAGAGGGGTTCACAGGCGAGTCGTGCGCCTCTACGGCCCTTCCGCCTCCGTCTCTAGGGTTGCTGGTGCAGTAGGTTGCCTTATGGCTGCGTGGCTTGTACCCACGCGGCTTGTCGTGCTCCTCTGCATTGGCTCCGGCGGAAGTTTTGGTCCGGTGAGATGGTGGGTGGCTCCCTTGGTCGGTCCTGCGTCGAGAGTTGGAGCTGGTCGCGGGGCTGTCCGGGAGCCCCTCTCTTACCTAGTGAACGGGATTTCATCTTCTTTCCAAGACGCGTGCTCTGGTTCCTTCTGTCCTCTTTCCCTGGGGAGAGTAGACACTAGGAATGACTGTCCTGCACCAGGCTGGAGTGTGGGTCAGAAGAGATAAGACGTTTTTTCCAAGCCTCTTGACAGCTGAGGGGGAACGTCTGGGCTTGTGAAAGGGGTGACAATGATTCGGACACGCACCCCTGGAATAGCCCATGTACCGCCGGAACTGGGCGCCGGAAGCCTGGCCTAGCCAGGGTCACCCCGACCCCAGGCCAATCTCCCGTTGACGCTGGCCGGGCGAGGTGGCAGTGGTAAACCACAGGGGGAATCAAGGCAATGTCCTATGGTCCGCCTCCGTAACTAGGTTGGGAATCAAGGCGAGTTCAGGGCCTGCCTCCGTAACTGGCTTAGTTTCAGTGGGATCAAGGTGGGTCCACACGTTCCGCCTCCGTCCCTAGGGGGAATCAAGGCGAGTCCCAATGGCAAGCCTCCGTAACTGTGGTGCTAGCTCTGCCTGGAGCTATGCTCTGGTATGCTAACGCGGGTACAGAGGGCTCTGGGCAGACCGGCCAGTAGAGGTTAATCATGTTCCAGTCTTGAGGCGAAGATTCCACCCTTTGTTTGCCATTTCCAGATCAAGGACAGTAAATAGGATTTTTCTCCTCTCAATCAAATCCCTAGATTGGTGAATAGTCTTGGAGGTGGAATTGATTTTTTTGCTGATAGCTTCACTGCAGTCAGAAATAAGGCACTCAATATTCTTCAATGAAAGATTCCAAAGCAGTTTCTCAATATTGATCTACCTATGGTGCACTCACTCTTTCACTCATGAGTACTCTATATCCAAATCTATCTCTCTACTTTACATTCTTTTGATTTTAGCACGATTATTTCCTTAGGCTCATCTTCTTATTTTTGTTATAAATTGATTTTTGTTAATTATTCAGGTTTTTAATTCTTTATACCTTGAATTGACTTTCTGGTCACATCACTCAGTTTCTTTGATATTTTTTATTTTGATTTTTTTATAAGTTAATTAGTTGATATCGTTCAAAAAACTAAATATATCTCTTTCTCAGCAAATGCAGCAGGAAAGCCCAGTACTCATTTAAAAATTAAACTTCACTCTGAGTGTACAGACAAGAATCTCTGCGTTTGTCCAAGTATTGAAAATGTAAGTAACTTAAAATATTTAGGGATAATTATTGATGAATACTTGAAATGGCATTTTCATTTAGCGTTTTTATGTAAAAAACTCAAATATATTTCTTTCAAATTCTACAAAATTAACAAAATACTCAAACTTCAGGATTTAAAAACAGTATATTTTGCTTTGGTGCAATCCATATTAGAATATGGGATAACAATCTGGGGTGGGGCTTTTGATAGTCATTTAAATAACGTATTTATCACTCAAAAGTGTATTATTAAAACAATATTAAATAAACCTCGATTGTATCCAACTAATCTGCTTTTTGAAGAATTTAATGTGATGACTGTAAGGCAACTTTACTTGAAAAATTTAGCAAAATATATTATTAAGTATAAAAACAATTTTTTACTAAATGATATAGTTCAATATGATTTTAGACCAAATACAACATGTAAATACAAAATTTATAAAACAAAACTAACTGTAGTTAGAAGACAGCTCATTTATATATGTTCAAGATTCATAAATAAATTGCCTTTTGATCTAGAAGCAAGAATTAATTACAAAATACTAAATAATTGGATTATACAAAACTATTTCTTTTCAATTGAAAGCATTATCTAATTTTTAAAACGTGGATTATTATAATATATTTTTTCTATTATTGTATAAAACAATCATACAGGAAACAACCAATGTAACAAATTTTATTCAAGCACAACTAACTGATTGCAACTCTCACCAGCGGGCAAGGTTTAATTCCTTTTGCTGGTGATGCCAAATTACACATGAAAGGTATATAATTATTTTTTGGTATTATTTTATACATTTTGATTATGAAATTATGTATTTTTTTTATTATTTGTTTTGAATATGTATTTATTGTATGGCAAATAAATGATTTGATTTGATTTGAATATATTTCTATGAATATGAAATCAATAATCGTTATAATTATTTTATTTTGCTTTCTAAATAGCTCATTTTCTCAAACAACTTTTTCAATAACATTTTCTCTTAATTATTTAATCTAATTCTTATTTCATTCATCTTCAATTCACATTTCACTCTTATCTATTCTACATTCATATATACAGTATATATTTTCACATTACATTTCTCAGTTTGTGCTATTATTAAGCTATTAAGTTTATTTAATTTTATAATTATGTTTACATTTTATTTTGCATGGTATTACTTTTTTTTCAATTCAATATAAGTTGAAATTTTGTAATTTGTGTTAAGGAGGCAATATTTGGGTTTTTACCTGTTTGCCTCCACATGTGTCATTTGTGAATAAATAAATAAATAAATAATTAACCGATTAACTTGAAATTTGGAACTTAAGGTTCTTATACCATGAGGACCCGACACTAAGAAATTCAAAAAAATCAAATAGAAAAAATGGCGGATAATAAGCCAAAAATGGCGTTTTTCACGATTTTCTCGAAAACGGCTCTAACGATTTTTTTCAAACTCATACCCGAAATAGCCCTATATAAGCCCTATCCACTGTTATGAGTCTCGTTCCTAGCAAAATATCAGAAGATCCGCAGCATTGTTGTAAGAAATGGATTTTGCAATCTCGATTTTCTCGAAAATGAATTGAACAATTTCTTCAAATTGACACCCTATATATAGTCAATTATGTGCTCTATCAACTGAGTCCCCTTTGTGTCAGATAAGCAGCGGCGCCACCCCATACTGGAAAACTTAAGGTTGTGTAGGCTATCAATGTCACTCCAAACTCGCAACAAGGCAATCCGCATCAGGGTTTAAAGGAGACAAAAATTACATTCGAAAAAAGTATTGGTGTTTCATAATAAATTATTGGTAAAATAGCAGAGTTATGGATTCGAATGATCAATTATCTATTCCACCTCTTTGATCCGATGTATTGGAATATTACAGAAAAAAAACTTTTATTCAAAATCCAAGTCAATTCAGCTAACATCTAGCCGAAGCGCCGACAGGTGCAAGGCATTTTGGGCTTGTAAAAATTTCAAATCACACACACGATGAGCCGAAGCGCCGGCAGGCGCGAGGCGTCATCGGCGTGTGCGAATTTCACAGTATTGGAAGATGAGGAAGTAATAGCCTAATGAAATTCGCACTCGCTGATGACTAGGTATAGATAGGTTGTATATTGTATTACGCAAATGTAAATGGCAAGGAAAGTTGTGTGAGTGTGCCACACCAGATTTTTCATTTTGCCCAATATCAGGCAGTTATGGAATAACCTTTTTCTAATAACCTTGCTGTAGGCCTACATTCAAGGTGATGATGCGGACTAACTGAATAAAATTGTAGTTTTTAATATGTACCGTATTTATTGAGTCATTGATTTGCAGGTCGCCTAACGTTAAACATGTTAATGATTTTATAAATATAATATTGTCATATTTGAAAATCAAACTTTAAACTTGGGGCTATTTAAATTAATTGATAAATAAATGAAATATCAAATACCCTTTTTTAAAAAACTTTAAAAGTATTATTTTTACAGACATATGTTTTGGGTCTAAGCCCATTCCTAATGTAATTAGAATAAAACTAAAAAAAAAATTCAATAATACTTGGAAACATGTCTTTAAAAATAATACTAGTTCTTTATAAAAGGGTATTTGATTTTTCATTTATTTATCAATATTGTCATAATATATTAAATATATTGATAATAATTCACGTCACATTCATCTTCATGTTGTGAGGATAGGCTATTTATTCAAATATTTTCTTGGATATATTTTTACTGCTCTAGTTCAAGGAGGAAGAGTCTCCTTGTCTTGAATTGTAGAGCACATAATTATCAATTCTTCAAATGAATCGTAATTCAAGCAAACATAAACTTGAATAGGTAGGCTAAACTACCGTTTTTATCTAAAAAGAAATAAGCCTCTTTTTTGGAAAAAATTGTATTAGGTACTAGGTGGGCTATATAGTTTTAATGAGAAGATAGAAGGTGAACTTGTGAACTTGATGATTCCCTTGGCTTGGGAATTTTATTCACTAGGTAGCGTAAAAAATATAAGAATGATTTTATCGTCTGACGCTTTCGTTTTGAAAGAAATCGTACCGTAGTAGTCTAGAAACGGAATCGAAATTTTGGCCGCCATCTTGAATTTTAAAAAAATGTTAAACTTTTAATTTGTCAGCATATCACTCTGACTCGAAATCAAAATGTAACATATACAATAAAAAAAATTAACGACTTAGGCCTACCACAAGAAAAGGTTACCTCCATCTCCATGGGCACAGTACAGTAGAATCGGATAATGATTCGGACCGTCAATAATCAGGATTTTTCTCCAGCAAGAAATAAAAATATTTGTACCGTCTGCCCTTGCACCAAGTTCTTCACTATTATAGAGAGTGGGCGATGAGAGAATACACACTGTAGTGTTTAGCAAAGCGAAGGAAATAATTTTCTATTATACAAAAGTAGCCAGGCTATACAATTTTGAAACATTTTTTCCGCAAATAGTGCCTGCTGGTCCTTTTTGTAAGGTAATTTCGATAATCCGGGTGGGGTCTGGTCTCAATTAATCCGGATTATTGACATTGTCGAGGTAGAACCTATCCTTAAGAGTCTCCCACCATTAAAAGGCATAAGAATATTTTTGAATGGTTACATTGAGATTATGAAATATGTATAGAATAGCTTATAATGTCAATAGTGATGGAGTTCATAGAAAAGTTATGTTCAAAATAATCAACCCTAGGCTAATAACCACTAAATTATATAATCATCCAAGAATGCAGCGTTGCAGCTTCAAAGCACTGAGCTCAATACCCCGATATTTGAATTTGAACTATCAACAAATTGATAAACTTGATCAAGTAAATAACCTTTATCTACAGGCGTATTGAAAAATTACTATTTCAGTTTTACAATTGAAATCAAAATGACTACCATTTCAAAACGGAATTTTAGAACCGTGTCATAATGAACGTTTTTCGAAACAGGAGGAACTTTACGATACAGTCCAAATTCCACTTTATGATACATTCCTTGTTTCGTTTTGAAATCAGGTGATAAAAAGTAAACAGTGTTCAACTAACCTCAAAATCAAAACTGCAACTGGGATTGAGTAGCCTACCAGTATTTTTTCGTCAATATTTCAATTTATGTATTTGAATATTCAACTTATTTAAATAGTCCAAAGTTTAAATAGTTAAATATACTTATAACTTTGTTACCGGTAGTGAATATGTTAATAACTTTCACTTTTACAACAACACTCACGATTTTGTTGCTTGTCAAATGCGTTTTGTGGTTCTGACTGATATGTTATTTTTAACATATTTAACAAGTAACAAGTTGATTATCATAACAGTTCAAGTAGAATGAAGACAAAAGAAGTTAAATAAACGACTGTGTTGATTTTTATAATAGTGTACACTTACAGATAGCTTGATACTGGTGGTCTATAGCTTGATACTGATAACTACACTGGTGGTCGTAGATAAAATAGTGTATGCAACGGTTGTATTAGGCCTTTATAGCATTCGTGAGATATTTAGAGCACTCGCTTCGCTCGTGGCTCTAACTTACATCTCACCTCATGCTATGAAGGCTCCCATTATACAACCGTTGCATAAACTACTATTTAATTGATTCGTGTGCTACATTACGATATAGACCTATAAACATCTGCAGAGAGGGACCTTCACGTTTTGATCACTTTTTTTGTTTGTCAATGGCGCAACAGCCATATGAAGGGCCTAGGCCTACCAGCTGGTTGCCAGTTTCATATTCACCAAACTATAGAGTCCATCCAAGCGAAGAAGACACTCTGGCAAGACGGGAAAACGACTCCAGCCCGGCCAATATAATTATGCTATAGCACAAATGCAAACTATTTTAGTATAAGAAGTGACAATTTTTCCAATATATGATCTACTTCTTAATTATTCATTATTCTTTCTTTACAATTGCGACTTGGTTTCCAAGTATTTTAATCAAAGGATGAATGAGTGATGATGAATGATGATGATGAAGTTTTAAGATGTAGATTATATGTCTATCCACAATATCCACTTTCACTATAAGTTACTCACAAGGTTCAACTCTCAAGAATAAAAAAACCATGATTTATCAATTTAGAATTTGAAAGATTGGTAAATGATTCAAAACATTATCAAAAATATCTTAAATGATTTGAAATTATCAATTCTCACTTAAAAGCCAAAAAATAGTTAATAAACTAATATTCTAAAATTAGTATGTAGAATAAAAGTATGAAGTAAAACATAGTTGAATGAGATTTTTTTAAATTAATGAGGTTTGGGAGACCCTCCTTTGGGAGATTGGCTGTAGTTAGCAAAGACAGTCAGTCGTTTCCCGTTTCTGGAGGAATAGTAATTGTTGCATTACACTTCAACTGATCAACTGCATGTTATTCAGAGGTGTTCTGCATCTTCACTTGATTGTGAAGACTGGCTTATGGTTGAGAGGATCGACCACACGAGTGATAACCACACGTTACCTCTTTCCTGGTTTGATCACTTAGTACCTAGTATTATCAATGAAATTACAATTGAAAAAAAATAAAATACTTTCAAGGTGATGATGCTGACTAACTGAAAAAATTGTACAGTATTCAGTAATATATTTATTGAGACATTGATTTGCAGGTCACCTAACGTTACATAATAAATTATTTTCAGACAAATAACCAATGACCAATTGTTTTCACAGCCAGGCAGCTTTCATGGAATAGCGAGTTGTTTTTATTTTCTTGTAATCATATTTTCTAGCTCTGAATTTTATTCCATCAACCAGGAGGGCTAATCTCCTGATATTCGAGAAGCATTTTGCAATATCTTCCTGCATGTCTCTCTTATCGATTTTACTAGCATCCAACAAAATTGGAACAATACCACACTTGTGCATAGTTATACAGTTGAAATCATCATCAGAAAGAGCACTTATTGCTTTGATTAGAGCTGCTTTTTCTTCTAGTGATTTGCTCTTTTTCAGATGAGTAATGAGTGGAACAATAGTCCCCATTCTTCCAATATCGTAACTATTATTCTTCCACTTGCAGCTTTGCATGATAGCTAAGGCGGCATACATCATGATATATCCGGTGTGCTTTGAAATTATAGCAGCCAGTTTTGGTAACATTCCAAGCTCCGTCAGGATTGCGACATTCTGTTTATCCTTGGCTATCTAGAAGACAGAAAAATAGTTTTAGAATCGGAATCATAATTCATAACTTATATGGTACATGCCAAAATTAGCACCATAGTTTTTGAAATTTTATTTCACTAGGATAATAATTGTCAGCAAAGATAGGTAGTGGTAATAAAGTACCTACCTACAATGATGTTTTATAGAATTATACAATATTAATATCACCATAGTATGATATTAACAAGAATATACGGTGATAAATTTTATCCATCAATTCAATATAAATATGATGGACATGAAAATTGACATGAGAAATACCTCAATATTCTCCTCTGCGAATTCTGATTCTTGATCAAGTGAAATCTGAACATAAATGAGGGAAGAAAAACCAAGTTCACTGAAGCAAGAATCTAAGAATACTATTCACAGATCACTAAATATGGAAAATTGTTCTTGCCTTGTATTATACCTATTCATTCCAATTTTTTTAT
The DNA here is from genome assembly GCA_017141385.1 of Sogatella furcifera. Classification (NCBI taxonomy): domain Eukaryota; kingdom Metazoa; phylum Arthropoda; class Insecta; order Hemiptera; family Delphacidae; genus Sogatella; species Sogatella furcifera. The sequence goes on along the minus strand of CM029548.1, from coordinate 34,208,381 downwards.
CACTATAAGAGTATTTCAACACAGATAGTAGAATAGAAATTTTAAAAGTATTCTCACGGAAATTTACCGGGGCTTTAAGTTGAGTCTTGAGTCACTACCCAAGAATTAGAGTGGCACATTCTATAATTCTAGTCAATTAATGAAGCTGTTGAGTTCTAAATGTGCGTTTAGACTGTGTAACTTTGTTATAAAACTTTTGATAGAAAAATAAGTTTATGAATAAGTTCTCATAATATCAGCAGTTGATGGTTCTGCTCCCTTACCTATTTCAACCGCATTCTTTAACTTATTACAGGTTACCCACTTCATGCGGGAAAGGAAAAACTTGTTATGTAACACAATTATTATATTATACGAGTAAAACACGAATTTGTAACATTTTTGTTGGACTTGTCATAGCAAAAGTTCTATAACAAAGTTACACAGTCTAAACGCACCTTAAGAAATAATTATAATGATAATGGAGAGATATCTATGTCATCTAGAAAAACATTATGACTAAGTGTTATGATCTAATTATTTTAAAGAATCAGAATTTGGGGAAATATTTATAAGTTTTCCTGGGAACCCAAGAAATTATAACAAAAATCTAAATGATCCTTGTAATGGAATTCTTTTTGGTGTGTAATCAAGAAACAAGGGGAATATCAACCACCTAAAGCATTTATATTCATCGCAATCTCAAGATACTAATACCTTAATTATTATGGCATAAACAATTTAAATGTAATAGTCTACATCCTACCTGTATATTTCGATTATATTAATAGATATTTTAATTTTTCTATTATAATAGAATGCTATTTTATGAAATTACATAATGTTTCTATTTATGGCTTTCAATTCAAAATTCAACATTTTCATTTACATACTATGGAGATTGTGAGAATTCATGCAAATTATATTTTCAACTTACCTCAGAAATGGCTGCACACGTATGTCCCAATACATTGGAATCAGACGAATCGAGCATCCGAATAATGACTTGGAAGCCACCAACATAGCTCCTTACTAGTTCGCCGGCATCATCGTAGTTGCGGATGCACGGTATAAGAGCCCAGGCGGCCTTCGCCTGCACCTCGATCGACGGATTTTTCAACACCGACCAAATAAGTCTCACAAAGTCATTTTTCACTATATCTTCTACGCATTCCTTTTCCTGGGCACATTCTCCAATTACAGCACAGGTATTGACCAGCAAGTCTGTGTTGACCACTTTCAAAGATTTCTTCAGCGTGTTCATTGTTTCTTCGGTTCCACGGAGAATGAGCGCTTTTCTGTTCTCTGACAGTTGACATAATTCTGCAAGCGCCCCCACAGTATTGACTCGAATCTAAAAAAAAACGCATGGAATTACAGTTTCTGAGAATTTTTATAATGAATACCCAAGGGTACTCTTAACTTAAACACACAGAGAATGAAAATTCACGATAATGTGATCCATACACGAGTGTCGAATATGTACCTGTAAATTATAGCTGTTGAAGTACAGTTGTAGGCTACAGTTGGCTACATTTACATTCAGAGTTGATAGGGTAACACAAGCAGTAGAAAACCCTTGAATAGAAACTGGTACCGGTTCCGTTTTACAGTGGGCCTAATCATATATTGTATAAGTCTATATTTCAATAATCCAGGTTCATTTGTAAAATGATATTCCCTCGTGAAGTCAAAGAGAATTATTTAAAACTATATTCATTCTTCAATAGACAGTACTTTACATAAAGAGGATACTAAGATACTTTAAATATTGCTCTCCAATTGATGCAAAATAAGCTCCATATTATTCATAGGTTAGTCATTTCATTGAGTGTCATCACTACCCTTTAGCCAATATTGGTACCTAGGCTAAAGTGCAGACTGAGGTACCCAAAACACTTCATCAATTAATAAGTTTAGTACCTAGGTACCGGTTTTTTGTTTGTCAATGGCTTAACAGCCCTATGAAGGGCCTAGGCCTAGCAGCTGGTTGCCAGTTTCATATCCACTATACAGTCCGTCCACGCAAAGGAGACACCCCGGCCCAGCCAATACCGGCCAAAAGCCATAAAATAGATTCTGAAATAGAACCCACAGTCGATGACTGTGACGCCAACATTGACGAAGCCCAGTAGAATAGAGAATATAGTTACGGATATACTCTAGTCAGCTGTGCCGGGACAGTTTCTCAGACATCTTGCAGACATAGAAAATTACAATCAACAGACAAACCGCCTTGATTTTGCGAACTCTACACCAAGCAAAGACACGTGATTTATTTTCACATGGAAATAATAATGATGATTAAAATATATATAGTATAGTACCTCTTCATTTTCTTCATCTTGAATAGGTCTTGTTATCAGTTGAATCAACTTTGGAAAGACGTTCTTCCTCATAAGAACTTTCAAATCGTATTTAGCACATTTCCAAATGGCACCAGTGATGGCCGCTAAGAGCCGCTTCTGGTCATCAGCAGGCGAGTCCAGCAAGTCGACTAGATAGTCGATGCCATTGTGCTTGAACACCAGCTCCCTGGCCTGCGCATCTGCACAGCTCCTGAATATAGCTCTGGCACTCAGCTCCTTCACATCTGCATTCTTCGATTTCAGTCTTTTCAAAACAAATCTAATAATATCCTCCTTAACAATAGCCTTCTGATAAACTTCATCTGTGGCACAGTTCTGCAACAAGCCCATTGTGTATTCAACAAGTTGCAAATTCTTTGCTTGAAGAAAATTTCTTATGACTTTTGTGATTCCTAGTTTGAACAGTTGTTCTTTTACTGCTGCAGAGTATGATAACTGGTAGAATGCCTTTGTACAATTTATTAGTGTATCAATTTGTTCTTTTTCTTCGCCGGTCATCTGGTTTTCGCCTTTTGTTACTATTCCCAATGGCACGTCGACAAGTTTGATCAGTCTCTCAATGCCCTCCTTACGCTGAAATTCATCTCGGCCTCTCTGCAGTTCAGCTATTTGCGAAATAATGAGAGCACTGGTTGCCTGAAGCTCTGCAACTGGTCGCTCCAGATATGAAATGAGGCTTGAGATCACACCTAGTTACAAAAAGTTGTTTCAAATTGTAATTTTTCAAAGTCATTCAAAAAATTAGTATTTTTACAGCCTAAAACCAATACTTTAAATTTATTTCAATAGGTTTGGAATATATCTCTCAATTTCCCAAAGTTCTTGTTACATGAGGTTGCGCACAGCTTGAAAGCTTGGTAAGCGCATATTTTTATCTTTGTGTGTGCTGTGTTTTATGCATGTTTTGTTTGTGATCTTATTCATCATTGTTTTGTAATTTGGCCTACTTGGCCTGTGTTTTTCATGTGTCCCTGGGGGTTCATTGTCCACCTTATGAACTTGACATTACATAAAAATAAATAAAATACAGATATCGGAAAGTAAATTGAAGGATAGCCGATAGCCCTAAGCCTAGCCTAGCCTATGATTCCAATTGGTAAGAAAATTAAGAGATTTCGTAACTTACCGAGTTCTATTACTAGTCTTTGAAGAACTTCAATCTGTGTCATTTTTAGAAGAACGTCTAAAGTTGCCTTATTGCAGGAATAATCATTGCATTTCAAAATGTTCGCCAATAAGTTGTAACCTCCTGTTGGAGAAAAAAAAACATATTACTATTTTCTAAACATCGTACAATTTATTATTTATGCACTGTTGGAACGGTAGTATTTTACAGGAAATTTTTAAAATAATAAGATTGATGAATATAGAGGATAATGATTAGAGATGAATAGCGTGTGGAAATTGGTTCTGACCTCTGATGGATCATAACCCTTATTTAATATGGAAGCTTTTGTCATTCACTTGTTGTTCCTTCTCTGTAGGAACACGCGCGGACAAAATGCCAATTATTAGATCTATTGAATACTTCAATTTTCAATGATTCATTGAATTCCATCTAAGGTTTAATCTTAAGATATTCGAAATAGGTTTTATCTTAAGATATTCAATTATTTTATTGAACTTCACTATTTACTAACCATGATGGGCTCAATTGGAAATTTTTTCGGGAACTGAAATATTTTAATTTTATGAGTTAGCCATCAATCGATTAGGTACTGTTATAGGCTACTTGTACATACTACTATAAAATTACTATATAACTGCATCAATGTGAGGATGTTTTCTATACAGTAGGTATGTAGAGTCCAACCTGAATCTTTCATGGCATCTCGAACTTTTTCATTTTTAAAGTCGTATTTCACGAGTTTTTCTAGAAGACTGAAAGTTTCAACTTGATTGGCTGGCTTCATCTTTTTTATAAGTTTCCGGACGTGCCAGTAAATTTGTTGTTTTTCATCCCCATTATGATCCACATCTGACTTGCGTCCTATACAAAATTGAAACAAATTAGAATGATCTCATAAAAAATAGTTTCATTCAGTAAGATGTAACGTTTAAAGAGTCATAATTCTATTGATATAGGTACAGTTGATAAAATAAACATAACTATAACCATCATCATTGTCATCTGATCATCCCACCCATTACTCTTAAGCTTCAAGTGTGAATAGACATATAAAGATTCACAAAAATAATCAAAATGAAAAGAAATGATTGAGTACCTACCTAGTGTAGGCACAGTATTAACAAATTCTAAATATTGATGGATAATGTACTTTACTTGCTTTGCAGCTCACTTACGATTTTGATGAGACGCGGACGCGTTTCGAGCAACGGTGCTTATCCTCGGCGCTCCTTACTAAGACTGCTTAGCTTTTCAATCTAGTGAGGTGGGTTGGGGTAGAAGTTGGGAAGTGGTGAGAGTAGGGATGGTGGAGGGGTAAGGTTGTTGATTTGGACATACTTGAACAATTCGAAATATAGACATTCCATCAATCATCCCAACTCCATTCTCAATGACCAACTCAATTTCAAATCACATACTCTCTGTAACATCATTACTGACTCCCCTGAAAATCCACCCAATCAATAACCTTCCCCCTCCACCATCCCTACTCATACCACTTCCCAACTTCTACCCCAATCCACCTCACTAGATTGAAAAGCTAAACAGTCTTAGTAAGGAGTGCCGAGGATAAGCACCATTGCTCGAAACGCATCCGCGACTCATCAAAATCCTAAGTGAGGTGCAAAGCAAGTAAAGTACATTATCCATCAATATATTTTAAAACTGCAGTTTCAAGAAGCATGGATAACCACAATAATCAGAACAAATTAACTTATACTGAAAAATAATATTGACTTCAAATCATTCAATCCCAGTCTAGCAACAGGTATAATAGAGCCTATTCAATTTAGTCACTGTATTCAACGAAAAGTAGTCGTAAAATTTCTATTAATCTTCTAATCCATATAATCACAGCACTTAATGAATTCTTAGATATATAACTTAGCACCTTTTGACCATTTCAGAAGACATCATTCGATAATATTTATCAAAACAATAAATAAGTACAGTACATATTCTAATAAGCAAATAGTTATTTACTCACTCTCTCTCAGTATTTGTTCCATCATAACTGCAATTTTGATAACAGATTTAAATTTCTACTAGAACGTTGAATTTAAAAATCACTAGGAAGTCTGAAGTGATTATGTTGAAAATTTTAATGACATCGCCAACGTACATGAGAAATATTTTTAACCTACACCTGATTGCACCAGAGTCCCGATGAAAAATTTGATATGGTGCATCACATGACCAGAGTCACACCTTTTGAATAATTCAGCCGATATTTAAATACAGTTTGATGGTAGGGTGGTTTCAACTATAGGGTTAAAATCGAATAAGATCCCAGTCAGCTGAGGCAAGGATAAGGAGGAGCAAGGGCATATGGTTTTGCCATTGGTGTGAAGCACTCCATAACAGTTTGTTGAGATCAAATTTTTCCCGGCTAGCAGCCATATTCTTCTAAAGTGAAACATTCAATGTCCACACTATGATTAGGCTATACAATTTCTATAGTGTAAACTACAGGCAAACATTAACTATTTCACTTAGTTTTACAATTTCTTTTTAAATAAAAAAATATCGCAACACGAGAAGTGAATATCTCAGTAGAACATATGATTTCAATGTAAATCTTACATTGAGTTGTCATTATTTTGAGTTGGCAAAAGTATGGTGGATTCGACTGAGCTAGATACTAGCTTTTACCACAGAGAAGGGATAAAGACCACAGAAAGGGAGAGTTCTCCGTCCTCTGTGCTTATACTATATACGGCTTCATACTAGCCAATCAAAAGCTTAAAATTCAATGACCACAGTCTCTATAATTAGTTTTCAGCATAACTTCACTGCCAAGTAGAGTTGTATCATAGCTACCTAAAAATGAGCCATAAGCAAGTGGCAACTGTGTAGAGTAGGAGAATCGGTCCATTTAAAAGCATTGAAATCATTTTCAAATCAGCTGTTCCAACGGATGCATTTATTGTGTGCGTTCTCACATTTGACTAGCTACAAATGATAGCAAATCTATCTTCAGACCAAGGAACCTCCTTGTTTAGATATAATTGTCTATTTTAAATATTTTCTGCTTATTTCTATCACAAACTAGTTCCGAAAACACAAAAAAATCTAGAAGAAAAGTTTGATGATCTTATTTCATGGAAATTTTACTTGAAAGAGAGATAAACTAAGTCAACACGCATGATTTGTACGTGTACTCAATGCTATCATATGGGAAGATTGTACGTACGATGCAACGTTGCCATTTTATTAGGCCAGAGCCTCCATATTTGTTACCATAATTTGTATTATAAATTACAGAGTGTTTCAGGAGGAGCGTGCTGATTCCTTACATCAAGTGGAGAAAGAAGTTGTATTAGAAACACCTCATTTTTGACATTTGAAGCACGTAAACGATCTCATCGGATCTAATATAGATCCGATTTCCGTGACCAAGACGTTAGCGCATCTAAACTAAATCATCTTAAAGGCTCTATTCTTCTAGAGCTGATAAGTTATAGGTTTTTCACGATTTTAATGGTTTGTTGTGAACTTATTGGATTGATTGTTTGAAAAACAATATTGTGATTGATAACATATTTTGATAGGCATTACTTAAAAAGTCAGTGGGAACTCATGCTCTTTGGAGTTTAGTAGTTGAATCAATTATACTAAGTTAGTTCAAACTTTTAAAGCACCTCTGAATATAGCATTGCTAAATTCCTATTCTTATAGAATTCAGAGTTATAATCAGAAATGAAATATTCTTTCATGAGATTATTGGATGATTGAAACCCACGAAAAATTGGGAAACTGAGTCCAGTTCAGTAGTAATGTAAAGATAACGTAGTAATGATGTTGCACAACTGACAGTTATATATCATTTTTTATTCATTACTCTTTTGTAAATAGAATCAATATTATTTCTAATACCATAAAATGTTATTCACTTGCGGTATATTGTCTTTTAAAAATGGTTTCCAAATTTCGGTTTCATAAGTACATGATAGAAAACTTATGGAAGACCAATTTGTCAAAATTCTGTAGGACAAAAACGATAAAAAACATAAAACTTACAAGATAATTGTGAATTCATGAGTAAAATAATCAATAGAATTCGAAATAAATATTGAAGTTTTGTTCCACATTCACTTTTGACCACTCAAGGTCTGATCTCTTATGCATCAACTTAAAGATTGTACGCTACGGTCGGTTAGACTTATAAAGCATCGACAATTTCACACATCAATCTATCCAAAGGATTGCAAGCATCACTATTGGCGTCATCCAGATCGGAGGCATCCATTTTCTCAAACGATTCGCAAGGCACCATCAACTTCGAGTCGAGGTCCGACGTGTCAGGTAAGCTGTGAAGGGCTTGCTGCAGTATTTCCATAACCTGAAATTAAAAAATGATTTCAAAATTTAAATAAATTGCATAATAAATGAAATTACATACAGGATAAATAATTAACTCAAAACACTTTTGGACATTCTTGAATAGCCTAATTAGAAATTCACAAACATACAAAACTTCAACCCAATAAAATTTCAAATAACCAAATAAACTTTTCATCCAACACACTGTTGATAACCACTGAAGACTGGTTAATATTATTTTGGTGGGCCTGAGGTAAACCCAACTGAAATGAGATCAACACATTAGCATGATATGTAACTGACTCTCCAAAGAAATATATCTAAAAATAAAATCGAGGAGTCAAATGCCAAAAAATTATACCATGGTCTGTTTCACATTCTCATCAACTTTGTGCTTTGGGGTCACGCTAGTGGATGTCAGAAGAGTCTCCTTCTACAGAAGAAAGTGGTTCGTATGATCAATATCTTATTATCTTAAACATACTTGGGGCATTGTCACCCGCTGTTCAGGAAGCTAGGAATACTGTCTTCATTCAATAAGTTCTGAGCTCCCTTGTGCTTCTGAAATCTTGTCCTTTAACTTATAGCTTCTCACGCTCCAAGCAAGAAGCCAGATTCACAACCACTTCACTAGGAGACGATCTCTACTCAAGATTGGCTAAGTTATAAACATGTTATCCAATGCATTCACTGAACATTTTCAATAGACTTCCGCTGCATGTGCATGAGCAGATGAGCTGGAAGAAAAAGTGTTCAAGAAAGTGCCGCGAGAGAAACTGTCTAACTCCTCTATTCTTTGAGAGAGGAGGATACTATGAATTTGGCAGTCTCTTTGATCTGCCATCTTGAGATGAGTGTAAAGTTTGTGTTTCGTGAACGACAATGTCTATCCATTATAAAGAAAGACAAAATCAGAATTTAATTAAATTGCTTTAATCAAAATTTTGATTAGTTTTGTCAATGTTATTAATTTCTCATCATCCACAAGACACATCAAAAACCTAGCTTCCAGGCATAGATTAGAAATAGCCTTGCTTTCGATTTAATGGTGAAAATAGATGTATTGAGAAATAATGTTGAATTGGAAATAGAAGTGATCGAAGAGAAAAAACGCTATTCTGCCTAATAATTGGGAAATAGACATAGTTTTAGAACTACTTACCTTGTCTAGGTGCTTTTGGAATCTTTGTGCAGTCTCTATTCGTTGTCGCTTCTGTTGCTCCATCATCACACGCAAAGTTTCGCGTGCCTGGTGAGGACGGAATTCATTCAACAGATGGTGAATGTGAATGAACAGCAGACTGAGATCTTCAACTTTTTCAGCACGTCTTGGGCTCTCAGGACACTTGACAAGTAAGTCAAGAAGATCAAGAAAATTCACCAACAGGGAATGGTTGAGTTTGCGCAGCTCCCTGCGTCGATCAAAATGTTGTGGATATAATCTTTTAATTCCCTGAAAATACAGTCAGGATTATAATTAACATAATTTGGGATAAGAAACCATTCAAATGTGAAAATTTTCTTTAGAACTATTCTTATACGGTAATGATAAATTTTTATTAACATATCTTCTTCCTCTATTTGGAATTAAGTTACTTTTTTCTGTTTTGTGTCCCCTCTTCAAACAAATGTAAGTATAACCTTACCGGACTTATCTCAATCTAAATGTAAATTTCGGAAATAATCATTCTAGTTATAATTTTGAAACAACCGTAAGAAGAGACAAATACAGCTACAAGACACGAAATAAAGATCCCCACGGAGGACGGGTCTTCGCCCCGGGACTACTCGCCTTCACCGGCAACCAAGGGCCTCCAAAAAGCTCAACCAAAGGAATACTGTGGATCACTCAGAACCCGTTTTTTGGATCATGGAGCGGTGCATGCGTCGCTGCTCCGGATGCTGCTTATTAGAGCCGAAATTGAGACGAACTCCAACCCCAGGCATGGTTTTGTTTGGTTTGTAGCCAACAAATAAGGAGAAACACCACGTCGGTGCTGTGCATCGGCTGCCGCGGTTGGACCCACCTTCGACGATGCTCTGGTCTTTCCACGCACCGTGACTGGTCACCGGCCCACATATACAACCGCCAGCCTCTGGACCGACCCTCGCGGGGTGGCCCAGTTCCTGGGCCTTGAGACGGAGGAGCGAAGATGCAGAGTTCCAAAAGTTGCTAATATATATATATATATATATATATATATATATATATATATATCAAATTATAATATCTTAAATTAGAACGTTTCCTGTAATTTTAGACCAAATTTGAATAGATATATTTTATTCTTCTTTACTTGGATATACTATACCGATTCTAACACAGATGAAAAAAGTACAGTGACTCTCCAGCCTATTCAGAGGCATACCTCTACATGCTACTTCCTAGAGAAGTCACATGGAATAGAGTTACATTTACAAGAAGCTAAAATCATTATTAGTTAAACATACAATACTACTGTCAAAAATAGAGCTTTCATCACAAAATAGACCTTACGTTTACAAACCTATGATAAAGATGCCTACAATACTTGACAATTACATTAAAAGACACTGAAAGAAAGGCATTTAACCTTAACTTGTAGTCTACTAACCTGACTTTCCAAAGGACGTATAATAGTATCATCGGCATTGAAAGGATTTCCGAACATTGAATAATTATCATGTATTGGTGGTGGAGGTCTTGGAGCTCGACCTCTTCGAATATTTTCATCCGTATAGTTGCTTACATACTGAACTGGTGGTAACGGTAAGGAACTAACTTGACTTGTTTCAGCTGAAGACATTTTAATTAACTTGAATTATAATTTTGAACTCTTCAATAATAGAGAAATGAATAATTTATTTGCATCAATAGAATCGTCCAACTGATTTTAAACGATCCAATTCAGCTAATGAGTTAGGCATTGGTGCAATGCATAGTGGATTTGAAAACCACAGATGAAGACAAAACAAACTGTTCACTACAGGAAATGTTTTGATAGAAAAATATTTGCAATAAGGGGAAAATAAATACTAGATTCCATTTTTCAAAATATTCTTGCACCACTGATCAAATTAATCACAAATTCACCAAGTTTTCAAATCAATTTATAAACTCTGACAGCTTGTTGCCCCAATATTCGAAGTAGAGTAAAATCTAGAATACGGTACTTAATTTAGGTTAGTTTTTCTCAGATAAAGTAAAACGGTGACATACAAAGTGGTCTAAAGCACAGTGGTCTAAGAGCAATTAAAGTCAGCTGAAAAGCTTCAAAGTGGTCCAAAGACCAGTTCACAGTGATGATTGGAACTTCAGCGATGGGAAAAAAGGGAAAAGATAAATTTACCTTTACAATGTTGATATGTCGCGTTGCTGTTGACCGATTAACGGTCAAATATTATAGGTTAGACAAGTAAGATAACCCAAGTAAAACAGACGTAGTAAAACAGACGGGGCAGAGACAGTTCACTGTACTGGAGGGAGAACACGTTTTGGTCGCCGTACCGGTTGGTCGCACTAGTAAACAAAGCTCAGTCTATTTGGTCGCACTTGTAAACAAAGCATTGCAGCCGACAAATGACGGTTGCACAGCTGATTGATGACGTGGGCCGCTTTAAACGCTCCTGGCGGAATGGTAGCACCAAAAGCATGCAGCTCCTCTTGGTTCTTTCATTGTAACTGTCCAATAAACGTTTAGCGCGCGAATTCTCAAAATTTTCAAATAATGATAGTACAGAAAATTTTTTTAAAAGAATTTAAATATCCTATTTCCTTATTATTAATTGTTTTCAATAACTATTGATTCGATAAATATTTGAAGGATGATGCCAAAATCATTTTTGTACTTCTCTGCTTGGTTTTGAAGCTTAATTTGTCTAAACTTGTAAATTTATCAAATCAGTAAAAAATTTTTCAAGCGGTGACTTGTTAAGTAAAGACAATTTATCACCAGAGTTGAAACATTTTCAAGATTGTGAAAAAACTAGTTTATTTAAAACTGGCATTCGTTTTTTTTCTCGAAAGATTTTAAAGGATGTTATTAATTTATCTATAATGTATTATTACAAAAATGGAGTCAACCTGTTTTCTCTTATAATATAATTGATTTAATATAGCTTTTATAGGTAAATAGCTAAACTGCAAATAAGTTGACTTATGGTTTTCAATTATTATTTTCATAAGTGAATATACATAATTTCAACTTAATATGAAAAAAAATAGAATTGGCAACATAACAATGGCTGCATTTATGATGAATAAATCATTTCAAATATAAATATATTACATCTATAATTCCTTTTTCTTAGGGCTACTGTACTTATAAAATTTCTCAATAAATGTAGATCTCAGTGGGTATTCTTTAAAAAAATTTATTTTAAAAAAGGGTAGGCTACTGAGATCTACGTTTATTGAAATATATTATATCAATATTTTGTTACTATGAGCATAATAATTACTTCAACTTTTTAAATCGCAATTAATTGATTTCAAAAGCAAAATATTCATTTTTTCAAATTATAAAGGAATTATTTTGAATCCAGGAAACCTGTATAAATTATAGCTTGATAATTATATTATAATTAATAGCTTGTAGGCATCCATATACTTCTTGTATATTCCAATCTTCAATTTTGAAGAAGGTTCCTCATATGGGGAAATGCCTGAGAGTGAGGAGCAAAAGACTCCTCCAAAACCTCCTCCTCCACCTCTTTTTTCTAATTAGCTCACTGAAACAAGTACCGTAGCCCATTCATTTCCTTCAATCACTTCTGGCTTTGACAAGTTCTCAGCAATGATAATCGATTTAGGTATGTACATCTGACTGTTATTCTCAGGATTGCGAGACTTTGTGCAAAATTGGTAAATTTTATGTAGCCTAATTTTGTGCTTTTTCTCGGCCAAATAAGAGCAATTAGGCCTATCATTATTTTATCAAACTATAATCTAATTTTTTCTAGAATTATTGTAGCCTACATATTACAATATTATAATGGATAGGCCTACTGAAAAATAGAATACCGTAATATAATTCCCAATCCAAAAGGGGATGTAATGCTATTTAAAAACAGAGTATCTGATCATGATAAAATATTTACGCAAATGTCTGTATTTCATAAACGGTATAATGACCGAATTAATTGTTTCCATTTATAGCCTTAGCTAAGGCGACTTTCTAATCTTCACTAGAGCTTTGCGGTTGATGGAAATCTGTATAAAAATTAATTGAACTATTCTCTGTTTACCAAGTTTTTAGACTAAATTCAAACTTTTTGTACCCAGCTTGGATTGTGGGTTCCAAAATATTCTAGGGCAACCTGTCCTTCCTGAAGCCTGTATCACAACAGGCTACTTCAATAGATGCTACTGCCTTTGTCACATATTGCTATTTTCTATCAGCTATTTAGCTAGCAGTTGATAAAGTAGCAAGGTGTGACACATGCATGCTTCAAAAATTCAGAAAACTGCAATTCAAGTGAGGTACAAAGAATTACATTACATCTGAAAGACTGAATTAAATCCCAACACTTGACGAACAGAGAAGAAATGAACATTTTCTAGACAATTCTGCCAGAAACAGCTAGTATGATATTGGTAAAGAATTTTCAAGTTCAAAAAGAGTAAATTATTTGCTTGTAATGAATGATAAACAGGTATTAATCATCAGTGAAACTTTCAGAACCAATAATAATTAATTATAATAAGATCAATCAATAAACTCAATAAGAAAAGATAAATGCTATATAATATTCTCAACTGATCTACATACTGTCTGAATGATAAAGTTCTCAACTCTTCAAATTAAATGATCAAGTCCACTCTTTGAACTTGAAAATTCTTTATTTTGGAAACATGAATAGGAAAAAAATACTATAAATGATCATTATTTATTAAAAAAAACATAGAATATTAATACAGTATGATAATTAAGGAAGACAAACCAGTAGTATAAATAATTAATCTATATATTATTTTTTCAATTGCAGCCTCTTTGTTGAAATCCCTTGATTTTTAGACCTGTGAAATAAAAAATATATATTTTAGTAAAATATACAGTATTATGATCCTTATCAAATACATTTCAAACAAATATTTCAAGCTTATTAGAGATTTTAATATAGCTCATGCCAAAAAAATGGCAGTTGACGAATGACTTTTATTAATGCTCAGAACTGTCAGGCCAGTTGGTAAGCGGTCTGCTAGAGTGAACGGTTTGCTCAATGCTCACTCTCGACTCAATATGCTCTCGCACTCTCGCAGAACGCACGTCGATTGCCCAACAATGTCATTACTGATGAATTAATTTGGCTCATATTGGTTGAAACAATCTTATACATCACCTAATCTACTACAAATGTTTTATTGATTAATTGATACAGTTGATATTGAAAAACAAGTAATATAGGTACGCATTGGCGAGGTGGAACCTACCAGAAAGTGTGACAAGTAACCTATTATTAGATCTACTAGACCTAATGAAAATATAGAGTAGAATAGGACGACTTCTTTATCTTAATGACGTGGCGAAGTTTGGACAGTAATGTCCACTCTACTATTTAACCACGTCACCAGCAAAATACAAAACAATATAAACATGCAAAGTGAAAAAATAAATAAATGCAATAAAAATCAAAAGTATAAATACAAGAAGAAATCAAATAAGTTACATATTTAACAAATAAATAAATGAACCAAAAAATAGAATAATTAAAATTCTAGTGATAAGCAAAAAGAAAAGAAAAACTGCTGGAATAACAAGCTATGAGGTGCAGAATAAATTAATAATTCATTGAGGCAGTTTAAAAATAAATAAATAATTAAAATAAATGAGAAAATGGAATGATTAAAAAAAATGTAAAAGGGGAAAAGAGAGAAAAAAATACTGATGAAATGAATCAGTACATAATGAATCGAGATAAATGACCAGCACAATCTCTCTACCTACAAATAAAACTTTTTTAGGTGAATTCATCAAAATGACATCCAATAAATGAACGTTATTAGTTAATTCATCACTATGACATTCTTATAAGATACTAATGACACATTATTGATCAAAATTACTAAAATAACTAAATCAAAATTACTAAAATACAAAATAACTCGATTTTGCTTTCCATGACGGAATACTTATTAACACTTCATAGTAAAACATAGTAAAACTTAAGTAACGACATAACAACTGATAAAATTTGGGAAGAAGATACGTTACTCTGCCTGCGCACAGACATCTAGGCCATGCAGACCCTTTGCATAATTTGTCCTTGTTACTATTATTATTATTATCGTATGGCTTATTTGTGGGGAGTTTATTTTAATTTTTGTTATTGAATGAAATTAATAATTTTAATTATTGAATAAAATTAATAATTTTAATAAATTAGTAGGAGCTCATATTTTATGAGTTTTTTATTGGTGACGCAATTGTCAGTGAAAAAAGAGCCTGCACACAGTGCTTCAACAAACTGACGGCAAGAGTTTTATTTCAAGTAGTTAATGCTCTAAAGATCATTCAGCCTCTATAGACACGATATATTGAATAATAATAATTGTAATTTATGGCGGGACTGATACCATTGAATATTTAGTCAAGTATTAACGGAATAAATTTACAAATAAACTTTACCTGTATATGTCTGTTGGCAAAAAGATCCTTAACTAGAGTGTACGATCGATTGACTCGGCAAGATGGATGGTAAATCCAAGGCAAGAAATCCTTCAACTCTTGATTCTGGAAATGGATTTAGCAAAAGCTTGAATAAAGTTATGTAACATTTACAAGTAGCTGTTGGAATGGAGTTTTGCTTGGAAAAATCAATAACTCAATTAATTTGAAGTAGCTAAGTTCAAACACTAATGTCCACTTGACCACTTCGATAAAGCTGTGTGAACACCGATCACTACGTTGAAAAAGGTGATACATGTATCAAATAATACAATAGAATTGTATACAGGATTATGCATGAATACAATACAATAAAATAATAAATGTATTATTATTGGAGAGCATGTTTCATTTGATACATGAATAATTTAAATACATGTATGGAAATTGAGAGACATCAATAATGTTTTCAAGACATAATGTATTTTATTTCTGTTAATACATCTCTTGCCTTGATTGTCTATGAATATTGAATACTACCAACATTATTCTTATTTGTACTGTAGATATAAGATTATTTTGTACCTACTAATCTTGATTTAATTAGTTTTTGTTTCTAAGGGCCTGGAAATAATGTTCACTTGGTCAAATAAATAAATCTTGTAAAACTTCTTGAAATGGAATTGAACCGTGGACAGCTCCAATAAAAATGAAACCTGTCATGAAACCTCAAGGTATCATTCCTGAGCGGCTTTATTTGCGCTGCTCGAGCTGCCAGGCTCTAAATGCAATGTCTAATCATCACAACTCTATTTACATAGCTATATTATACATAATATTCACTTTGTTATTAGGGCTACTAATTTATAATAAATCTATAAAATAATAGTTCAGCCTTTTCAAGTCATTCTCAAGTGATTTTCAATATTTATTGATTAATTATACATAAGAAGCACTAATAACAAAGTAAACACTTATAATATAGTTATAAGAATAGAGATGTGATGGTTAGAAATTGCAGCTAGAGCAGGGCAGCTCGAGCAGCGCAAATAAAGCCTCGAGAATCCACTTGGGAATGATATCCCAAGACTACATTATTTTTGAACGGAAATAATTATGCTAAAACAACATAACACAATCCTATCTTTCGTTACACATTGGACTGCAGGCGTGACTCTTGCAATTGTCCCGTAGTGAAAATGGAATCAAATGTAAAATATCTTGGGTTGCTACTGTATCATAATTTGACATGGAAATTTCATACATCCCTTAAAAAGTCATTACAGTTTTACCTCAGAACAATGTTCAAATTAAAGGCTGTGGATAATCAAAACATCCCCAAAGAAATCTATAATGCATTTGCCCATTCAAGAATCAGTTATGGATTGAGTTGTTGGGGAAGCACCTATTATAGCCTACTACATTGAACCCTATTGTAAAGCTGCAAAAATAATTTATTCGAGTAATTGCTGGTGCAGGATACAGAGATCGAACATTACCGCTGTTTAAACGGTTTGAGGTACTTCTACTGAGGTACTTGTATGTCCATAAAGTGCTTTCTATATTTTACCTGCTCAGTGGAAATGAGGGTTCAACAGTTAACTATTGTGATTTGGTGAAAGGCTCTCATTTAACAAGAGGTTTACTGAACCGGAATCTCCGAGGATTTAGACCTAACTGTACCCTTTTTAAAAAGACATTTTTATATTTAACCCCAAATTTTTTCAATTTACTTCCGATAACATTATTTACTAGATACTAGATCTACAAGACCTAATTAACTTCACTGATAAAATGAATCAGTCCATGATAAATCAAGAAAAATGAGCAGCACAATCTCTAATCCTACAAAAAAACTTGTCTGGTGACGATCGTAATGAATTAATCACTGACATTCGTCTGAAATATCAATTACACATTATTGATCAAAATTACTAAAATAACTAATCAAATTTACTAAAATACAAAATAACTGATAAAAATTACGAAGAAGATACGTTTATGACTTTGTTCGTGTTTCAGTCAAATTGTAGGCCTATTGTAATCTCTAAAATTATAAAAAATGATGATTCGGAATTTCATCCAGTCAATCATGAAGAATTGACAGTTTTGATGAACAACCAAGGTTTAGTGAATGAAATTGAATTTATTTGAGATAAAGAATAAATAAAATATGAATGAAATTGAATTTATTTGAAATCAAAAAATGAATAAAATATAAGACTTACCAGCTTTATTGACTTTCTCCCCAGCGCCGAAATCGGTGATCTTCTTTCTAAGATTGACAAGGAGTGTAAAGCGTTCTTCATCCAGGCCTCCGAGAAGCGATTAGGTCTCCATTTTATCTTCTCTCTCTTTCAACCGGTCATTTTTTAAATGGCCAGAACCTCATCGGCAGCTCCACAAAGAATGTCACGAGGCTGAAAAATTCACAATATTAAAAAATATTAAATACAAAACAAAAAATTTGTCAATTTTATGAAGTTAAATGCCTAAAATACCTAAGACAAATTGTCTTGATTCAAAAGGTGCGGAGATTCAATCGATTCAATGGTGAAAATTAAAATATATAAATACAAGGTTAGTACATAATTCTTAGCGCAAACAGCTCTTATTGCCTTTTTATGTAATACAAACAGTGTTGAAGGTTATATCGGTGAAGAAATAAAGTATTACGATTATTTGAACATTATTACTGATTTTATTTTTACTTTAAAGTCAAACCAATACATTGAACTCAAACGTTTTACTTAAGGCATGTTACACACACTTCACAGAGACAGAGTACAGTACAGAGTAGTTTTGGCGCGCGGCTCAGTCGCCAGTGCCTTGCCAATCACACATATTATTATTTAGTCTATTTCATTGTCAATCAACAAACAGATCATGAACATCCTTAAAATTTCCCCCAGTACATTAATTATGAAAGATATATGAATATAAATTTGAACATTAATACATAGGAATTTGACAAAATGTGGTGAGTTATGATTATCATATGACACAAATAGATCTTAGGATTTGTTCACATTCAAAGCTAGTTAATTAGCTCTATCTCACACTCATCTGACAGCATCGAACTCCATTTGAATGCGATGCTGCATTTAAATGTTAAAAAAAACTAGGAAAAAGGATTGATGTGAAGTGAAGGCCGAAGTTTCTATTGAACAATAATTTCCAGTAAGTAATAATTGAGTATTAGATGAACAGTAGCCTACACAGATATAGATTGAATACAAAACGGCAATAAATATTTTATAGCAATTTTTATAACTTGATACAGTATTTTTAGAATACTAAGACATAATTTTCCCAAGCTGAGAAGCATCACTTTTATAATGTAAAGTGAATTGTAATTTTGTAATGACGTGATTCCTCAGGTTGCGCCAAATATACTGATAAATATCTAAGATACTGATAACTTCTTATCAAAGGTCAATACCCACTATGTATGTGTCGCCAGAACAAACTTGGCTCACAAAGCTAACAAAATATGACAATAACGAGTATGAATTCCAAATCATAGTTTTCAATTTTTGAGTGTAAAAATTTGTGAATAGTGATAGTGATCAATAAACAAGTGAACATAACCTATATTTTTTAAACCTATTCATCTAAATTTGGGAAAAGAACGTTTGGACTGTATTGTCTGTGTTTTTACCCTTAATTGTAATCTCTTGAATAAATGAATGAATGATCTTGAAAAATAGAGAAGCCCTAACACATAAAAAATACGTGGAAGATTTTTTATAGGACACAAATTTTATTATCTTACAGTTTCCAATAAAGTCAACTAAAAAAATCAATCAAGGGTGCTTTTGTCACATTCGAAATCCCCACTCATGAACAGCGATTAGACCGACTTTTCATAAATGAAAAGGGATTATAGCCCAATCAAATTGTCATTAAATTGTGCCTCGACCAAACAAAAATCCTGTTAATTGATTTTATTGTCTTAATCGGTCCATTTGGGTGTTAGTAAGAGTAATCCATGGTTTTCCACCAAAATATCTGGAGGCATAACTTTTGGGAGCCTAAAAATCACGAAATTTTGGGACTTTTTTCAGTTTTTTCACAATATCTCAGAAACCGATTTTTCTATCGATATTTGTATTCAATACTTTTTTAAAGAGCATAAAATTCCCTACAATTTTCATCCTCTAAACTTTTTTGTATCTCAAATCGGAAGCGAGTTATAGTTCGTCAAAAATTGCTAATTTTTGTCAACTTTACGAAAAATTGCTAAATCTAGGTATTTTTCTCTTTTCACTTCTTTTTAAGCCGTCTATCGTATTATTTATCGTGATAAGGGTCTTGACACGATGTTCATACATCGAAAGAGACAACATAGAGGCTTTTGATGGATGAAAAATGAGAAGTAGTCATTTGTTGTATTGTAGGCAGTCAGCTTTACCTCAGGGGTTCCAGAGGAGAACGGCAGAAAAAGAACGAGGTGTGTGGTTAGATTAGATTGCTTCATCCAATTACAAATAGATAACATAGTATTTATGCTTGGATTCTTGATTTTAATCATATCAAGTTGAATAAAATTCATTATAGCCCGCTATTAATTACACAAGTAAGAAACTTAATTGATTAAATGACTTGTAGTTATTCTATACTGAATGCAGAATGTTGATGAAATGTTTGAAAAATTTATAGCAATAGTTATTATGATATTTCAAACAACCGTTTGTAATATTAGATTGATATAGCGTATAGATAGATTGGTGAGAAAATTGGTATTTATAACTAAATTTATACACAATACAATTGAATTCATGTAAACATGAATATCTCCTGGCATGTTTAATTCTAAATTGCCCCTAACGGTTTAATTCTCCATTCCTTTGAAAAAGGGTATCAGACAACAAAGTTATAAAGGTCCTCTACCTCCTTCAAATTGTACATGAAACAAGTAAAGTTCTTATGAGCAATCCATGGCTTATCAGGTCTATCAGCTCACCTCTTTAATTCAAACACCCATCTCAACATCCATATGTCTAATTTGTTCTTCATTATGTAATTTTTTCTACCCAATTGTTATATTTGAGGGATTTGTATAGAGTATGGAAATGCCTCGCTTGAGGGTCCTGCAAGAATGCATCCCTAGGTATTGTTCTAAAGTATGAAATAATTTTCTTGGGTAGGAGTATTCACTTGATCAGTGGAGTCGAGGTATTTGTTGAACCGAATCAGCTGACAATTTTTCCAATGTTTGAATATAGCATTTAGGTGTCGTCAAGGATAAAAAATATAAATCAATTGAACATCCAATGCTGAATTCATACACACTCATCCCTATACCCTATTCACGATCACTTGAGACGAAATGAACAAACTATTTGCGCGTGTGTGCGGGTAAAGGGAAGTATTACTTCATACGACGGTCGTCCGCAGTCGAACAGCTGTAGCCAATCACAGTTCTTGGCTTTTCCTCAAGCTCCAACAAAAATAGCTACCAGTACATGCAAAAAGTTTCTTTATTTCGTCTCAAGTGATCGTGAATAGGGTATAGTAACTCACACTCGTCACTCACCAAATAACAGGATACCACGACTCATAACTGGTCAAGTGAATAGGTACCCCTAATGCACTAGCGGCTCGTGCCCACAAAACAGGTGAAGTGCTGAACAGTGAAAGATACGGGTACTTTACCTGTTTTGTGGGCACAAGCAGCCAGTGCCCTAATGTAACACCAAAATTGATCTTGTTATCATGACTTATTCCACTATCATTACACAACTTTCTTCAATCTTTAAACCAGAAAGCTTCTAATTTCTATTTTTCTATTTATTTTTGAATGTCCATTTCTCGCACCTAGTTAGTTCACCTTTATTCATGAAACCCATTATCTTCGACTTCTTCTGATTCACATTTCACCCTACATTCGCAGAATAATTCCTGTTCATTAATTAATTAGAGCCCCCTATTGGTGAATTCAAAATCAAAGCTATATCATCAGCGTACAGATACTTATCATCGTTTGCAATAATATAATCATGTTTATCTGAATGAAAAGGCTTGACATGATAAAAATGTTAGGACACAATATAAGTCTATTCTTGGAAAAAGTTGTGTAGTGAACGTTACGTGGGGAAGCACAATAAGAACCCTAAGGTGGCACTTCTAAGCGACAGCTCAAGCTGCGCAGCTCAAGCTGGAGGGCTCTAGCTGCGCGTCTCGAGCCGTCTCAGATCTAGTCTTATAACTACAGATACATAATTTATTTATGTATATGAGCCTATATGATTATTCTACTATATAATCTTGAAGCCATAGACGTGCAGCTAGAGCTGCGCGGCTCTAGCCGTCACTTAGGAATGCTACCCATATGCTGTCAAGCTCCATTTAACCCCTCGAAGCCTTAATGAAAATGGAAGGTTCAACGACACTTCCCTTACTCAACTATAGAATCTACGTTACAAATTTATGGGATCATTGTATTGGTGCTAAATCTCGAATCTTATAAATTCAATCACTACCGTTGAATGCACTTTTCCCTTTCCACTAAATCATTAGTGATTGTATCAACATCTTGATAACACCCTAATCACGATAAATAATACGATAGACGGCTTAAAAAGAAGTAAAAAGAGAAAAATACCTAGATTTAGCAATTTTTCGTAAAGTTGACAAAAATTAGCAATTTTTGACGAACTATAACTCGCTTCCGATTAGAGATACAAAAAAGTTTAGAGGATGAAAATTGTAGGGAATTTTATGCTCTTTAAAAAAGTATTGAATACAAATATCGATAGAAAAATCGGTTTCTGAGATATTGTGAAAAAACTGAAAAAAGTCCCAAAATTTCGTGATTTTTAGGCTCCCAAAAGTTATGCCTCCAGATATTTTGGTGGAAAACCATGGATTACTCTTACTTACACCCAAATGGACCGATTAAGACAATAAAATCAATTAACAGGATTTTTGTTTGGTCGAGAGTACTATTTGATTGGGCTATTATATCAACACCTACTAATACACCTGTAATACATGTATTAGTAGGTGTTGATTATATTCTATTCCAGAAACATACAGAGTTAGCTATCAGATTCCTCAAAAGAGATTTGACACCCCGCATCGAGTAATAATAATAACAAGAGGGTAGGACTGGGGGAGGGGTTCGCGATGAGGAGAGGAACAACACAAACTGTGGCCTGTGAGATCTAATTTTAGTCTCTACTCAAAGTAGAATACCGGTAATAATATGATTGAATAATTTTCATAATTTGCTATGAATTTTCACAATTAAAAACCATTGTTGATGGAGAAAAGTTTTGACGGTGGTGGTAATTTATAACCCAATTATATTTAAATATTACATCAATTATATTTATTATCAATCATATTAGATTGATTTTCAACCCCAATTTAAGAATAAGATCAAACAGAAAACTCTTGCATGCCAAGCGATATTTCAAACCCTTTGAATTGATCAATTGAACATTCTAATACAATACTTATTGTAATTTAATAAATTTTATATCCTATTCTTTGAGAGTACTGATTAATTGGATACCAACGATTTCACAATCAATATTATTTCAACTGTTCAACAACTTGATATCTTTGTATTTAACTATATTTATTTTAAATTTTAAATAACAATCTCTGCTTAAAATTCATAAACCATTACAAATATGATTGAAGAATTGGCTTGAAAATGCAATCATCTATGTTCGATACAGTGGTGTAACAGCCGGGCCCGCAAGACAAGTTTTGTCAAAATATTATTTTTTAACCAATATGTCCTTTATTTGTAATGTAGGTCAACAATTGAAATTTAACTTATGCTAAGATAAAACTAACAAAAATTCAGTACTTCAGTGTGTGGTAACTGAACGAAAACGTTCAAATCAAATCTACTTTTGGTGTACAAATTTTTAAATTAACTACAGTATAACAATTTAAAAAACTAACTAAAGGTAGCATTCCCAAGCGACAGCTTGAGCCGCGGGGTTCGAGCTGCGTGGCTCTAGCTGCGTTATCTAGTCATCACAACTCTATTCACATAACTATGTGTTAAATTTTTACTATCACTTTGTTATTGGGGCTACTATTTAAATAAATCAATAAATAGTGAAATTTACCCTTTTCAAGTGAATTTCACTATTCATCGATTTATTATACATTAGTAGCCCTAATAACAAAGTATAATATAGATATAATATATAAGTTACATGGATAGAGTTGTGATGGCTAGACAGCGCAGCTAGAGCCGGGCAGCTCGAGCAGCGCAGATATATTGCCGTGGCAGATCGAGCTCGAGCTGCCGCTTGGGAATGCTACCTTTATCCGGTAAATAATTGTATGATTCAATTGATTTGTAAGCCTATGTAACACCTAATGATTGAAAAGCTTGCTCGTTTCTTGCAAAAAAGCTGATTGAAAAAATTGAAGGGATTTCAAAGTAAATCAAGCTATAATTTATTGATCATTGGATATAAGTTTTAATCTTTAATGATAAATATACAAGGACTTTTTTGACATAGAACAATCCAATACACATGAAAACAAGGTAGGTAAATAATTATTGGCCAAAGTAGTAAAAAAACTTGAAATTAAAGTCATTTTGGGGAGCCCGAAAATATGTTTGCGGGGGGGGGGGGGGGGAGGGGCGAAAAAGACTGTTACACCACTGGTTCGATATCATGAGAAAATGATATCGTGAAAGTCTATAAGTTACAATTGAAAATTATGGAAATTCTGTTTTATAAAAGTTCACAGTCCAAAAACTTTGCTTCCTCGTGTCTTGTCCATAATGTACTATAACTTATTCTAATAGAAAATATATTAGAATATTAATTAACTACTCCATTATAAAAACCATATTGATTTCTTGTCAATGGCTCAACAGCCCATGAAGGGCTTAGGCCTACCAGCTGGTTGACAGTTTCATATTCACTCCACTATACACGAGAGGTGAATAATCATCAACCAGGATACAGGTAACTTTTGGTTAGCACGTTGATCCTCCCAACCAAAAACTAGCTTCCATAAGCAAGTGACGGCGCGGAACACCTCTGAATAACATCCAGTTAATCACCTAGAATGTAATTCAACAATAACTATTTATCCAGAGAAAGGAAACGAGCAGCTATCTTTAGTAACAACAAGCCAACCTCCCAAAGGAGGGAAATTGATTCTCAAAACAATATGATTCTATGAGACATTATGATAATAAGAGATACTCACAAATTGTTCTTTCTACATTTCTCAGATCGCTGTAGTATGTGTGTCTCTCTGAATTGACTCCAAATCGTTCAAGCATGTCAACGACGAATCTGTTAGTCCACGTCTTCCTCCATACTTCTCGAACCCGCTCAAATGTTCCATTTGTTCATGGAGAAATAATCAGACCATTGCAGAGAACGTCCGCTTACATCATGAATACAGAGGCAAATCATTTGTTCGGATATGGTATTTTATTCTCTGCTGTACCTGTAATAAAATCAATCGAATTATTAGACGATTATTAAGAACGGAAATAGTTAAAATTGAGAAACATACACTAGAATGCAAATATTGCGATTTTTTTGTCCACGGCTCATGAGCCCACGAAGGGCCTAGGCAACCTAGGCCTACCAGCTGGTAGCCAGTTTCACATTCACTCAACTATACAGTCCGTCCAAGCAAAGAAGACACCCCGGCAAGACGAGAAAACGACTCCAGCCCGGTCAATACCGGCCCAAAAGCTATGAATTCTCAAACAGAACCCCGAGCGAATAATCATTAACCAGGATAGAGGCAACGTGTGGTCAGCACGTTGATCCTCCAACCATAAGCCAACCAAGTGGCGGCGCAGAACACCTCTGAATGACATGCAGTTAGAGTAATGTAACAAATTCTATTCCTCCAGAGACGGGAAACGACTGACTGTTTTTACTAACGATAGCCAATCTCCCAAAGTAGACTGTGATATTTACTGCATTCCTAATTGAGATAAGATTTCAAACATGTATATGTACTGGATGGCGCAAAAAGGATGCTCGTATTTGAACTAAATAGTACTGATGGATGGGGAGAGGTGACAATCGTCCCCGGCAGTCTGCATTTCGTCTATAGTTGCCAGTTTGCTACGTGATGGCACAATGGACGGTCGATTTTGTTATAGAACATTTTTCAACGATTTTGAGCACCGCCTACTCTTCCATAGAAAAATGTTGGATATTTTGTATTCCGAAGATGACGTTGTGCTTATGATGTCAGATGCGGCTCATTTCTATCATGAGAGCTAAAAAGTAAGTTTACTCTATTTCTTTGCACAAAAATAATTAACCCCCTAAACAAAGAATAGAATGGAAATCAAAAAAATTAGAAATTATTATATAAGTTACAACAAAATAAACTGAAACAAGAACTTACTTAAGAGTGGGCAGTAGTAGTCGGCCATTTGCCGAAATGCAGAATCATGCCCCATAAGAACAATTTAATTTTTATCAATTATTTGGAGCAGATAGCGCCGTTATTTATGAACATAATTTCACGTTCTCATGACATTGGAAGGATAATTCAATTCTTCAGGGGCTGGACTTTTTACTTTTTTATTTCAAGTTCATTTCAATAATTAGAGTTCAATACTTTTTTTGATAAATATTGATAAATATTAAATTGTTCTTATGGGACATAATTTTGCCGTTCGGTAGTTGACCGTCCGCTACCATCCACCCTCAAGTTTAATTGAATATTAAAAAGAATATGATACCACAGCTCACAACCTTTCAAGAATCACTAAGGCTTCCTTGACTTGTAATAATACAATATCTTTGTAATAATAAAATATTTTTGCACACAAAAGTTTTTTATTTTGTATCTGATAATACAGGACAAAACTTACCAATGGTTGTTGAAGCCTTATCCTAAGATCCATTAAATATTGAATTTCTCTCAAAGTCATAATTCTATTATTATGTAGCTTATGTAAATTAGGTTTATGTGTGCGCAGTTTTCTACTTGCCAACAACATGTAGCACCAATTTAGCTAGCATTATTAATTTGGAAAATTTAAATTAAGTTGTTATTTCACACACTTATCAAATTTCCTCTCTAAAGTCTTTCTTCTCAGGGGTAGCATATGAGAGAAAGTGGGTGTCTGAGCGAGAGAGAGAGAGAGCGAGTTGAGTTCTGTTTGTGTGTAGACGTGGAGTATTGTTTCTCAGTTCACCAAAAAGAGCTAAAATTGAGATTACAAGGATGATTTACAGCTTGTAATGTGAAAAGAGACTGAGATTGATAAATACCAATTATTTTGAAGCACTTAATAACGTGAAAAGTGACTCAGATTGATAAATTAAATTATTTTGAAGCAATTTTATAAATTCCCAAAATTTCTTGACCAGGGAAATATTCCCAAATCATAAGCTCCTTCCCACTGGGAATATTCCCAATCCACATCACTACAAATTACACAAAGTTCTATTCGATTTCTCTATGAGAATTATTTATTCATTAAATCAGGCATATCAAATAAAATAATACGTCATCTCTAAACTTCACCCCTCTCATTACTCACGCACAAGCTCAAATCTCATGTGAGCATCACTCTCAGAAATAAATTTCAAGTTAGTACTCACCTTTGCTTCAACCTGATTTTCCATCAACGACAAATATAATGAAGACACTTCATCAGAGAAATCTTCCTGAAAAATACATTTTTAAATTTAGACAAGTTTTAACTGAAATTAAATGCCTTCACTAATTTAAATTTTGTGAGAAATTTTGAAGAATGTGCGATGACAAAGTGGCTGATTTCATGAGAAATTACTAGTGTGAATGAGTTTTTGAAAGACAACCTGTAGCCTTCCAACATAACGCCACCTCAACCGAAACAACCTCACCAAAAGAATTAAGACTCAGTACATGACAAAGTTAGAAGTCCGTCCTCTATGATGAAATCAATACAGAAATGTCTGAGCATTGATGTAGAGAACATGGAAGTTATGGAAAATCTGGAAAGATGATATAGCAGACACCATCAAAACTGGCGGTTGGCTAATGATTTATTGATGCTCGGATCTATCAGGACAGTCGGCGAGTGGGCCGCAATAGCATATCGATTTGAGAGCGACTTCAGACAAACCGTTTCGTTCTGACAAATTGCTTTCAGAATTCCAGTTTTAAGAGGTACAATAATCCAAAGGAGCACCATCACCACTTTAATGAGGGAGCAGCAGAGTTGTATGTTCCCTGCAAATATTGACTTTTTAGAGAAATAGTGAGTTATTAGATACATAGACATTTCTATTCAAAAGCCAAGGTTAGGTAGTCGTTAGTTTGAAAAGTTAGAGATTAAGGAAGTTAGGGAAATAAAGAAATAGTCCCCGCAGCTCACTAACCTTAAAAACTAAGGTTATTCTTTAGTTTCTAAGGGACAAGGATGATTGATTGGTGAAGCTTAAATTAGAAAGTACAGCAATATCAACTGAAATAATACGGCTCCTCAACCTAACGGTCATATTTCAATAACAGGTAACAGTGGTAGTTTAGAATTTAACAATGAAAATCGATATCACTTTCAGAAAAATCTCCCTATACTCAGCCTATAAATGAATAGACAACAAATAAACCCTATACTTTTCTACAATAAAAATATTCTACTTACCATTCAAAGTTAGGCAACAGGGCTCTCTTGATTTACACTGAAAGCTGATGCGAAGATAATTTTTTGTTATTATTTCAACTTAATAAAACTTGGCTAAATCATAAATAATACGAGTGAAATTAATATAACTGAAGCATGTAAAGGTACCATTAGCCGAATATATGTATCTGAAAATTTTCAAAGCTAGCACACAACTCAGTTCTCACTTCTCGTTCTCAGACTCTATTCCATTCCATAATCCATTTCCATATCCATTCAAATTCAAGATGATTAGAATAGAAAACAAATAGATTTGTAGAGAGGAAAAGCTGTTTTGGAAAAATAACAATCTTGTAGGGGCGCCACAATCGATTCAATGTCGTCATTGATCACGTGATGATGAATGACGTCAAATGACCTTGATTTGCGATCAAAACGACCGGCGTTCAACACGACTGGCGACCAACCGGATACGATCCGTACTGGACACTTCACACTTCACAGTCCCGTAAATACAGTGACTAGATAAAAGACAGTGTGGCCATTGGACCTATTTTTTCCCGCGTCCGCCATGATGTTTCCAGCTCGTTTGAATCTTGTAATGGAGACTATAAGTAAAATCACTCTTTCATATTTAATAAAGCATTACTTCTTCAATACAAACGTCGTTACTATTTCTACTAATAATTTTATAATTTAAAAAATTGTTTTGGACCTTGAAGCAGGGAATGGAGCATAATATAAGTTTAATGAAGGGATGCCTATCATAACCTAAAAGGTTCCTGTGCAGTAGGTAATGACATTTTAATGCTTACGGTTAGCAGATATAAGTGAAATCTGCTCAAGTTGATGTGAATTAGATAATATCATTTTCATAATTATCGAAACATAGTAAATATTGGAATTGGTAGGCTACTCCTCAATATTTTTATCAACAATTTTTGTTCAGTTGACACCTAGCCTACCTCAGTAGGCTAATCTCAAAAAGTCAAGTTACAGTATCACTAAATTTTCAATTAGACATGTCATTTTAATATCCAATATTTCATGAGAAAATATCATATTTTCATACAAAAAATGATATAATTCATGTATAATAGATGGGATAACAATTATAGTTGAGAACCAAAAAGACTGAAGAAAATAGAATCATGATCAAAATCCTAAAATGGTCCACAGCCATAACCTTCTATCATTCTGAGAAATGATAGATGGTTATGCCGCAGCCTACTCCTACAATTTTATGTGGAATATAGTGAAATGAAATAGGTTTTATAGTTTTATACCTTATAGTGTTAGGTATGGTACCAAATATAATTTTGGGCTACAGAATTGTAACAATCTAATATGGATTAAGATTACCATAAGTTACATCATATTTTTCCCAGACATGTCCGGTTTATTGGTCATTTGAAAACGTCTGGGCGGATTTTTTAGAAATTCCTTATTTGTCCGGGGTTTTCACAGAAATGGGCAACAAACATATAGGTAATATGTAAATCATACTGGTATGGTAGCCGTAAAATAAAGAAAATAGTAAATCATACTTTTTTACTGATTTATCATAATCATAGAGATTCAAGTCGTCAGAGTTGTTGTGTCAATCCTAAGGAAATTGTATTTTTTATCAATAGGCCTATTAATAGCACTTTTAAATCTATAAGTTACCTATCTACCACATCTATAGTTTGTTCTCAAATTAATGATACGTAATAAGATTTTTTGTATTATATTTTTGTATCAATTGTCAATACGGTAGCCTAAACTTATATATAATGAAGATTTTCAAAATATGATTATTTTATCCTTTCATTGATAACAGGCATAACATACAACAAACATGCCTGGATATGTTCAGAAGAACTACATAACATGAAAAATAATTGAGTTACATTAATTTAGTAGCTCACAAGTTCCAATGTGAAAATAAAGCCTGCATGGGTAGACCATTTTAATTATTATTTTTAATAAATCTGTTCATTATTCTGAATCAATCACATCATTTTAAATATTGATGATAATTATGACAAGAATTTTCTTATAAGATAAGTCTAAGATTCAATATTCAAGCTCTCTCTCTCTCTCTCTCTCTAATATATCTAGAGTGTTAGGTCAAAAGCATATAAGTCAAAAAACCTGATTTTTCAGGAGGCAAAAAACTGATTAATTTCACTATTAATTGAAATTGTCAATGTTTCAAGTGCTTGTTCATTTGTTTTCCTCATAATAAAACAATTTATTTATTGGTTGAATAATTCCTTTCATTTTATAAATTAGATGACTTATATTATTAAGACCATTCAAATATAATGACTTATAGGCCTACTATTGTGAGCAATTCTAATGACTTGATGTATCCAATCACTAATTTCTGTAAATCAGCTAGAATCAGTTGAAATATGATATTCATAAGTTTCAATATCATTCTAGTACTACTCCCTCTATTATATATAACAATATCCTACCAAATTATGATAATGAAGTAACTTGACTTACATAGTAGAAATTTGAAAAATCATAATCACTAGCAATAAAAACTGTGAACTATGCCCTAAGAATGGAGAAATAAGAGAAAGATTTTGTTTGGAATTTCTAATTATGACTTGAGTGAATCTATAAAAAAATGCCCTCAAAAGAATTTATTCTTGAGGTATCAAATTCCACATCTTGAAAGTAGATGACTTTACCTTATTAACAAGCTACTTGAACTAACAAGAATGTGGTAAAATTACAGAACATACAACTCAAGTTACTAATAATAAAATATTAATAATTACTCATAATAAAAATTATTATACTATAAGATACACATTTTCAAGTGATAATTTATTCAACAGTGAAATTTAAATGGGAGAATATTGAGAACTAATTTTGAAGACTTGAATATCATTCAATATACCACCTCCTTTCATTTTTACAAATAGTTACTTATAAAATAATACTTTTATTCGGTTGGATAATTCTCAACTTAGCTATCTTAGGTTGATCCCATCTTAAGCCGCGTATCAACAGTCCGAGGCATGTGCTACAAATGCCTCGCTGTACAGTCTGTTGACACAAAAAAAAAAGAAATACTACTACTAGTCTACTATCTACCGCGTATCGACAGTCCGAGGCATGTGCCACACATGCCTCGGACTGTCGATACCGGGTTTGCTAGCAGCGAGGCAAACGCTGCACACAATTTGCAGCAAGCAGTGCCTGTTGCCTTGCAACGCACAACAAACAATTCTATAAACTAACCTCAAAATTGTACCACATTCCTATGCATTTTTGTGATTAAGAATTCTATTTGGGTGCAGAAGGTTCTAATAGGCAATAATAAGCATTGCCTTGAATTTTTATCTACCAATTGAGCACAAACTAACCTCCAAAGTCCAAAATATCAATTTTCAGAGCTTAGTTGCTTTGTCTCCCGCTTGATGGCGCTAGTCAATTTGTTTGCGTGCTTGCATTTTGGTTACAAAAAATGCAGATTTTTTATTACAATTATATACTATATACTATACTATAATTATAATTATTTTTGATTATTGCAGATTATATTCACACATATGCCTCAGCCATGAGTTTATACTTTTTTGCGTCACCAACTGTACTGTGAAGCATTTGTGGCACATGCCTCGGACTGTCAATACGCGGCTTGAAGGTACAATTTGGTTGGTGCGGAACGTAACAACCGTCAGCCGCAATGTAGGTTCTAATAGGCAATAATAAGCATTGCCTTGAATATTTATCTACAAATTGAGCACAAACTAACCTCCAAAGTCCAAATTATCAATTGTCAGAGCTTATAGTTGCTTTGTCTCCCGCTTGATGGCGCTAGTCAATTTGTTTGCATGCTTGCATTTTTGGTTACAAAAAATGCAGATTTTTCATTATAATTATCTTTATTATAATTATATACTATACTATAATTATAATTATTTTTGATTATTGCCAATTATATTCACACATATGCCTCAGCCATGAGTTTATACTTCTTTTACGTCACCAGACTGTACTGCAAGGCATTCGTGGCACATGCCTCGGACTGTCGATACGTGGCTTTAGGCCTATATATTTTCTTCATTACTTTTCAATCATCATCAGAACCATCTTAAACAAAAAACCAGATAAAATCAAGTAGTAGTTTTATATAATTACATAATTTTAGTCTCTCTAGTACAAAAAATATTTTTGGAGCCTACATTCTCAATTATAACTTTTGACACCTAATTATTCAACTTTTTCACCTCACTAGTGGGTATGGAGTACACCCCCCCCCCTAAGGCCACATGGTGTCCGGTTTTTTGACCCAAGCAATATGGTAACCCTAATATAGATAGCCTACAATCTGCTACTACTACACATTTATATTACCGTTCCTGAAAATTAGCTACTGGCATTGAGAACCTGGGATTTTATACTTATTGCATTTCTGAACGTTGAACTTGTATTATCATTTTACAGTAATAATTGGAAATGTTCTATTTGAAGTGGGACTCTACAGATATTTGATTATTTTGCACAAAACTGTTACTGTTCCTAAAAACTATCCAGCATAATCTGGTTTACAGGTCTGTGGTTACTGGTTAGTCAATGAATTGTTGAAATTCGAACATATAATTTAATTGCAATGAAAATTTTGGAAATGTTGGAAGTAACCTGGAAGTAAAATTAAATAGAAATACTTGAAGTTCTTTCACACCAGACTAAAAAAATCGGTTACGGTACTGCTACTGCCGATTTTGTTACCAATCGGGGCAAGGATTCTCATCTTACTTATATAC
Source organism: Sogatella furcifera (assembly GCA_017141385.1). NCBI lineage: Eukaryota > Metazoa > Arthropoda > Insecta > Hemiptera > Delphacidae > Sogatella > Sogatella furcifera. The sequence continues at coordinate 34,175,640 of CM029548.1, read as the reverse complement.
TTGCCCTGAAAATTAGCCGGTATAAACTGTAACTGTGATTAGTTATTGTTGATAGTTGAACTTGAGTATAAGTTGAACGATAGTATATTAATTTAATGATTAAATAGTGATTGTTAAGGTTATCCATGCTTCTTGAAACTGCAGTAAGTTACTAAATATTGATTAATAATGTAGGTACTTATACTTGCTTTGCAGCTCACTCACTTTTTGTATGAGTCGCGGACGCGTTTTGAGCAATGGTGGTCATCTTCAACGCTTTGAGTCTTAGTAAGGAACGCCAAAGATGAGCACCATTGCTTGAAACAAGTCCGCGACTCAAACAAAAGGCTTATAGGCTTCGTCAGGTTTATACTATACTACGATTTATGATATAGATGTGGAACTATCCACTAACTTATGTATATATCCTTTGTAGCAACCGCAGCCTAACTTTAAGCCTCACCTTATTTGACATCTTCTAAACCTATAAGTATGGGTGGTGAACATCAACTTGAGGGTGGGCGGTGAGGATGGCAAAATCAATCCCCATAAGATCAATGTAATTTTTATCATTCTTATGGAGCAGATAGAGCCTCTATTTATAGACAGAATTTTAGGTTCTTCATGTCATTGGAAAGAGAATTTAATTCTCCAGAAGCGTGACTTTTTACTTTTATATTTTTAGTTTATTTCAATAATTAGAGTTTAATACTTTTATAGTTGATTAATTATACAATAATCATTAAAATAGACTAAAAATAAAAAAAGTGAAAAGTCACCCCCCTGGAGAATTGTATTCTCTTTCCAATGAGATAAAGAACGTGAAATTCTGTCTACAAATAGAGGCTCTTGATTTTGCCGTTCAGCAGTTTGCCGTCCACTACCATCCACTCTTAATTAGCTAAATTAGAACACAAAGGACATAGTATTATACATTTTATTGATATAGGTCAGCAACTTATTTATTAATAAAAATCAATATGGCAATATGATAAAATTTCAAAAAAATCATAGACCCATGTCCTAACCTAACCTTTCTATATTCATCATGACTAATTCAATTTTCAATAAACTACCGGTACCGTATCTCAAGGATATGCATATAATTGTCAATCTGTCTATAGTCTGTCCAAGCAAAGAAGAGCCTCTGGCAAGTTGAGAAAATGACTCCAGCTCGGTCAATATTGGTTCAAAAACCATTGATTTGGTCTCAAATTGTTGATCAGAATGTTTTCTACAATTGAGACAAAATCAATGATTTTTGAACCAATATTGACCGAGCTGGAGTCATTTTCTCAACTTGCCAGAGGCTCTTCTTTGCTTGGACAACTGTATCTACCTATCCACCTACTAATAATAATAATAATAATGATAAAGTACCGTGTGACCTTGTTGGCTAAGGTCTAGTGCCAGAGTTTTCAGGTCGTACCTGATCAGTTTTATGGCCTCTGACATGACCTGACAACTGCCTATTAGGCAGCTGGGAAGGATGGCTTAACATATTCAATCATTTTCTTAATGCAAATGCAGTGTAATGAAATCATTACAAACAATTAAAATACAAGCAAATCAAAAACAATAACCATATATGGTATGTTTCAAGTGAATTTTAAATCTGTATTACCGATTGGGAACTCATTTTAATTGTGGAATTTTGATAAATTGGAATCAGCATTTAGGAAAATGAGCTATCTCTAATCAAGAATAGGCTAATATATGTATGAAAGTTTCAAGGCAATTACCGTAGACTAAGTAAGTAAAATAGTAGTAAGTTATAGTGTAAACTGTCTAGGCTACAGTATATCAAACTGCAGATAATTCTACATTGTAGTTTTTAAATTGTGAATGAAATGATGTATATGCTTTTTAAAGGTGTAATATTGTATATAATTGATAAAGTTGTATAATTTAACAGTTCATAGACATATTATAAAATCCTAGCCTAGCCTAAATCTAAAAATTTATTTGTTTCAAGACAAAGATGGGAACACAAGAATTCAAATAGCAGTAGCCTACCTCTTCTTCATGTAGGCATGTATCAAAAAGATTTTTCAAGCAGTAATAAGAATGACAACAATGGCCTAAAAGTAAATTATTTTATTCATTTATTTGACAAAATACATTTCTTAATAGATAAAAGACAGACAATAATTGTTCAAAACGTCTTATTTCCAGTTTTTGTTAAATACTCCAAATGAAGGTGTAGCCGGAGATAGGTGGGGTGATTGTCAGAGAAACGATGGATTGAGAAAAACGCCCTTTATTCTCCGCCCTTCCTGGGGCACAGTTTTGTGGTTGATAAACCCTTAAATCTAATATTCTATTATCTAACTTACAAGTAATGGATAAAATATGATTTAAGAAATAAACTCCTTAGATGAAAAAAAAAGATTAGAATTTTGTTGATAAAAATATTTAAAAAAAAAAATTGAAATTGATTCAAAGATAATATTGGTGGAAGATTGCTGTCTGCAAAATTAATTGTGAATTACTATGGGCCAGAACGGACACTTTCATACCACTACTCAGATCCGCGCCAGAACCGGCAAAATCAAACTACTCTAAATTTTTGATAAAAAAAAAAATGATTTAGGTAAATTTAAATTCAGAAAAAATTTAGCCAAACTGGAAAAAATAATAATTCTATGACAGCTGTATTAAGATCAGCAGTTAACTTTAAGAGCCCCTGCTCAAGCCACCAATGATAACAAGAAAAACAAACGTTATACACAATTGTTAAATTTTGATTACTTCAATTTAAATCATACACAAATATTACCCATAATCGTTCAATAACGCAGTGTTCATGAAATTGACAACAAATTTGAATTTTTGCAACCTAAACTAACACTGAACTCAATCTTAAATAACCAAACCTTACAATAATAATAAAAGGACTTAATCTTGCAAAATTAAAGAACTTAACTTCAAGATGATTCAAACGAGAATAAAGAACTTACTTCTACAGCTCCACATAATTTAACGTGATTGATTGGCAATATAATCTCAACACACCCTATACCTAGCAAATTGATGGACAACGATGTTGACAATCAAAATAATTTCCTTCAACTTAGAGTCCTTCAGATAGCGTAAACGAATATTTCAAAATCAATTATTAAACTAAGCAACCTCACTGATACACAAACACAGTAACCTATCGTGAATAAAATAAAACAAACACCGAACGCAAGTTCATGATTAACATCAAACTGTTTGCGCGAAATATTCAATAATTGCCAAAATCCTTTTATAAAACAAAGCCTAATCCTAACCAAATTTACTTTGACAAATCATCGAATTTATCATCAATTTATCAAATGTCCACAAATTTGTATCTACCTTCTATATATAGAACCTATTACTAACAAGGAGATTTATTTATTAATAAAATTTATCAGAAATATCTATTAGAAAATCTATTAATTTATTCCAAAGTTAGTTAGAATAACTTAAATTTTATACCAATGCCTAGTCCTATATCAAATCTTAGTCCTATCAAAATTACCTTTATATTATACTATAAACTATCCTATAAAATTATTTATTTATATTTCCATAATCTGGTTCTCAAGCTCTTTAGTAGTTAAATTATTCAATAATTGAGCACCGCTCACTCTATTGAGAATCCCGTCTCAACTTTACTATTTAATTACAACCTTAATTCTCCTATTCTCCATTAAATTAAATTATCCATAAAACTAAGACAAATAAATCCAATGAATAAGAGAAAAATATGCCTGACCCCTTGTTAACAATAGCCTACTGTACTTTCGGTGTCCAGGGTATTACAAACAAAACAAAACAACGATTTAGAAAACAGATTTGGAAAACAAGTCGGAATGGATTTAAATTAATTGAAGATAAAAGAATGAATGGGTTGTCAAGATACCACCGAAGTAGTCATCAATCTAATAAATTTTTCCTTTTGTATTCACTCACCCTAAATTATCAAACAGCTAGCCCCAAACATTTCCGCGGAACACGTCCGTACCTCGTCAACGCACACCACTCACTGACTAAGAGCTCTCCAAAATTTTTCACACGCCGTGGAATATTTTTGGCAACTTGGTCCGTGAGCTGGCGCCCTCTAACGATTCATCAGGGAATTATAAATCAAAAAGAAAATCAATAAGAACATTAATTTTCTTTTTGAGTGACAATTACACAGAGGAGACATTCGGGATGGCCCACTGTAAGACAATACCCACTGCTGAGGCAGCAGTTTCCGCCGCCGGAACAACATCCGATGTGGCTCAAAGTACAGCAGGCTATTGTTACACATTAATTCGGTTTTATTAAATTGTCTACCAATGGATTGAAAAAAAATAAATTAATTTTAATTGTTTCCACACTATCACACAGCTCCCCTCCCCAGAGAAGAGCTGGTCCTCCAGCTCTGCAGTCAAGTGACCCAGGTGGTCACCTAGACATGGTCATCTTGATCTTGGGCTTTCCTTAGCTGCATCACAACTGCCTCTACTGTGGTACTGGGAGCACCACCAGGTGGCTTGGCAGCACTGATGTCGTCCTGGATAGTCGCCTCAGCTCCAGCCTGGCCTTGACCACCAACGCCATGGTGTAGGTGTCGTCCCACAAGGATGGCAGCCAGGGAGGTGGCTACCAGTAGGCCTCCTCCAAGGATCAGCCCCCATGCTGTTCTGGAATTGTAGTTCTGCTCCTGGTCCCACCCATCCAGTTGTTCTTGGAAATCTTTAAATGGTACTTCTGGCAGTCCAGCTGGCCCCTGCCAGTATGGACCTCTCCGCATCACTTTTTGTAGCAGGTGTTGCACCTCCTTGGTGCTTGGCTGGCCTTGGGTTGTCAGGATCAAGGCAGTGGGTGCAGTTAAGGTGTTTATCTGCTTGTCCAGGTGCACCTCACCCACCTGCCGGGTTGTTGGCAGCAGGTCGTACTGGTCAGTGGACATTACACAACCAGCAGAGGTCTTCATCTCTCCAAGCCCATGGATGATGGTCTGTTTGACTTCTGATTTGCCACCCTGGCGGCAATGTGAGTTGAGCCTTCTCTCCCCTTGGACACTGTAGACCCAGGTCTGTCGTGGGATGTCCCATACCCAGGTATCAGGTGGAGTACCCAGGATAGCAGTCCTGGGGCAGAGGCGTAGGATGTCATCAGTCTCTCCAAGATACAGGGCACTCAAGCATGATAGATGGTGTCACTTGAAGATGGCAAGTTCAGCAGGGCAGATAGTTGGCTCTCCTGCAGAACACCTAGCCAGGTATTCAGGGTTGGGTTCAGCATACCGCTGCTAGTCCTCACTCATCAGCAACAGCTCTCCACCCAGATGGAATTGGGTCGCCAAATTGGTTACAGGGTCATGAACTGGTAGTATGTGCGCGCAAAACAACGTAAAGCGCCTACCCGCCGCGGTTAAAGGGAGATCCACAACACTTTGACTGAGCCCAAGATGGACATGGCTCGAGTCTGCGTGGCCTGGTAGTATGGGTAGGCCTCATCTACACCCGCAATCAGCCCCAGTTCCTGTGGTAAACTTGAGCAAACCCTTACAAGCAAGGCTCTCATCTCTGATGAAGATATCAAGCTAACACTTAAATTACCCTGTGACACCTTCTCAAGAGCGGCTAACAAATTATTCAAATCACTTAAACTCAACATAATGGCTAACTCTAAGTCTTGCAGTTTGGCTGTTACATTCACAAAAGTCTTAAGTATTACTTCACTATCACTAACCTTATGATCTATATTATCAATCCATTTTGCAAAAATTTCTGTACTCTCTTCCAGTTTCTCTGTCATTTGTTTTATGTTGGCAGAGTTCACCTCTGCTCGCCTTGTCAATTTCCTTGTAACTGTTAACATTTCCTTTTGGATATGGATTACATCTGTTGTCTTCTGATTGGTATGTTCTAAACTCCTTTGTACATGAATGACATCATCTTCCTCAGCTGTCCCAAATAACACCTGCAACATCTTTCCTCCAAGGTTGATGAGTCCTCGCCTTTCTCGTCCAGTTGGTAAAAGCTCCATCAAGGCCTGCCCTGCCTCCTCCAGTTGTTGCCCTGATTGAAGTAGCCTCCTTAGAAACCCTTCATGCACTCCTAGATCAGGGATGCGTTCAGTAGCCTTCCACCACATTTTCTGGGTATCCTCAATACGCATACGTAGATTGGCAATCCCATGGCATATCTTGGTAATGTTCAATGATACAATAATCCTCCATCAATCTCCAGTCAGCAGGATCTCCTTCTGCTGCACAAAGTGGACACCTACCTCCTTAGACTCGGCTCCTAGGATGTGCACCAAGCCTGCAAAGAAGTTCAGCTTTGTTAACATCTACATTCTCCTTAATATCACTCCATTTTCACCCAATTCCACTCCAATTTTCCACCCGATTTCACCAATATTCCACCTATCATGTTACCTCCCGGGCATGCCAACTTCATCTCTTACTCTTATCACCTCTTCTCTTACCTTCACCCCTCCTTTGTTTCAATCACCTTTTCCTTGCCTTGCTCTCTTCTTTATCTTGCCTCCCCTGCCTTGTTGATTCCTCCTATCTCCCTCATTGACTGCATTTTCTATTATATTCATTCTGTTGCTATTTTATTTTCTATTTCCTGCCTCTCATGGTCCTGTCCACTTCCTCTGCAAGCACCCCCTACTCAGTCCAAGAGTAACTTACAGGATCCATGAACAGTTAGGTGAGGGTCCGGGCCCTATTCCGCAAGGGATATGGTGAGCGGTCAGTCTGATCTTCAGCCTCTCTTGCCCTAGGCTGATAGGTTACATCCTGGGGGTCATCTACCTGCACATCTGGGCTGGACAAATCAAACACCTCATCTTCCTCTGGTTCCACTGCTGGTGCCACTCCTTCGGGTGGTCTTTCTCCTTCCCCCTCCTCTTCCTCATTATCTTCATCCTCACTCACTCCTTCCTCTTCCTCCTGATCCTCCCTACTTTCATCATCTGATTCCATATAGGGCTGGTATTCATCAATATCCTCATCTTCTCCTGTTATTTGTTGTGTGGTCAGGGTTGTAGGTGCTTCCTCTTCCCCTTTCTCCTCCTCCTGATCTTGAGTGCCTACACAGGGCTTCAAACGGTTGATGTGAACAATCATCTGCCGTCCATCAGGTAGGAGCAACATATAGTTCACATCTAATAATCTCTTCTTCACCTCATATGGTCCTGTCCAAGGATGGTGGAATTTCTTGGCATCTCCAAGACGTACTGCTGGATTGTGCAGATATACACGCTGCCCTTCCTTGAAGATTTGTTGTTTATGATTATGGTTAGCAGTCTGGATCCTCTTTTCTGCTGAGTTGATGGAGTTTTTCATAGCAACCTCATATGCTTCCTGAAGCCTTTTCTGTAGTTGCCGCAGATGATCCTCCAACTGGCTCCCTTGAAGATCCTTAGGGATGTAAAAGTCTCCAGGTAGAATCATATCCCGACCATGTTCCAGGTAGAATGGGGAGTATCCTGTTGCTGAGTGCACCACTGACCGATACGCCATCAGGGCATATGGTACCCACTGATCCCAATCTGACCCATCCCTTTGTACAAACTGGGATATGCTGTCTGTCAATGTGCGATGGACCCTTTCCAATCTTCCATTGCTTTGGGGGTGGTAAGCCGTGGTTTGTAGTTTATTGATGCCCAGAAGCTTGCAGGTGTTGATCATGAGTTCTGAGACAAAGTTCCTTCCCTGATCAGTCAGCAGGCGTTCTGGAACTCCATGTCTGGTGATGATTGACTGGACAAAAGCTTTTGCAACAGTCTCTGCTGTTTGATTAGGTAATGGAATTCCTTCAGCATACCTGGTAAAATGGTCTATGAAGCTCAGGAAGTACTTATTGCCATTGTTGCTTGTTGGCAAGGGACCTACAATATCTAAACTTATCATCTCCATAGGTTGTGAGGGCTCATATGCTTTGACTAATGGTGCTGTTAAAGAGTTGGGTGTTTTACGTACAGCACATGGATGGCACTCAGCCACATATTTCTTCACATCTTCAGTCAACCCCTTCCAGTGATAGCACTGTTTTATCCGGGCAATGGTCCTTTCAGTTCCTGGGTGTCCAGCCCAGGGGGTGTCATGACACAACTTCATGACCTGCCTCCTTAGCTTTTCTGGAACAGCCAACTTCCAAGTGGTTTTATCTGGGTTGCCCTGGGTCCACCAAATGATGTTGTCCTCCTAACATCCTTGACCGGTATTCAGTATGCCTTGACACCATTTATCCTTGTCCTGTGCCAGTTGGATTGTATTTTCTCCCAATTCCTCCACCGTTTTCACCTCCATCACTTGTCTACTGAGAGCATCTGCATTGGAATGATGTTTTCCTGGCTTATGGAGTACTGTGTAGTCATATTCTGCAAGTCGCAGTGCCCACCTAGTCAGCCGTGATGATGGATCCTTCAGACTGAGCATCCATCTCAGAGCTGCATGGTCAGTGATCAGGGTAAAGGCACGCCCCAGCAGGTAGCAACGAAATTGCTTGGTTGCCCACACTACTGCCAGCAGCTCTTGCTCTGTAGTTGAGTAGTTCTTCTCCGCTGCATTTAGTTGTCGACTGGCATAAGCTATTGGTTGTTCACCTACATCAGTCAATTGCGACAATACTGCCCCTAGAGCAGTGCCTGATGCATCAGTGGCCAATAGGAATGGCTGGCTAAAATCTGGGTATATAAGCACCAAGCTTGAGCACATCTTATCCTTGAGTTGTTGGAATGCTGTCTGTTGGTCCTCTCTCCAGCAAAAGGGGGTATCCTTTTTAACCAAGCTGGTAAGTGGTTTTGCTAAATTGGCAAAGTTTGGGATAAACCTTCTGTAATATCCTGCTAATCCTAGAAATCCCCTCACTTCCCGCAAATTCCTTGGCTGTGGGTACTCTTTTACTGCTTTGATCTTCTCAGGGTCAGGCTTAACTCCATCCTTGCTGACAACATGCCCTAGGTACCCAACCTCCTCCTTGGCAAAACTGCATTTCTTCAAATTCACCTTCAGGTTTGCTTGCTGCAGAATATCAAAAACATGGCCTAGTCGAACAGCATGTTCTTCAATACTTTCACTGAAGATGATCACATCATCCAGATAGACAAGGCATTCTGTCCCCTTGATACGAGATAGCAGTTGATCCATCATCCTCTGGAATGTTGCTGGAGCACCTGTCAAGCCAAAAGCCATTCGCTCATACTGGAAATGCCCACCAACTGTAGTAAACCCAGTCTTTTCTCGATCCTCTGCTGCAATAGGAATTTGATGGTAGCCACTATGCAAATCAATAGTGGAGAAGTACCGGCTTCTTCCCAGATTCTCCAGAGTTTCATGGATCAATGGCAATAGGTAGGCATCTGCTTTTGTAATTTCATTTAATGCCCTGAAATCAGTGCAGAATCGCCATTTTGTTGGAAACGCGGAATTGGCTGTATGTGGATTCCTCTGTATATGGAGGAATCCTGTCGAAAACAGGAGGCCACTGTATCCTGGTTTAAAGTGGAGTTCACTGTATGCGAAAAAGAGGAGTAGTCTATATTGATATAGCGAGCGCTGGAAACCAAATCTGTTCAAAAGCGGCGTTCGCTATATGTCTCTCACTGTATGATGGCGTGTAAGTGTGTCGTCGACAAACCGAAAAATGCTTCAATTTATGGCCCACAATATTAGTGATGGGCGATACAGGCCAGTGTATCGATACAGCGTATCGATACGCACATCACTACACACAATATTAAAATATGAAAGAGCCTTTAACCTAAAAGTACTGTATCAATAACATCACAAACACTTTTATATTGTTGAACTATAAAAGTGTTGATTTTATCTTTATTGTATCTTATTGAACCAATATTCTATTGAAACGGTTATTTGTTGGACCTATGATTTAACTCAACATCTTGAATACAAAACAATAAGTACTGGTAAGTAAACAGTAATAAGTAATCAAGTAGAATGTTTCAAAGTTATTTCTACATTTTATTTTTATATTGGAACTTGGGAGCTACTAAATTAATGTAATTATTTCTCATAATCTGAAGTTTTTACTGAAAATATCCAGGCATGTTTGATGAATGGTATGCCAGCTCATTTAATAAATGAAAGGATGAAAGAAACATATTTTGAAAGTTAACCAGTATTACTAGTCACTATTAACCATATTATACAGTAGTAATATTACTATTGACTATTATTGATACAAAAATATAATGCAGAAAATATTATTCACTTTCATCTGAGAACACACTAATAATAATAATATTCGTGTAACCTGGCTGGCTCAGTTCTGGTGTCAGAGTTTTCAGGTCGCTTCTGATCAATTTTAGGACCTCTGGCTTGACTTAACGTCTGTTTTTAGGCAGCCAGGACCAACGGCTTGACGTGTCCCAAAACACGGGAAGTGGCCTGAGAAAAATGTCTGGTCTGACCTGGGCTATAGGCCTATGAGTTGCCAAAAAACGCATTACAGGCATGTCGTAATTGATAACCTCATAATTAACCCCAACTGCAGCATATACTATCTATTGTTTATAATTTCTTGCTTCGACTAGGCCTATAATTCTCTAAAATAATCCAAGATTGAAAGAGCAACATATTGAACTAGTCAACAGAAATAGACTGGACTTTGTTGTTAGGTTATCTAACTTGAGTTTTAGGCTATCAAATCAATTAGCCTATTGCTAAATAATGGGTAGGCCAACTTATAGATATTTATAGCCTACCATTAGATATAATTTAATACAAACTATTGAAGACCTTTTATAGAAGCCTACCTAGGCTACTCAAATTTGACAAATGTACACATCTTGAGAAAAAAATGATAATCAGAATAATTTTGTTCTTCCAATTGTATCCTACATTGAACACAGACGTGACACTAAGTTAATTTTTATTAACTTATATTTATGATTATGGTACCGCGTATAATGATTGAATAAACTGAATTTTCTCATTCATCCTTACCCTGTCAAGAAAGTATGCAGAACTAGCTGACCGGTAACTAGATTGAAAATATAGAACTTGAAATAAGTTAGTTGTATCATCACAGAGTGTTAGCCATTATTCAATTTTTATTGGCATTTGCAAATTTTCAATTATAATTTTAAAGCATGGAAATTGTTCCAAATAAGTTGATTTACCGTGTATTTTTATTTCAGGCAATCGACTATGTTTTTCGTGGATGAAAAAAGGACTCTAGACACATGAAAGTAAACCCAGAATGACAAGTGATCCAGCAAATTTGGAGCTGCATAGTATGTGAGCATTTGTTTTTATTTTTAATATAAGTTAAGTAAGTACCTAAAGAGTTTGACAGTGGGAGCGGCGCTCCCATAGCCCACTTTTTTCTCAAGAGTATCTTTTCTTCTGAGCGGCTTCATTCTTTAGAATTGTTTTATAAAAAACAGCTACAAAATATTGCCCAGATTTGCTAAAAGCGCTGCAATTTAAGTTTGATTTTTAAAAATTTCTCTGAGGAGGGCACGTGGACCCCCTTCCCCCTGGTGAGCCAGTTCACCCACAGCTCCCATACCATACCATTTTTAGAATTCAAGCACTGAAAAAGTATAATAATAATCTATAAGTAAGTATATAATAAAATAATAATAATAATACTTACTACTGTAACTTTGTAAGTATAGAATCTCATATTAATGTGAATTCTTCAAGAGGCTAATAACTTTTATTATGAAGTGTAGAGGCCTAGAGGGAACAAAAAATTTTTGAATTGCAATCTAGAAATGCTTGATATGACAAGTGCGTCCTTTATTTAATTTATCGATATATCCAACTTAAGCACCTGATATTAGCAACAAAAGGTAATTCATATAGTCTATAGTCTTTTTTATTCATATAGATGTTTGGTTGCCATCTCCAAAGCACTGAATTGTTTATAGCATTTAATAAAGTCAAACAAAATATAGCAAACCGTTTCTATACAGTATCATAGCAGCCATTCATCAGTTTTTCCACTATCATTTTCTGTCAGAGCACAAAATTTTGATGAGTTTCAAATTTACAGAAACATTAGGCTACTGTTTGTTTGTCAATGGCGCAACAGCCCTATGAAGGGCCTAGACCTACCAGCTGGTTGCCAGTTTCATATTCACTCCACTATACAGCCCGTCCAAGCAAAGAAGACACCCCGGCAAGACGGGAAAACAACCTCAGCCCGACATTAGGCTACTATTCAAGTAAAATAAAGTTCAGTTGGCCTCACTTTTAAAAAATGGCCTCACTTTTTAAAAAACTTTTTAGAATACTTCATTTAAATATTTGTTTATCTAGAGCAGACAATAAGTCATCCAACCTTATCAAATTGATGTCAGATTAATTTTGATTCATCTACAAGATCCAATGTAGCCTACATTAGGCTAACTCATATATTTTCCATTAATCTGCACTTTCAGTTCTTCTTGTAGGTACCTAATGTAAAATTTCAATAAGTTAATTGGATCAGGATTCTATTTCCTTTCAGCAGCTACAAAGAAAGAGATGTTGAGTGAATGCAGATGCTCAGATCCACCTGAGAGTTTTTATGATGATTTTTTTTATGATCTAGAAGTAATGAAAATAATTTATGAGATGTGATCAACCAATGATAGCTAGGTTGAGAATTATCCAACCAGATGGAAGAATATTATTTTATAAGTTATAATTTCATACTACACACATAGTGCACTTACTACCATAGGCCTACTGCATTCACACTTTTGTTGTTTGTTATTCTCCTGCCTGTCTTTAGGGATGCATCTTATCTTATTCCTGAATTTGCCTCTGTCCTCATCCAATATTTTCATAATAAATCATTCTTGTTTCAGGTGAAGGATCTGAGGGAAATAGGTGGCCACAATATGGGGCTTCAGTTTAAAATTTTGTCATGTTATCATGAAAATGTGATAGGTCGAACGAAAAATGTTTTTTCAATGCTGCAGACGAACTGCTCAAGTGATTTGGTAAGAAAATATTTCTATTTCATGCAATTTTGTAGGCTATATCAGACACCAAACGCTGTTTTGGGTGTCTCTACTACGTTATGGAACCTACTAACAGCTGATATAATGCATCTATTGTCTCTTTTTATTTTAAAAACAACATCTAGGCATAGCTAAATAACAACTCCAATTGACACCATGAGGTGTTGGAGCAGACAAGGGAAGGAACAATATACACAGTATCCTTCAGGCTAAAACAAACAGAAAATAGGTGAAATGTCGAATTTTCCTCAGTTTTTCAGTGATCCACCATTCTATTATTTCATAATTTTTTATCATTTCTCGTTGATGAATGAACATTTCTTATAAAATTTGGTGGCTTGGGTATATAAGTATCACATCTAAAAAAAATTTTGTAGGTACAAGTTTGTTATAAATATAAGCAACGGCCATAAATATTCAAGTTAACAATAGAAAATTCATCTCAAATACAGTAACTCAATGTTATATTGCATTAGGTATATTATTAAAAATATTATGTGTTGCTTGTTTGAGTAAATGATAACCCGTTGATCTGCTATCAGCACAATCACATAGTTACGGTCACCCCGTATTTTGGAGGGGGCAATAGGCCATCGGTCCTGACAACCAAAAAATAGTAGTCGTCATCTCTCATCATAAGCCCTCTCACTTTATATTCGACATGCCCTTTCATGCACAATTCTAAGAACTCATGTGGGCATCACTTGGAGAAAATAACATCAGCTATTATTGAGGATACCGTACATTAATTATTGTTAATAATAATTTATGGCTAGTTCTTCATTTTGGTTGTTTACAGCCAATTTTCACTAAAACTTTTATTTCTGAAATTTCTAAAATGGCGGCTGACTAAAACTTTGAATTTACTGTTGAAATTATCGATTTTACAGAAATGTGTAACACTTTAAGAATTTAGAGCTTTAAATTTTGAAGAAAGTAGTACCGTATCTTATTTTGTAAAATTCAATCATAAATAATGACAATAATCAGTTGGCTTTTTGCAATCTAATTAATCAAATAATTATTAAGTTGAAGCTACTACAAATCTGTTGATATCTCCTAAATGGTTTGACATACCGCAGTCTTCACCAATAATTTTATCCTAAAATTATGTAATGAGATCATGTCGGATTATATATACGACTGTATATTGTGATGATAAGTTATTATTTCTCTCTTTGATTCACCACCCACTAGAGTACATGAAAAATGAATGAAAATTGGAACAGCAGAGTCCCCTTAGCCTGCCACACCCATGCACATTGCTATTTCGTCAGGTATGTCATGGAAATATAAATTAATTCGTATAATTATAATAAGCTAAAATTCAACAGTGCATCAAGTCTCTGGATTATTTTCATGCTTTCTACTCTAGTAGATCGAACGAAAATAGTCCGATGAAACTTTGATGTAGGCCTACCATTGCCAATTCAGCTGATTTAAAAATACAAACCAATGTAGGTAGTAAATTTACTCTAGTATAACGCACGAATATAGTCCAATGAGACTTGATGTATCGTTGTCAATACAGCTGATCATAAATGAAAATTAATGTGTATTTTCATATTCACCTGATGAAATGGTAATACCTATGGTTGTGGAGGTGAGGGTGGACTCTACTGTTCCATTTTCCATCGGATTATTTTTGTGCTGTGTTCAACTCCAATAGAATTGTAATAGGGATAGCTTTTCATCTGTAATGGATGTTGAACTCGTTAAAGTTCAAACTGCTTTAAAGTTATGTTTATAGAACACAAATACCTACTAATCAAATGAAAATTATTATTCTAATAGATAACATTTCGCCATAATACGCATTTATTTGGGAAAATTTTAATTTTTGATACAATCTTTTTTCTTTTTTCAGGAACATAAGGTTTCTGTGGGCGTTGATAGGACGTGTGGTTCCGAGGACGAGTGAAAACATTGGAAATTTAGATCAAATGATTGGATTGAATTATTCTATAACACATACATCTTGTAATTTCATGTTTCCTAATTAATAATATTATTTTATGAACCATTAGAATATTTTCCCAATCTTTATTTAATGCAAATATGAAAATAAATATCTTTGATTACATTTTAAAGCTGTTTACTTCTTTATTGAGCCCATAAAATTGGGTTTCCTTTGGAACTCCAGTCAGAAAATTGTACTGTAAAGTATAGCATTTCTCAATTAGTGTGAGATCGGCCGGCTGTGCTGTGAAATTTCTGATCAAAGCTGGGTTGATAAAAAGTTGGAAAAATATTATCCAGAATAAAAGGCAAAACTTGAATACACAACTCTTAAAAATTGCAGAATAAGTTTCAGGGAATGTGTGCGATTGTAACGACTACAATTAATTTACTAATTATTAGGAAAAGAAGTTCATCATTTTATCTCCATAATCGTTGAAGTTGCAAACTTTAAACTGGTTTCATTAAATTCCTTAGCTAATTTTAAATAGGAATTGATAATTTTAGAACTCAAATAAAGCCTCTAAAATTTTTTTTTCACAATTGTTATCTCAGAAACAAAGAGTTTTTGGGTGTTTGTCCCATGGAACTTTTTCCTCTACTTTATGCAAGGAATCAGCATGAGAAGTATTGCACATTCCTCCTGAAACATCCGGTACAATAACTATTATTGTTTCGAAATTATCATAATCCTTTATAAAGTTCAAAATTTGTTCAGTTTTTCCTTGTGAGTGGAAATTTGTTAAAGTCAAATGAAATGAACTAAAGTGGCATATGGTCAAGGTGTATAGAATAGTAGAGGTGAGGCGGAGTGAAGCAGCTGGCTGTGAAAGTTATAATTTTGACGTCACGGAGTTCCTCTAGTCAAAAATTTTTCATTGATTTCCCTATCCTAGACAAAAAACTGCGCCTTTTTTTTCAATTTACAAATTACAGAATTGTTTGATAGGCGAATTTCTTATATGAGCTTGTAGAGAATTTCAAGACCTACATATTGAGTGATTTGAATCTATAATTTACTCAAATTTAACATGAGAGAAAGTCCGTTAACGTGTGTCGGGAATACTCTGCAGCTGGGCTAAAGCAAATTATGAATAGCAATGCTATCGAATGCAATAATATTATAAATGTATCTTATACAATAGCATTACTACTCTTAATCGCATCAGCCCAGCTGCTGAGCATTCCCGAGACACTATAACTCTGATGATAAATGATTATTCCCGTGTACTACAATTGTTGGAATTGTGTACATTATTGGATTTTTTTTCATTGTATATTTTTAATTCTTTTTTTTGCGTTATCTTGGAGAAAATTCAGAAAACGATATTTCGTGAAGAAGCAATTGAATTTTTTAGGTATTAAAATAACACAAATTGTTACAAAACTATTTCATGATGTTAGAGTTGTCATTTAGCTATGCCTATAGATGATGTTTTTGAAATCAAAAGAATCACATAAATGAAGACCTTGACAACATTGATGATTGTTTCAAAGCATATGGCCTCTCTCAATCTTAACAAGACTTATCTAACGGAATTGAACCATACTTAGCAGAATTTCAATCATTCGAAACTCAATAGTGTTTTATTTTTGTTTCTCGAGGGTAATGCCCATTGACTCTTAAGATTGTGCGTGAGTAATGAGAGATTACTACATTTTAGGTAGTTGGTACCGACGGCTTATTGTCTCCTCCGAAATAAATCTATGTAATTGTGCTGTGCTCAGCATATTTTTTTCCCAGTCATGACTCGAACTCGGATCCTTGTGGTTATCAGACCTGCACGTTATAACTTACTCTAACAAGCCACCCAAATTGAAACAATTCAATCGATAAAATCCCTGGGAGTTACAATATAGGGTAATCATAATACTGTAAATGAGAAACTAAATTGGAAGGAACCTATTAAACCTATATAACCTGTTCTTCTTGGGACAAAAACACTCTTATTACTGTTCAATGAGTAATGAATATTCCAATCTTTGGTGTGGAAATATTTTCTGAGAAAATTATCTACTGTGACAGCTGAAAAAAAATCCAATGAAAAAAATGGCCTGAGATCAAGAGATAAATAAGGTACTGGTACCGTACCTGCTAATTGGGTTTCCGAATAACAATAATATTCTTATTTGCCTGCCATCTACATTTATAATATAGCCTCTGCTACTTTTTTATCTAGAACAATAAATTATTTCAATTTTGCACTGACAAACATAATTATTCTACATGAACATGCCTCTTATGATAAAACCCATCTTATTCTAGAATGAGATTATTACCGGAGAACATTTGAAAAATTACCTCTTCAAAGATGTTAAAAAAAAAATTGAAAACGATCATGACTGATAAAGTAGGCTACCTATAAAACTCGGTCGCAGAGAAGGCCTAAAATGCTGACGATAGCCTTCAAGATTTGGATATTATTATTTACTTTGAACTGTAAGTCTTTAAATATAACTTAGGTAAATTGTGACAAATTTACAAGATTTTTCAAGTATTGATGTGATTTTGTATGTAGGTAGGCTAATGATCAAGGTGTATAGAATAGTATTCTAAGTATAATATAGTAAAATAGTATTCTATACACCTTGGATAATGATGATGAATAAATAAATGAAAAGACAATGCTTTACATCAGCCTGTAAGTGGAACAAAATAAACACAAATGATAGCTATTTCATAATATACCCTATGTTATAGGGTATATAAATACCTTAATTGACTTTAATACATATTCGATGTATTAAAAATAACTCACATTAATTTGATATAAGCTTCCACTTTATAATTTGATAATAATTATTAATTATACTGGCGTTGCTATAGTCTGTTTAAGCAAAGAAGACCCTCTGGCATTGGAGAATGACTCAAGCTCGGTCAATATTGGTTCAAAAATTATCAATTTGATCTCAAATTGAAGGAAACAATTTGACCTACAATATATAGACCAAATTTATAATTCTTGAACAAATATTGACCAAGATTGCCATTTTCCCCATCTTGACAGAGGGTCTTCTTTGCTTGGACAGACTATAGAAAAATTAAAGGTTGGGTGCTGGTAGAAGAAAACTTGTCAAACTTGACAATAATGAAAAAAATGAAAAAAAATTTATTTCGGTTGAATGGCAAACAGACTAGACTCTGATATATGTTTAGGTAGATGAGTAGAAAACTTAAGACACCTAACTAGCGTACCATACCTGTAGCATAGTAGGCTACAACAGTAGCCTACAATAATTATGAAAAATAGCTGATATAGTAGCCTATATTAAAATGATAAATGAGCAAAATGAAGTAGGCCTGTGTAACATTTATGCCTGATCATTTATGAACTAATTTATATGAATTATAAGGTAGGCCTAGGTACCTTTGAAATGATTAAAAAGTAGAATGAGAGTTTATATAAATTAGGCTACAATTTAAGATAATACACATAAGAACTCAGTCTCAGAAACAGATTCCAAGCTATATACGTACCTTTTAGGCTAATAGCAATAGGCTATACATTTGATTTCAATAGGAAAGGGAAATTATTTAAAGTTATAAAAAATTGAAGTACAAAAATGACATTTTTGGTTTCTATCCAATATTCAATAATTATTTTTTAAATTGCTTTTGTAGGGGTTTCTTTTAGAAGTTCTCTTGAATATTTTGTTGTAATAATTATTGATAAGCTCCAATCAGTTATTGAAATTCAAATAATTATTACTTTCAAGTTTACTTCTTCATTCTGCTAGTTAAAATTTCAAACTTTACCGCTCTCTCTAGTATTAAAAAATGACTCTAGATGGCGATGCCGTCCTTCCCTATGGGCCTACGACACGGCTAGCTTTTGGAATATTTGTTTTTCGGAATTATTGTTCTGAAGTGAGCTGAATTGTTCACTATTGTTTTATCAATTAATAACATAAAACTTTATCCGAGTACCAAGTACAGTTTTCTTTAGAAACAATGAAATATTATAATAAGTGTTTGAATACCGTAAGTGAATCACTAGTTTGTTCACGCTGCTTTCAAATTCTGTCGTCTGCAGTGATCCACTTCTGCGTGGTCTACCACCAACAGTAGATACAGACACATCCACATACAGCCAGTTCCGGATGACTCGATTTCAAAACCGTAGCTCTCTATATCGCATACAGACGATTCCTCCTTCAAACAACATACAGTGGCATCCGGATACGGCCAGCTCCACATACAGCCAATGCTTCTTCCAAACATAGGATACAGCGGCTTCCACATACAGCCAGCTAATGCAACTCATTTTGTTGTACCATCCATGGTCTTCTTCCGAACAAGGACAACTGGTGCAGACCATGGGCTGGTAGATGGAGTGATGATTCCCTTGTTCAGCATATCCGCAAGATGTTCTTCAACTACTGGGCGCAGATGGAAGGGCACCCGGTAAGGGCGCTTTGCAATAGGTGGGGAGTCCAAAGTAGGGATATGGTGCTCCACCTTAATGTTACATCCCTCCTTCCCAGGTTCGTCAAACAGTGACAGGTACCTCATCAAAACCTCTTTAATCCTCAAGGCCTCCTGGGGAGGAAGGTGGCTTAGTTGGGTGGTGATGTCCTTTTTCCGTTCTGCCAGAGAGCAAGGAACTTCCACTAGGCCTACTTGAACCACTTCATGTTCCATACTTCCATCACCAATCACTGAACAGGCCTGTCCAAGTAGTTGAAGCCGGTCTACTATCATAGGTGTAGCTGTCAGGTTCACTACCTTGACTGGTATTACTCCTTTGTTGATGATGCCTAGGCTCCGCGCTACCATCAGCCCAGATTGAGGTTGATTAGCTGGTTCCACAATGATCACTCCACCATTACTAGCTTTCACCTGGGCTTTCAGTATCATCTCTGAATAGGCTGGAATAGCCCTGTTCTCTAAGGCTACCACTTCTGGCATATGGTTGGACTCTGGATTGATCTCTGATGTCCTCTTGATGGTGGAAATTTGGGCCCCCTCCTTGATAAATGCTGTAGGTGTTGAAATAGCTGTTCCTCTACATGTGATTGATCGGGATTGCCCATCCAGGACCAGCCCCATTTTCTGAAAGAGATCCCAGCCAAGAAGTCCATCCTTCCAGGTGTCAATTGTTGCTATTATGAAGGTATGCCTCACTTTCTCCTGTGCAACTTCAAATTCCAAGGTCTGAGCACCCTGTACACCCAGTAGTGCTCCTGTGACTCCCTTTGCAATCATTTTGGCTGGCTCCAGTGGCACTTGTGGTATAGGTTCTTGAAGGATAGAAATGTCTGCACCAGAATCCACCAAGAGAGTTCTGACAATGTCCTTGCTGAAGTGTAATTGGATTGTTGGGTGACCCCCCTCCCTGCTCACGCTGGGTACCCATGTCTCTTGTGGCCTCTCTCCTACTGGCTTGACCTTGGGCCACTGGCCAAGCCTCTCCCATTTGGGGTCAAATTCTCCTGCTGACTGATTGATTCTTGTTGATTTCCTCTGTTGACTTGCTCTGATTGTGTGATCCTGGTTTGATTCTTGTTGGTTTCCTCTGTTGACTTGCTCTGATGGTGTGAGCCTCCGCTGGGGGCATGTGAATGCTAGATGGTTCTGATCCCCACAGACAAAACAGAATCGCCTAGAGTGTTGGCCGCCTCCACTTAACTGTTGTGGACCTCCTCTCTGCCTGGTGTCTTGCCTCCAGGATTGGCCATTGGTAGAGCTCCTACATTCACGGGCAAAGTGACCAGGCTTTCCACATGCAAAACAGGTTGATCTTCTTTTGTACTGCTGGGCTGCCTCCACCTGCCCTACTGTCATCTCAACTGAGTCTGCCCCTTGTTCTTCATGATGGACCTGGATTTTGGATAGGGTGTTGCTGGATCCACTGATGTTCTCCATCCTCTCCGCTATCTTAACTGCATCCTCCAAATCAGAGGGTGGATACAGCTTCAGCATGGTGGCCAACTGGGCATGGAGGCCCCGAACAAATGAGGTGAGTACAGTCTTGTCCATCTGTGTACGGGACCACTCCATTTGTTCCCGACTGGCAGTGGTTGGTTGCGCCTTCTGCCCCAGTGTACGACATCGGTCTGCAAATGCACGTGCAGTTTCACCAGGCTGTTGAGTGGTCCCCATGAGTTCCAGCATATAGTGTTGTGGATCTTGGGACTGGCCAAACCGCTGACGCAACACCTTCTCAAAGTCTTTGAATCTAGCTGCAGTCTCAAAGAGTTCAGGGTGTGAGTCCAAACAGGCTGCTGCTGGTCCGGTCACCTTCAGTCGACAGATGAATTTTTGGGCAGCCTCATCCCAGTTGCTAGTTTCTGCCACTAGGTTGATGTTTTTGAGAAACTCCTCAACGGATGGGCCAGTGTCATCTCCAGTGAATGTCTTGATCAACGACTGAAGCCCTAGATCCTTCTTCACCCTTGGTTGGCTTGCACCCTGGCCCTGTTGTGCTCTGAGAGCAGCTAGTTCTGCAGTGGTTTGTTCCTGTTGTTGTGCTAAGGCGTTTCTCTCTTCCACCAGCTGAATCACCCTTGTGTGCAACTCCTCCATGGTTTGTCCTTCATCAGTGGCCATTGTTGCAGCCACCCCACACCTGACACCAAATTATGTAGCCGGAGATAGGTGGGGTGATTGTCAGAGAAACGATGGATTGAGAAAAACGCCCTTTATTCTCCGCCCTTCCTGGGGCACAGTTTTGTGGTTGATAAACCCTTAAATCTAATATTCTATTATCTAACTTACAAGTAATGGATAAAATATGATTTAAGAAATAAACTCCTTAGATGAAAAAAAAAAAGATTAGAATTTTGTTGATAAAAATATTTAAAAAAAAAATTGAAATTGATTCAAAGATAATATTGGTGGAAGATTGCTGTCTGCAAAATTAATTGTGAATTACTATGGGCCAGAACGGACACTTTCATACCACTACTCGGATCCGCGCCAGAACCGGCAAAATCAAACTACTCTAAATTTTTGATAAAAAAAAATGATTTAGGTAAATTTAAATTCAGAAAAAATTTAGCCAAACTGGAAAAAATAACAATTCTATGACAGCTGTATTAAGATCAGCAGTTAACTTTAAGAGCCCCTGCTCAAGCCACCAATGATAACAAGAAAAACAAACGTTATACACAATTGTTAAATTTTGATTACTTCAATTTAAATCATACACAAATATTACCCATAATCGTTCAATAACGCAGTGTTCATGAAATTGACAACAAATTTGAATTTTTGCAACCTAAACTAACACTGAACTCAATCTTAAATAACCAAACCTTACAATAATAATAAAAGGACTTAATCTTGCAAAATTAAAGAACTTAACTTCAAGATGATTCAAACGAGAATAAAGAACTTACTTCTACAGCTCCACATAATTTAACGTGATTGATTGGCAATATAATCTCAACACATCCTATACCTAGCAAATTGATGGACAACGATGTTGACAATCAAAATAATTTACTTCAACTTAGAGTCCTTCAGATAGCGTAAACGAATATTTCAAAATCAATTATTAAACTAAGCAACCTCACTGATACACAAACACAGTAACCTATCGTGAATAAAATAAAACAAACACCGAACGCAAGTTCATGATTAACATCAAACTGTTTGCGCGAAATATTCAATAATTGCCAAAATCCTTTTATAAAACAAAGCCTAATCCTAACCAAATTTACTTTGACAAATCATCGAATTTATCATCAATTTATCAAATGTCCACAAATTTGTATCTACCTTCTATATATAGAACCTATTACTAACAAGGAGATTTATTTATTAATAAAATTTATCAGAAATATCTATTAGAAAATCTATTAATTTATTCCAAAGTTAGTTAGAATAACTTAAATTTTATACCAATGCCTAGTCCTATATCAAATCTTAGTCCTATCAAAATTACCTTTATATTATACTATAAACTATCCTATAAAATTATTTATTTATATTTCCATAATCTGGTTCTCAAGCTCTTTAGTAGTTAAATTATTCAATAATTGAGCACCGCTCACTCTATTGAGAATCCCGTCTCAACTTTACTATTTAATTACAACCTTAATTCTCCTATTCTCCATTAAATTAAATTATCCATAAAACTAAGACAAATAAATCCAATGAATAAGAGAAAAATATGCCTGACCCCTTGTTAACAATAGCCTACTGTACTTTCGGTGTCCAGGGTATTACAAACAAAACAAAACAACGATTTAGAAAACAGATTTGGAAAACAAGTCGGAATGGATTTAAATTAATTGAAGATAAAAGAATGAATGGGTTGTCAAGATACCACCGAAGTAGTCATCAATCTAATAAATTTTTCCTTTTGTATTCACTCACCCTAAATTATCAAACAGCTAGCCCCAAACATTTCCGCGGAACACGTCCGTACCTCGTCAACGCACACCACTCACTGACTAAGAGCTCTCCAAAATTTTTCACACGCCGTGGAATATTTTTGGCAACTTGGTCCGTGAGCTGGCGCCCTCTAACGATTCATCAGGGAATTATAAATCAAAAAGAAAATCAATAAGAACATTAATTTTCTTTTTGAGTGACAATTACACAGAGGAGACATTCGGGATGGCCCACTGTAAGACAATACCCACTGCTGAGGCAGCAGTTTCCGCCGCCGGAACAACATCCGATGTGGCTCAAAGTACAGCAGGCTATTGTTACACATTAATTCGGTTTTATTAAATTGTCTACCAATGGATTGAAAAAAAATAAATTAATTTTAATTGTTTCCACACTATCACAAAGGTTATGTTCACAATTTCCACTTTCACTATACTCAAAAATTTGAACTGTGAAGAATAAAAACCTATGATTTATCAATTTGAAATTTGAAAGGTTGTTGTAAAATTTAAAAGAGCATCAAAATTATATAAAATGTTTTGAAATTATCAATTCTCACTATTGATAATGAAATAACCACATCATAAGAAAGCAATTGTAAGACTTTCATAAATTGCCTTAGAACTTACATATATTAGCCTATTCTAAATCAAAAATAGCTTATCTTACAAGATGCTGATTCCAATTTATCAAAATTCCACAATTAAAATAAATTTCCAATTGCTAAAAGACAGAAATTCCAATTTTGCAGCACGAAAATAGCATGGGAGCCATAGGGGATTCGAGTTTGTTTGGAATCATCATGGCAGATTTGTACCACGTGATCAAGCCAGCCAATCAGAAGTGTGACAGTCAATGGCCACACTGTCTTTTATCAAGCCACTGTACCATAAACAAACACATACAAACCTGGTGGTAGAATTTTGTCAATCTCATGCTACTCTTTAATATATCTGCTCTGAAAATCATAATAACTAGAAGACATTGGCGCATTTCGACATTGAACTATATACAAAATGGAGATTGCACTTCTTCAACAAGCAGTGTTAAGGTACAATTTGGTTGGTGCGGAACGTAACAACCGTCAGCCGCAATGGCAAATGGTCAATGGTGAATATGGCTGCGGCTGAACCATTTTTGTTGGTACAACTCAGTTGCAATGATCTGCCTTCATGATATCCAGATCTACTAGTGAGAAATAAAAATTACTCCATTTTGGTACCATTTGAATCAAAATTCCATTAACTTTGATACTAATATCCCTCATAATTATCAATATTTCCCTCCTGGTCATCTCAATTATAACTTACTACATCTTCTCCAAGTCTTCAAAATATTTGAGGTTAGAATCCACTGCGACTGGTCGCCGCAACACTGCTTCAGGAGGAGTACAGTCGTCATCGATTGCGGCTGTTGGTCGTGGTCGTTGGTGAAATGCATGAACGAAATCGGTCCTATGATTTAACACAGAAGCAGTCCGCCATTTTTTTACACAATGACTGACGGTCATTACGTTCCGCACCAACCAAATCCTAGCTTTAAGTCCGTAAAAAAATGGCAGACTGCTTCTGTGTTAAATCATAGGACCAATTTCGTTAATGCGTATCACCAACAACCACCACCAACAGCCGCATCTGATGATGACCGTACTCCTCCAGAAGCAGTGTTCCAACCAGTCGCAGTGGATTCTAACCTCAAATATATTGGGAGACTTGGAGAAGATGTAGTAAGAATTATAGTAATAATTGAGATGACCAGAAGGGAAATATTTATAACTAGGGAAGCGCATGCGGAGGCAGCCGCAAATTGAGCGGAGCAAGCTTTTTTTTGTCCAAAAGTCTTTGAAGCATAGACTTGAAAATTTGATCATGGTATTTTAAGCCTTGATTTTTAATTTTTAATTTTTAATTTTTAATTTTTAATTTTTAATTTTTAATTTTTAATTTTTAATTTTTAATTTTTAATTTTTAATTTTTAATTTTTAATTTTTAATTTTTAATTTTTAATTTTTAATTTTTAATTTTTAATTTTTAATTTTAATTTTTAATTTTTAATTTTTAATTTTTAATTTTTTTAATTTTTAATTTTTAATTTTTAATTTTTAATTTTTAATTTTTAATTTTTAATTTTTAATTTTTAATTTTTAATTTTTAATTTTTAATTTTTAATTTTTAATTTTTAATTTTTAATTTTTAATTTTTAATTTTTAATTTTTAATTTTTAATTTTTAATTTTTAATTTTTAATTTTTAATTTTAATTTTTAATTTTTAATTTTTAATTTTTAATTTTTAATTTTAATTTTTAATTTTTAATTTTTAATTTTTAATTTTAATTTTTAATTTTTAATTTTTAATTTTTAATTTTTAATTTTTAATTTTAATTTTTAATTTTTAATTTTTAATTTTTAATTTTTAATTTTTAATTTTTAATTTTAATTTTTAATTTTTAATTTTTAATTTTTAATTTTTAATTTTAATTTTTAATTTTTAATTTTTAATTTTTAATTTTTAATTTTTAATTTTTAATTTTTAATTTTTAATTTTTAATTTTTAATTTTTAATTTTTAATTTTTAATTTTTAATTTTTAATTTTTAATTTTTAATTTTTAATTTTTAATTTTTAATTTTTAATTTTTAATTTTTAATTTTTAATTTTTAATTTTTAATTTTTAATTTTTAATTTTTAATTTTTAATTTTTAATTTTTAATTTTTAATTTTTAATTTTTAATTTTTAATTTTTAATTTTTAATTTTTAATTTTTAATTTTTAATTTTTAATTTTTAATTTTTAATTTTTAATTTTTAATTTTTAATTTCTAATTTTTAATTTTTAATTTTTAATTTTTAATTTTTAATTTTTAATTTTTAATTTTTAATTTTTAATTTTTAATTTTTAATTTTTAATTTTTAATTTTTAATTTTTAATTTTTAATTTTTAATTTTTAATTTTTAATTTTTAATTTTTAATTTTTAATTTTTAATTTTTAATTTTTAATTTTAATTTTCTCTTAACCAAACAAATTCTAAAAGGTCGTTTATTTCTTTTTTTCTATGTAAAATTATATTTAAAGTTTTCTAAGTTGAAAGTAATCGGCAAAAAAAATGTTCTACTCAGGTTTCGAACCCCCCTGATTGGTAAGCAGTGAAATACTAGTCCACGTCGCTAACCACTGGGCTATGAGGGTTTTGATAAGGAGCCGATTCTGCCAGTGATACCAACATGACTTCAAGAGCATAATAGACTTTTCTGGCCAGGAACGTTTTCTCAAAACTGATGTTAGGTTGCAATCCTGCAGTGCAGAGAGCATGAATATAGCATGAATAATGTGTATAGTAATAGTGTGTAAGCAATCCTTTTTTCCTTTTTTCGTCCTTAATATTCAAATTTTCAAAATGCTCTATAGCCTATAACCTGGTTGTCCATGTCTACTATCACCATGGCAAGTTTGAATTTAATCGGTTGAGCGGTTCCGGAGGAGTAGTTATACAAAGAGTGACTTTCCTAATCCATCAGAACTTCGCTTTGCTCTGCTCAATTATGAGGGATATTAATATCAGAGTTAATGAAATTTTGATTCAAATATGGAGTACCAGAATGAAGTAATTTTTATTTTTCACTAGTAGAACTGGATATCATGAATGCAGATCATTGCAACTGGGTTGTGCCAAGGAAAATAGTTCAGCCACAGCCGTATGAGCCGCATGCGTACATTGCGGCTGACGGTCGTTACGTTCCGCACCAACCAAATTGTACCTTCAAGCCGCGTATTGACAGTCCGAGGCATGTGCCACAAATGCTTCACAGTACAGTTGGTGACGCAAAAAAGTATAAACTCATGGCTGAGGCATATGTGTGAATATAATCTGCAATAATCAAAAATAATTATAATTATAGTATAGTATATAATTGTAATAAAAAATCTGCATTTTTTGTAACCAAAATGCAAGACTTAGGAGGTTAGTTTGTGCTCAATTTGTAGATAAATATTCAAGGCAATGCTTATTATTGCCTATTAGAACCTACATTGCGGCTGACGGTCGTTACGTTCCGCACCAACCAAATTGTACCTTCAAGCGGGATGGGGCACTCACTGTTTTGACAACTCGCTGTTTATCCAAAAACACCGAACTGTCGCTCGGGAGGTGACTTGCTGTTTGGACAACTGCGTGTTTTTTGAGAAATAGCGAAATTACGTTTTGGCTGTTGCAGCTCGGCAGGCCAGGTCAGGCAACTGGCTGTTTCGTGCCACAGTCTGCCATCAATAAAACTCATCTCTCTAGGAGGGGCATGCAAACTTTGACGCTAGTCTGATACCTGATATACTTTGACGCAAGTCTATGCAGCTCGGTCAATATTGGTTCAAGAATTATGAATATGATGAATTATTGTGATCTGTAATTTGAGACAAAATTTTTAATGTTTTAACGCAAGTTTGGCATATATCTTATATTTCCAATTAATCGTTGATAAGCCATGTACGCTAAGTAGGCTAGAAAGTCTGTTAATAGGCTTAAATTATAGGCTTAGAAAATAATAGGCTTAAATTCTGCTAATTCTTGACATCGAATATATTTTTTCGAGAAGTAGGCCAATCTATCATTCCCAGTTTTGTACACGAACATGACCTCTTTTCACATCTCTTCCCTCAAGTTATCATATGTCATTACAGTAATGAGTAATCTGTAATTGAGAGATCAATTAGACCATCAATATATGGTCCACTACACAGTTTGTATTATTAGGTACCTATATATTATACGGTAGGCCTATTAAATAGAAGATTTTGTATACTGTAGATGATGGAAACAAGTGTACTCAGTTTCTTCTCCTATCTGTTGGTCTACATACAGCACTTTGCGCCTGAGCAGTGTGTGTGGTAGCAATCTGTTCCAGAATTTGTTGCAAATTGTTTCTGATAACTTACTTGCAACTCACATAATAAATGAGCATCATTTTCAAGTCAGTATTGTATTTTTTCACCCAATTGGAAAAGGATAGCAAATTTAATTGGGAGAAGACAAAACATTCAGGCCAAGGATTGGCAAAATTTAATATTTACACAACTCAAGATAGGCATACAATATTTATAAAAATATGCGCCTATAATTAATTAGGCCTACATTTATGTTGACTACCGGTAACTAGGCCTATAAAACTGTGAATTACTTATACAGTAGGCTACCTATCACGGATACTGGAATATGGTGTTATAGTATCCGTGGTAGGTACCTATTAGCCCATACATAGTGCTATAACAAGAACTCAATTTATAAACTATATGAATAAAGTATTCATAAATAAATAAATTATTCATAGATAAATAAAGTATTTATAAACCTCTGAATAAAGTATTCAAGTACAACTTAAACTATAAAAAGTGTGGCTTGAAACTATAGTTTTAAAGTATTTCTTCAGAAAATATTTTAACTTTATAGATAATGAAGGTTTACTTAGTTTTAGCCACACCTTTTTTTATCGTTTGAGTTGTACTTGAATACGGTACTTTATTTAGAGGTAATAATAATATTTTTATTATATATTCACAGGTATGAGAGAAAGAATTCCTATTAACCAATAGTGTGATCAAAGAAGTCAATTCCTTCTTTTTAGTGCATTTTAAAAAGTTTTCATCATTTTCAAAATTATCTTTATCTATTGACTTTTCATATAAAGTTATGAATTTAAGAAATTTCAACAAAATCTGCTAGATGCAAGTCCTGAACCACACAGAATCTTTGGGGGTTAACTGGTCGCTAAACCAATTAGAGGAGAAGTCTAAGATAAATTAATTGATACCAAAAAAATTATTTGAAAATTTTTAATTGAGAAGGTTCATTTATAAAGGTTGAATTGAATAAATCAATACCTATACTAATAAAGAAAACACTTGAAAAATTGAAAAATTTCACCAATTCGAAAACTCATCAACAATAAAAAAAATATCCTCATGTGTAAGGTACAGCTGGATGAACACATTCTTTAAAAAAGTTATGATGGTATTCGCCAAACACGTGACTTACTGATACATATGGTACATGTATACACAAGATACATAGATATATACAGATACATACATATATACACATTTGCAAGGTAAATATATACAAGCAAACTAGACTCACTTTTAATTTAATTTATTCAATATTTAACAACTAATTAATACCAAATCCAATAAAATTTAAAACTCAATAAAAATCACTTATAAATGGAAATAAACTTACTTACATAGTAGTTACTATATAGTTTCAACCTGTTGTGTGGTCATCTTCAGACTCATCTTCAGAGTCTGAAGATGACCACAGAACAGGTCGAAACTATAGTAACTACTATGTAAGTTTATTTCCATTTATAAGTGATTTTTATTGAGTTTTAAATTTTAAAGTGGAAAAAAGAATGGATACACAACACCAAAAAAATTGCTGCTCAAATTGTAGTGTCGGATGGCACAAATCAGTTAGTAAAATCCAGAAGTCTCTATGTGGCCTATGAGCCAAGATACCGTGCAATCAAAAGTTTTCCAATAAATTTTCATAAATACTATATTATTATTCACATTACTTTACTTGAAATTTCAATTAATTTAGAAACGTTTAGAATTGGGAAGATCAGTATAATAATAATTATTGAAGTTGTAGAAATGAATAAATTCATGTACTGATACTGTAAGTTTGTCGCCGGACAGAGTAACTAGAGAAAATGTGAAAAATGAATATAAGGCCTTTCTGACAAAGTAGCTCTCGCTTACAGCATTGTACTTCAATACGGCACCTTTTTCCACTTTTGGCAGTATTTATAAATAAGGGATGAGGTCGAAAATCATTTGCAAAGGGATCGACCGAGAAGTTGAATAAATTTTCTTTGAAAATCTATTCTACCTACGCAATTGAAAAACTTCCCTTTTGATAAGAATTTGAAAATTTTCAGAAATACTGTACATTTATTAATAATAAAGGTCCTTATCAAATATTTGAGAAAAATATATGGTACCGTGCGGCAATCACTATACTTACTAAGTATTCATCAAATAGTGAAGTATAGCAAAACTCAATTGAGAATTGAACTTTAAACTAAAAATGATTGATAAATAAAATGAAGAAATCATATAACCTTTTTTAAGTATTATTTCTCACAGACATGTTTTGAGCTTAAGCCCATTTTCAATGTGACAAGAATAATACTCACATTATTATTCTAGACTTAAGCTCAAAACATGTCTGTGAAAAATGATACTTTCAAAGTTTTAAAGGATATTTGATTTTTTCATTTTATTTATCAAAACTCAATTGTTTATTTATTATTTTTAATAAAAATAGAGAATAATTCAAAACACGTCTAAAAGCTCTGCTAATAGGCCTATATCTATAGTGAAATTTTATATCACTTAAGAAAATTATAATATTACATTTTTTCAAATCCAGTAAATTTTACAAACTATACAGTGAGTGGTAGCAGATGTATCACTGTTTAATTGTAGTGGCTCAGACCACTGCATTGGAAACGAAACTAGGTAGGTACTGTAGGTACCTATAATTCTTTTTTATTCTATGATTCATTTATCAAGTATTATTGTGGGTTGCTGTATCATATTTTCTATTTGTTTTATTTGTAGATTACTATACTATTGAAATATAGTGATTCTGTGTTTTCATATTTTGTGAATAACGAGTTGAATTTGAGCAGCTACCCAATTTAATGAATTAGAACGTTATCAGTTTGAGAAATTGGAACTTTTCACCAGTTCAGTTGGAGTCTACCGAAATTGGCGGTTGATGAATGATTAGGGAATCAATAATACTGAGCTTTGTCAGGATAATCAGCGAGAACATAATATTATTCAGTGGAGAGCGACCTCAAACAACCTATTTCGCTCTTGTAAATAGGGTTTACCTTTACACTGTCCTGAGAGACCCGGCGCAATATTAACAGAATCTTGCCAACCGCCAGTTTTGTTGGCATCTGTTATATTCATCCGTCATCACTATCTACAACTGTCTAGCCAATACTTTATCATAATATTATCCTACTTTAGACTATCCTATGATACTATTATTATAGCTTATCCTATAGCATAACCTACAGCCTATCCAAAGACCGGTATTATCCAGTAATATTAATATCATCATACAAAAATCAAAATACGAAGTCATATTTTCATCTCTATTCATATGACAATATGAATATTATTGTGTAATATCGGCCTAAAGCCTATTAATCTACAACACGTTGTAATTTGCCAATCAGGCATTGGCAAATTGGACACCATGGGGGAGAGGATATTCCTCATAAGTGGCAATCTCCCCATCGCCCAATGTTAACTGCAGAAACAAATCTGTGTTCAAAAATTGCTTTATGCAATTGATACATCCAATAAAGTGTCCGCACGGAACACTCAACCGAGTCGCCTGGTATTGCGCGCAGAAACAACATGGCATGTTTATCACTGGCATTAATTCTTCATCGACGTTGCCCTCGATGTCCTCCCGCAACTGCATTCGTTGTCTTGTGGCAAAATCCCTCGAGCACATCTCGAATGGATTCGAGCATATTTTATATTTTAGCATCAAAATATGAACAAAAAACACCTGTAGCTGAATTTGGAGGAATTCCATTCTTGGAAAAGTGATTGTTCAACTTCCAAAAAGTAGGTCAAATAACAATATTGATAAGTTATTTGGACTCTACTTCTCATGCTCGACAACTTTTAGGGTGAGAGGGTAGTGGGTTTATTGTTTCTTCATGAGTTACATCACATTTGAAAGCTCTTGGGACAATTTTTCGGGATATTTTGTAAAAATGGGAGTTTTGATCAAATGTGGAAAAATTTCTATTCGGCCGATTTTCGTTTTCTTTTTTCAGTCGACGCAGATTTTAGTCCTCTGCAATTTCTAATCAGAGCACTTTTCTCTAGGATTAACCATTTTCGGGTTTTATTCCAAAAAATTGTACCCTCTACAACCCCCTCCGCGCTATGCTCACCCCTCAGGTCCGGGGACTTTCAGTATGCTAACCTCCCAACTAGTCTAAATAAATTCCCGTGGTCAAAAATTGGGGGATATTTCATGCACTCTATACCGGTGTGGACAGGCTTTATTGACTGGACTATAATATAGCGCCTTGCATTAAAGAATTACGTTAAATACAAGAGGCTTCAAACTTATAATTTTATTGCACGATTTAAGGTGAAAATGCTTGTTCAATCACAAAATTATTCAAGATTGAATATTATTCTTTATACATTTTTTAATCGTATTTTGAAGAAAATTCATGAATCTCAGATAACAATTTCATAATCTTCTCAAAACTATCTTGTCAGATATGTATGATAATTTTTGTAGACTTGTTAATTGGATTACATTTTAATTATTCGTCTTCATAGAATTAAGTTACAACAAGACTAAGAATTTTCAAAAAAAATTAGAGTATTTCAAGAGCATGATAGATTCCGGTACATAAATTATTATCACGACTAATGAGTTTTGAAGCTCATAGGAACAAATAGGTATAAATCTGACAAATATTATGATATTACAAATAGTCTGAAGGTCATAACAATTATTGTATTTTCATACATTATCTCAGTTGGTAAAGTCTTCGACAAAAATTGCAGAATCATTTTAGATAAACTTAATTGTACTATTAGGCCATTTATCATTTTATTTCACTAGTGTACTGTATAGGTTCTGCGTACAACATTATAGTCTTTTATTATCTTCCTCCCTGCACACAGACAAATCATCCATGCGGTGAGAATAATCATATTATCTAAATACCTATATTTTTGGGAATATATAACTTTTTATTAATAAACAATTTTGAATTTGAATTTTGCGAGATTAATAATTTAATTGCTTCATTGATTGAATCTTAACACATTCATACTTATCTTGGATATTGCGGATTGAAACAGCAATAACCACTGAGCATAATGTGAAAAAATAAAATAATTTCTATGTACAGAATATCAGGTTTTAGGCTTACAGAATGTAACCCTCATAGCACGTGTGGGCAGACTACCCTTTTCCTTCAAAAACATACACAGGAACTCCAGCACGTAAGTGGCCCCAAACAATTTTTTTTTAATTCCACTATGAATACTCTTGTTTTGTCCCCTCTTTGCAATACCTACATCATTCCAAATCACAGTTCCAAATTGATCTCCTGAGCTCTTGCGCCCCTGGTCAACTGTGCATCTTTCCCAGTTATAGAAATGGGCCTGCATATATAGGTCTGTCCAAACAAGGAAGACCCTCTGTCTGGCAAGATGAGAAAATGACTTAAAAATATATTGATTTGGTCTCAAATTGTAGATTAGAACGTTTCCTACGATTAAGACCAAATCAATAATTTTTTAATCAATATTGACCAAGATGGAGTAATTTTCTTGCCATTTTGCCAGAGGGTCATCTTTGCTTGTACATACTATACCATTTTTGCTAACAGGTAACCTTCACCAGGGTATAAAAGAACATTGTCTTTCGTTATAGAATAAGCAGGTATATTGTTCTCCCAGGAATAAGAAGCCACTTGAACATGATTTTCTAGAAACAGATGGGACAGCTAACCATCATTGAGTGTCTCTTGCCTACACACACATTATGACTTGTTATCTTTTTCTTTACTAACAAAAAGCTTTGTCTTGCCAATTTCTCGAGTACAGAATAACTCTATATTGAGGGACACAAATTTTTGGTGCGTTTAATAGTAAAGTTAATATCACTATTTGGGGCTGATGCCGATGTCTTCTGCCGATGTCTTCCGCAATAGATTATTTCTATTTGATTGATTTGTGTACTTGGCAAGAGAAACCTAGAGAGGAAAAATATAAATGTAAAAAAATGAAGATGAGAAACATCAAGTGAAAGAAACTTAGTACAAAAGTAATTGATTATAGAGAACAAAAGGACAATCATCTATGTAGTAGAGAAATTAAAATAACTCATAAATACATATTATCAAATATTCATATACAGTATTATCCAATATGATTCTATTAATAATTCGAGGGATTGAAACATTATAGGGTTCTAAATGCCAAATCCTCAACTTTTCAAGAGAGCAGAATTTCAAATCGGGTACTGCAGTAAATAATGAAGGGAATGACATTAAAATATTCAATGTGTTTTTATGAATTTTCGTACTCTAAATAGATAAAAAATATGTCAAACATTTTTAAAGTTATCATTATGTAGGATGTAGGTAAAAATTACTTTTAAAATTATGGTGGAACCTTGTTGCTCTAATGCCAATGCCACGTTTACATAAAAATGTTAATAACTTTTTTGAATAACGTATTTGACCGAACGTAAGTGAGGTCTAGATTCAAGACTACGATTTTGCATTTCTCTTTGTTTGTTTGCCTGTTTGTTTGTTCCGCATTTACAACAAAACGCGGCAATAGATTCTAATGAAATTTGACAGGAATGTTCCTCTTGAAATTGCGCGTTGATGTATATGTAAGGTTTCTTGAAATATTGCATTTCTAGGATAATATGAAAGGAAAAAGTATTACTTCCATACTAAAATATTACTATATACATTCATACTTCTAAACATAGGAGATCACACTATAGAATTATTCATGCTTAACCAGCTGTCGAGGTTATTATTAATTGCATGCAATGACGCATGCAATTAATGAAACTCAACAGTATTCCCTTCATGAATAATGCCCCATCCATGGGTGACTTCGTGAGGTCCACTATTCACAGAACCAGGGCCGGATTTGAAAGTATGCCGCCTATAGGCTAAATGTAAATTTGCTGCCTCCTTGAGACTTATACGTTATACTTTGCTTATTCCGACTCGTTATGGGTTAAGAGGGATACGTGGGTAAGCGGCAGTCAGAGCCAAATCAGTAGTTAGATAGTAAGATATATTTATATAGATGGGCATGTAGCAAAAAATATCCCGTGGACTTTATAGTACGGTGCAATTAGTTCAAAAAAAGACCGAACCTCAACATCCAAAGAGGAAGGACGATTCCTATACCAACTTGTTCTATACAACCATAGCCTCCTACAACATCTATTAAAGGAAGCTTTGATACAACCTTTTATTGTTCGGTAAGACCTTACACCCTTTCGAGCGTCGGGTTTTTGGGGGAGAGGGGTTGAAAAATTTCAGTTTTTCGTGAATTGTAGCCGGCAGGGTGTCTAGAAATTTGCATGAATGAAATTCAATACTTTTTTCAAGACAAAGTTTGGGGTTATCTGTGCATTTTTAAGCGTTGCAACTCGTGATATGATTTTATGTCTAAAAATACCACTATAAGTCTCAAATAAGGTACCTATATTTTAATATATACATAAAAAACATACCATTAACATATTTTATGTTTACGGTGCAATTAGATTTAAACCTCAACATCCAAAGAGAAAGGACGATGCCTACGCCAACTTGTCCTATACAATACACAATCCTTTCAATGTTTGGTAGAAAGTTACACCCTTTTGAGCGTCGGGTTTGAGGGTAGGTGAGTTGAAAGGTGCAAAATTTCAGTTTTTCGTGAACAGGTGCCGAACCAAGCGTCGGAAGGAAAAATTCCATGCATGCTATTTCAAGAGAACAAAATTTGGAAGAGGTTGAGACCAATTACTACTCTGTATCATCAACTGTTTCCAAGATACATTTTTTAAAACTCCACATTTTTTTCAGGAATTATTCCGTTACTTTGAAAGTTAGTAACTTTGAATTGGAAACACTTGCAAAAAAACACGTAGAACCAACCCCTACCGAGTAATGACTTTTACATTATTTCTTATTATGAGTATACGTATATGTTCTTAGACATTATTTTCTATGAGATAAGAAAATAAATTTACCAGGAAAATCTCTAAAGTAAGTTACTCTTACCGGTACTCTAATAGTCTAATTGATGGCAAACACGTTGCTGTATTTAATTTAACTGATTTTCAAAGCTGAGAATGGTGCTCAGAATCTTATTAAGAGACTTTGTTTTTGTCATATACAGGATAGATCACTAAATGATAGTTACGGATAAAAATAATTCAAATGATAGGCTATTCTTCCATTAACAAATTGACTGTAGGAAAGAGAGGAAGACTCTGCAATCTTACAATAGTAGAAATCGCTGAAAAGACAAAAAAGCAAGAGTTATATTTAATTTAAGATATTCAATAATTTTAGAACTGATATCCATTTTATCAGTCACTAAACTCAATATTAACATTAGTACAAATTTGAGTTCAATATAGCCTTTAAACTTTTTTCAAATTCAAATAGGCCTATATTGATAAACTCGAATTTTTTAAGTTAACTCCATTCTCCTAGTTAAAATTTCAAACTTCAAAGCTGACGTCTTTGCTATATCTAATCACTAATTACACTGGGTAAACCATCATCTTAAACTCATCAAATTAATAATAAATTACTACAACAAGTCCAGTAGGATTGTTGTAAATATTAGCGTGGCTTTAACATTGGTGTATTAGGTATTAAGTATATCAAGCCTCATGTTTTGAAATTTGTTCCTCTATAACAACACATATATATAGGCTATGATATGGTGATTTTAATCTTGAATATTATGTCATCATAGAGAAAAATTCATAAAAAGAGACTTGATACATAATAGGC
This sequence comes from Sogatella furcifera, assembly GCA_017141385.1. NCBI lineage: Eukaryota > Metazoa > Arthropoda > Insecta > Hemiptera > Delphacidae > Sogatella > Sogatella furcifera. The sequence goes on along the minus strand of CM029548.1, from coordinate 34,138,804 downwards.
TACAATACCTCAATTGGAAGCCAGCTAACATCAAGTTATAAAAATAATCACTTGTATTTTTATTTTTAAATAGCCTATAACTTTATAAACCATGCTATTGGATGCTAAATCATGGTACAAAAAGTCATTGAATCGCTTCCCCAGAATACTTTATGCTTCAAAAAATAAATCCAAATTGCTTCTTGTGATGAGCATTTGCCATAATAATCGATAATACAGTACCATACATGAATAGATAGATGTAAATAGGGATGTTGGAAAGTGGTGAGAGTAGAGGGGTAGGAGATGGTAGTTGACTACCAGACTCAATTAATATTGCAAAAACCAATGTATAAATGTATAACAAAAGTCATTTTCAAAACAAAATAGCCGAACAAAATCGATATATTGCTTCAGATAGGCTTGAAAAGGTGATACCATAGAATAGACAGTTTTTGTTGAATGTCATAGAATTTTTATTTTGCGACTGTTCCCCCCACCCTAGAGGTAAATTGAAAAATAAAAGGTGGAACTTGTTTAGAATGGATTGTACTTTCACCTCATATGTGAATTTTCTACAGTCATTGATCCAAACTTCAAATGTTACCACTCATTTTGTAGCTAAATTTGTTTTCTTCAATTTGTACTGGAACACATTTTTTGATAAACCGACTAGTTTTCACAAAAAAAAAGAAAAACTCAAAAAAGTCACAAAATTTAAGGGTCATTTGGAATTTTGGGGGTGAAGCCGTCCCCTGAGGAGTATGCGAATATTATATTCGAGTTCAGCGTCCTAAAATACATATGAAACCGTCGAGAAAAAAACTTTTGCACCGCTTTCCTAAAACACCCGTCTGGACATACCATTTCACTGGGCTACTCACTCGATTATGTCCCACCACAGAGAAGGAAACAGAGGACACTTTCTGTGTTGCGCGGATTGGGTGACCAGCGCAACACCTGGGTCACCAATTGTTGGAGACATTTTGCGCCACGATGTAGCAGCACCATCTACAACTCCTCTCCGCCTGTTCAGAATCCCCCTCCACTAGAGTCGTAGTATTCTCACCGCTACTGAGTAGAGTACTGACAGTTCACATCATAATAGAACGAGGTTCAGGCACGGCGTTGGGCCACAATTTTATTCTTCTCGCATCTCTGAAAGATGAGTCTTTGAAATGATCCTCACACACTCTTTTGTCCATGAAACTCTTAGCTTTAGAGTCAAATATTTTAATGTTCTCTGTATTAATAACCCACTGTTTGAATAAGTCTGGATTTTTTTCTGCATTTGGAAAGCAAAAAAACCGTTTTCCTACACAGTCTTTGAAAAAAAGAGAGAATTTATCACAAAAAGGATGATAAAAACCGGTTGTAAACCTTCTAATGTCAACGTTCTCGCAATTCTCCCATCAGTAACCATCTGAAAGAGGACGATTTTTCCACATTTCTTGATAAGTTTCAGATTTCTCGATCACAACTTCCGGATTGAGAGCATTAAAATGTGAAAAATTGGAATTTCCTATGTGCAGGTTCTAATATTATTCAAGAGTATAATTGAAATCTGAATGTTGGAGGTTTTCACCGAATTTGGATTATAATATATGAATTTATACCACCGTGATGTGCAGAAAATGATGAGCTATTGAACGATACAATCCGACGTACCATTCAAAAGTTAAATATGTAAAAATATAAAAGGATACTTTTGACCAATCCCCATAAAGTATATGATATTATTGGTCGTGCGAACAATATTTATGACACTCTAGGGTTTCAAGAGAAGAAATCTAGAAGTATCAGCCAATCCTAATATTTTTAGTATGTTTTTCGTATTACCTATAAACCAATTACCGGTGCGATTTTATTGGTTTTGGGGGTGTAAGGATTTTCTAAAATCGCTGTAGCACATGAACCACCGAACATAGAAGAGTGAATATGGTCTCAAATTGAAGAGAAATGAATTTCTCTAGGAATCATTCTTTCTCTTTGGATGTTGAGGTTCGGTCTTTTTTTGAACTAGTTGCACCGTAGTACTAGTTGTAAAAATTGAATTACATAGAGGTTTGAGTCTAATTGCACCGTACTATATTCAAATATAAAATAATGTTAATTGTATGTTTTAAAATATACCCATTTTAATACCTAGGGTGGTTTTTTAGACATAAAATCATATCATATCACGCTTAAAAACGTTAAAAAACGCATAGAGAAACTCCAACTGTCTTGAAAAAAGTCGCGAAAAAGTCTTGAATTTCATTCATGCAAATTGCTAGACACCCTGCTTATGTTTGAATAAAGACAAAACTAATTGACTGAACGTAAGTGAGGTCTTGATTCAAGACGGCGATTTTGCATTTACCTTTATGTTTGTTTGTTCCGCATTTACAACAAAACGCGGCAATAGATTGTGATGAAATTTGACAGGAATGTTCCTCTTGAAATTGCGCGTCGATGTATATGTAAGGTTTCTTGAAATATACTTTTCACAGAACTACTAGTTACATAACTTTTTCAGTAAATAGAATAGGGCAGCCTATCGATAATCAACGATAATCAAGACTTGAAACTCCACTCAAAATGCAATTTAAACTTAGTTAACTGTCCCATCATAAAAAAAGTAACTCATATTAAATATTAAATATGGGAATTATAATTGATGATAACTTTAAATGGGATGTTCATATTAAATCCATCTGTGAAAAAATTAGATATCGTTTTGAAAATAATTAAAAAAATGAAAAAAAATCAATTTTATCGTTCTTTCTCTATTTTTCCACAGACTGGTTATAATCCCTTAGAAAATGTTGATAGCTGATCCTGAATTTCTGCTTCTTCCACGAAATAATCAATAAATCATTTTTCATAATAACGACAAATACTAAATATTACACATAAAACACCCTGTTTTCCATTACAACTCTGTTAGGGATGATAGAAGAACGTTTTTTACACACCAATCTGTTAATTTTTTGACGCTCTAGAGTGTAGACGATGAAAAAAAGAAATTTCGATAAATGTTAACAATGAAAAAGTTGAAAATATTCATCCATATCGATCAATGCCAACAAACATTCCATAGAGATTTAATGCGTGTAATCGTCATTTCCATCCTTCTACCTTCCGATTCCGTGATTTTGACTGAAAGATTTTCTCATAGGAGAGATTTTAGGAAATCGAAAATTTTCCGTTAGTTTCCATCCCCTCATCCATAACCATCAACCCTACAAGAATTTTCAAAAAACTGAAAAATCCAGCTGAAAAAGCACTACAAAACAGCAGAAAGAACTTTGAAAATATCGAAATTATTGTTCTAGAAATGTTTTGAGTGGAAATAAATCAAATTAACATGCATAAGTAATACTTTCTAGCTTTTTCCATACTAAAAAATATGTAAATTATTTATCCCAGGTAAAATGTAACTTAACATGGTTTTCTCAACAGCACATTTTCAAGTTGAGCATAGAATTTAGTATACAAAAATGTTACTTGGAGTTCAAGTATTTTTCCCTTCGAATTTTAAACTATTCGTATTTCGTAATATAATACGGTAGTTCACACTCCTACTTTCTACACGTAAACTCCTACACTCTTAGCAGTCTTTTCTCTGATTAGTTACCAAGCAATTAGCGTCGTCGTACAAGACATAAACTTCATAATTTTTTTCTTAATTTTAGGATGAAGATATCGAAAAAATTAAAAAATGGAAAGATCCGTGCATCTTTTCTCTAATACAATGATTTTTTTTGAAAAATATTCGTTCATAAATGAGGGTTTTAAATGGATTCTCCCAAAGCAATGTTTTGCAATTCGGTTGCTCTTCATATCACTAGAATATCAACATTTCTAGAGACAGTACCTTCACAATTGACTCAGGCACGCACGAGGGCCGACACGCGCACGCGCGGGCAGGCGAACAGGTCGCTGAATTTTGACTGCACAATGGAAGGCTTCAGACAAGACATTCGTTTCTTTGACCAGCAACGAATGAAAAGAAGAGAGGTCTAGACTAAACAATTTTGGAATGTTGACCAAACAAATGAATATTTTTGTCTCTTCAAAAGTAACATAACTTGCTTCTAGCGTCTAGCTTCAGTTTAGTTGCAGAAATTATGAACTTCAGAGCTCGTTCCTCACAGTTGAAAAGTTATGAAAGTGCGTGACACAAATGCAAAAGCTGATAAATTGAATTAATCACAATAACACACGTCCAGGCCCGGACTGGCGCGCCGGCTCGTGGGCCGGTGCGCCCTTCAATCTTGCGCCCCTTGCGCCCTCGAGTAACTTATAGAATCACAATATGCTCCAGATAATTTATTGAGATACAAATTCAAACTTGAAATTCATTTATAGAATATCAAAATGTAGAAATAGAGTTTTACGCATGAAATTATCATATTTTAAAGAATCATCTATGAATTTTATTTACAGAGTGAGAAATTGAATCACCTCCTTTTCATCTCGGTAGCGACAATTTGGCTGTCAAAAATTACCGTTTGCAGTTAATGGAGTAGGCCTATATCATTTTCAATCTGTCCAAAAATCCCCAATTACCGCAATTTATAGCTCCTATAATCCAAAATCCGCTATTTTTGTTTCTCATTTCTCTCTAATTTCCAATTCTCTAATTTTATGGCTCGCCTTATTAGGGTAATTTAGTGTCTTATCGTATGCAAAGTAAGAAATTGAATGTAACCAGTTGGGAATTCGTAACTTTGTTGATTATTGAGATGATGTGCGAAATAAGATAGAGAAGACTCAATTTTATAACTCCAAAAGAATAGAAATGGAATAACTTGTTGAAAATTATTGTATTGAATTGTTGAACATTTGATTCTAAAGGAAAATGTTAATTTTATTTGGTAATTTTTGGTCTAAAATGCACCCAAACCTGCCAAATCAGGATTTAAAGAACACAAAACAGACAAAAAGCGTTTTAAAAAGATTGATGGTTGATTAATTAATAATAATACGGACTTTATTGTCTGTATTTTCACCTTTATTGTAATTTTTCAAATAAATAAATATAAATATTAAACCTTCACTTTGGGGAGCTCGTTGAAGGGAGTGATAACGCGTCTCAGATTAAATGGACAATCATTTCACCTACATATTCATTAGGATATGTGGTGAGTTCAAAGCAATTCTTGCAACAACAGTTTTAAATACTCATTCGACGGCAATTAATACTATGTGCCCATCTCCACCTTTAACCCGCATTTTTAATTATGCCCCTACAAGCTCTACCTCATCAATGGTTGAGGTAGAACTTCTACAATCACCATTTTTAATAGCAAAAAATTGGTTGAGCATCATCAGAAATTCTTAGTCGATATAAGAAAAATCAATAATCTATAATTAAAAATTATAGAAGATTAGCTTTTTATTTCCCCCCAACCATCCATTTGTAAATCAATGTCGTAAATCAGGAAATATAATGATGAAACAATTTTAAACAAGATTGGACAATTCAGGATTCATTCAGTACGACATTTTTTTATCTATTGTATAAAATCTATCAATATTTAAAATTGATATTAAAATTAAATTGAAATTGTATTGTAATTGATATAGGAACAGCTTATTAATAATTTATGGTCTATCTTGATTATCATTACTGCAAAATTTAATTGTGAAGTTTTGAAGTCAACTTGAAGAGGTGGAAGTTTGAACGCCAGTTCTTCAGCCCATGCCGCTGCTCCATTTGTTCATTCTTCATTGAATTCATTCTTGAGCAGTTGTTGAGTCGGTGTCGGTGGTCGCTAGTGTAAAGCGGGTCGGCGTAGCTAGACAACACGCGCATGGGCAAGCACTCCTTGAGTTGGTGAGGGTCGAGGGTGATGGGAAGGACAGGTTTCTAGCGGCGAGGAAATATTATGTCTCTCCCCTCCACCATGACAACAGCACCGCTCGAACAGAAATCTGCATCTGAAGACACAAGCGCTCCCTATCGGTATGAAATGCTAAACATTTTCAAGCGCAGCAGCTCCCCGTTTGAAAGTGTCCTCTGTTTCCTTCTCTGTGGTCCCACTCACTTTCTTGACCCACTTAATAATTAGCGGGTTTTTCGTCGGTAATCTTTGACACGGTCTTGTATGGAGTGGGCGGCTAGCGGGGAAAACAGCGAGTTGCCGACAGGCAGCGCGATCTCACAAAAACAGCGAGTCACCCATCATAGAAAAATAGCGAGTCACCTCCCTGGCGACAGTTCGGTGTTTTGGCTGAAACAGCGAGTTGTCGAAATAGTGAATTTACCCAACCCTCCGAGGCATGTGCCACAAATGCTTCACAGTACAGTTGGTGACGCAAAAAAGTATAAACTCATGGCTGAGGCATATGTGTGAATATAATCTGCAATAATCAAAAATAATTATAATTATAGTATAGTATATAGTATGTAATTGTAATAAAAAATCTGCATTTTTGTAACCAAAATGCAAGCACGCAAACAAATTGACTAGCGCCATCAAGCGGGAGACAAAGCAACTAAGCTCTGAAAATTGATATTTTGGACTTTGGAGGTTAGTTTGTGCTCAATTGGTAGATAAAAATTCAAGGCAATGCTTATTATTGCCTATCAGAACCTTCTGCACCCAAATAGAATTCTTAATCACAAAAATGCATAGGAATGTGGTACAATTTTGAGGTTAGTTTATAGAATTGTTTGTTGTGCGTTGCAAGGCAACAGGCACTGCTTGCAGCGAGTTGTGTGCAGCGTTTGCCTTGCTGCTAGCAAACCCTGTATCGACAGTCCGAGGCATGTGCCACACATGCCTCAGACTGTTGATACGCGGTAGATAGTAGACTAGTAGTAGTACTCTTTTTTTGTGTCAACAGACTGTACAGCAAGGCATTTGTAGCACATGCCTCGGACATGCTTAACACCTATTTTTTTTGACAAACCTGTCAGCCATTGCACGTTGAGGACAAGTTGAGCGGGAGTTTGAATTTTCAATGGAAGCAAATGGGGAAACAGCTATCAGTTAATTTACAAATAATTCCTTCAGAATAATTCTTGAGTAATGAAATTTAACCTCATTGTCATTTATGATGCATTTGATCATTTTAGAAGACAATTGCTGTTTTTCCAACTTGTGAATTATAGTAATTGTGTTATGAATTATTTGGCACATATGCTACCTACTTACAGCACAGAAGTACAATTTTGATTGTTGGTACAGGTACCTACAAGTTAAAAATTTATTTTGTAGTATGTTTATCAACATCAATAGCACCTAATCTATCATTTTATCATCAGTAGTTGGGTGATATTGTCTATCCATTGAGTTAATTATGCTGCCATCTGACACTACAATTTGAGCGGCAATTTTATTGGTGTTGTGTATCCATTCTTTTTTCCACTTTAAAATTTAAAACTCAATAAAAATCACTTATAAATGGGAATAAACTTACTTACATAGTAGTTACTATATAGTTTTGACCTCTTGTGTGGTCATCTTCAGACTCTGAAGATGAGTCTGAAGATGACCACACAACGGGTCGAAACTATAGTAACTACTATGTAAGTAATTTTATTTCCATTTATAAGTGATTTTTGTTGAGTTTGAAATTTTATTGGATTCGGTATTATAGTTGTTAAATTGAATAAATTAAATTTAAAGTGAGTCTAGTTTGCTTGTATATATTTACCGTGCAAATGTGTATATATGTATGTATCTGTATATATGTATCTATGTATCTTGTGTATACATGTACCGTATGTTTCAGTAAATCACGTGTTTGGCAAATTCCATCATAACTTTAATTTTTTTAAAGAATGTGTTCATCCAGCTGTACCTTAGGCCTACACATGAGGATATTTTTTTATTGTTGATGAGTTTTCGAATTGGTGAAATTTTTCAAGTGTTTTCTTTATTAGTGTAGGTATTGATTCATTCAATTCAACCTTTATGAATGAACCTTCTCAATTAAAAATTTTCAAATAATTTTTTGGGATCAATTAATTTATCTTCTGCTCTAATTGGTTTAGCAACCAGTTAACCCCCAAAGATTCTGTGTGGTTCAGGACTTGCATCTAGCCGATTTTGTTGAAATTTCTTAAATTCATAACTTTATATGAAAAGTAAATAGATAAAGATAATTTTGAAAATGATAAAAACTTTTTAAAATGCACTAAAAAGAAGGAATTGACTTCTTTGATCACACTATTGGTTAATAGGAATTATTTCTCTCATACCTGTGAATATATAATAAAAATATTATTATTACCTCTAAATAAAGTACCGTATTCAAGTACAACTCAAACGATAAAAAAAGGTGTGGCTAAAACTAAGTAAACCTTCATTATCTATAAAGTTAAAATATTTTCTGAAGAAATACTTTAAAACTATAGTTTCAAGTCACACTTTTAAGTTGTACTTGAATACATTATTCAGAGGTATAAATACTTTATTCATCTATGAATAATTTATTTATTTATGAATACTTTATTCATATAGTTTATGAATTGACTTCTTGTTATAGCACAATGTATAAATTTTAAAAAATATGTAAGTTACTCCTATTAGGTTATTATGGTCTTAAAATGTATTTGTTAACTCAAGTTCAGTGTAACTTCACAGAATAGTTTATGAATTGAATTCTTGTTATAGCACTATGTATGGGCTAATAGTTACCTACCACGGATACTATAACACTATATTCCAGTATCTGTGATAGGTAGCCTACTGTATAAGTAATTCACAGTTTTATAGGCCTAGTTACCGGTAGTCAACATAAATGTAGGCCTAATTAATTATAGGCGCATATTTTTATAAATATTGTATGCCTATCTTGAGTTGTGTAAATATTAAATTTTGTCAATCCTTGGCCTGAATGTTTTGTCTTCTCCCAATTAAATTCGCTATCCTTCTCCAATTGGGTAAAAGTAAAAAAATACAATACTGACTTGAAAATGATGCTCACTTATTATGTGAGTTGCAAGTAAGTTATCAGAAACAATTTGCAACAAATTCTGGAAGAGATTGCTACCACACACACTGCTCAGGCGCAAAGTGCTGTATGTAGACCAACAGATAGGAGAAGAAACTGAGTACACTTGTTTCCATCATCTACAGTATACAAAATCTTCTATTTAATAGGCCTACCATATAATATATAAGTGCCTAATAATACAAACTATGTAGTGGATCATATATTGATGGTCCAATTGATTTCTCAATTACAGATTACTCATTACTGTAATGACATACCGGTACAGTAACTTGAGGGAAGAGATGTGAAAAGAGGTCATGTTCGTGTACAAAACTGGGAATGATAGATAGGCCTACTTCTTGAAAAAATATATTTGATGTCAAGAATTAGCAGAATTTAAGCCTATTATTTTCTAAGCCTATAATTTAAGCCTATTACCAGACTTTCTATTTATTTATTCATTTTACAGAAACATGTAAACTTAATGGTTAAAAACACAGACTATTGTCCAAAACGCCTTATACCAAATTTTGATTAATAAGTTCGAAACTAGGTTGTATTTTTCCCAGCACTTCAATCAAGGATTTATAGTCCAGGAGAAATACCGTAGTACAAAAATTTAGAATTTAGAGCAACAGGATATTCCAAATTGAGCAATTCACCAAATTTCCCACACAATTTCTTATGAAAAAAATTCAATTCTAGCCTACTTAGCGTACATGGCTTATCAACGATTAATTGGAAATATAAGATATATGCCAAACTTGCGTTAAAACATCAAAAATTTTGTCTCAAATCATAGATCACAATAATTCATCATATTCATAATTCTTGAACCAATATTGACCAAGCTGGAGTCATTATGGATCACAATGTTTCCTATAGTTTGAAATCAAGTTCAAAATTCTCAAATTAATATTCACCGAGTTTTTATAGATCACAATGTTCCCCACAATAATTTGAAATCAAATTCATGATTCTTGAAGCGATATTGACCGAGCTGCATAGACTTGCGTCGAAGTATATCAGGTATCAGACTAGCGTCAAAGTTTGCATGCCCCTCCTAGACAGATGAGTTTTATTGATGGCGGACTGTGGCACGAAACAGCCAGTTGCCTGACCTGGCCTGCCAATCTGCAATAGCCAAAACGTAATTTCGCTATTTCTCAAAAAACACGCAGTTGTCTAAACAGCGAGTCACCTCCCCAGCGACAATTCGGTGTTTTTGGATAAACAGCGAGTTGTCGAAATAGTGAGTTGCCCCGTCCCGCCGCAGCTGGTCTACGCCTCCAGAATTAGTTCAAATCAGATAGATTAGAGCTAGTGAGCGCTGGTGTCGAATTTTTAGCAAAGGTGCCCAAGGTGTCTGAAAAGTGGTTGAGCGAACAATGTTTTAGCTGGGAAAATTAGTTGAAACCTTCATTAATCATTTTGTATTTTCGAGAAGATTCAGCTTCAGGGGTTGCAAAGATTTAGCGATTTCATTTTTCATGTCAGCAGTCAGCTCTGCTGTTTGCTGTTTCTGTTGAAAATTGGAAACTGTTTAGGTTAGATATGTACGAAGTGGAAGTTGTCATTTAATTTGGAGTTTAAGTTGTATAATAGATATTATAGTTGACGTAATTAATCAATTGATAAGCGACTTCTTCTCTTGTTACATCTTTAAGCGATTTCTAGAATGGCTACTTCAAAAACAGCTAACACCTATAATCGTCAAAATTGGGAAGACGCTGTAAGTAAGAATAATATTATTTTTCAATTTGTCAATCCAATCTACACGTAAGCTTATTTCCACTTTGTAGAAAATATTAGTTTATAAATTTTAGTTTGAGACGATTACTACAGTAAACAGCCTAGCAACTTACGGCAAGCCGCTATATTTTAGATCTATGATCTCTTCCCAGATCGGGTAGAGTGTAGTTTACCTGCATCGCTGCTACCCTTCTTAGAGTCAAATTTTAGGTTATAATCGATCAAGTCTATTGTAAATCATTCTGATGACAAAATATGAAAATAGCCGTCGCTAGCTCATCATTAATTTTTTTAATAAGTTGGAATAATAAAATTTTTCGTAACCTCACTTTGTATGATGAGATTTAGACGCTTCAAAATTATTCTATTCTCAGTTTTATTATAGTCCAGGCATTTTTAGACGAAAAAAAGGTCGAACCTCCCAATGAGAGCAGCTAAGCTGAATTTTGGCACAATCATCTATAGTGGCATTCTAAATAAGGATTCAAAAGTATAATACTGTATCACGTTTGCAAACTTTTTTATTCGAGGTCAAAGATCACGAAAATCAGTTTTTGCGAATAACTTGTTTTCTGTTCAAGTTATGTTCTTAGATGTTATTATAAGAATTGTAGAACTCAGAAATCCCTACAAAATTGTTCCTATGCATTTTTCTCGAAAATCTAAAGGTTTTCGAGATACAGCGCGGAGAGGGGGGAGCCATAGGGATAATGCCATAATATACAAAGTTGAATGTTCAATTCGCTGTGAAAGATTGTTTTTGCAACCAAATACTATTAAGGTAGCATTCCTAAGCGACGGCTTGGGCTGTGCATCTCTAGCAGCGCGTCTCGAGCCGTCACAGCTGTAGACTTGTGACTATATATTATTTGAAGAATAATAAATTATACTTTATAATCTGCAAAGCTATTGACGTGCAGCTAGAGCTGCGCAGCTCGAGCCGTTGCCTAGGATTGCTACCTTAATTATTGTTAAGAAATTGTTTCTAAAATATATGTTTTGATACCGATTCTCCTCAATTTCAAAATTTTAATGAAGGTAAAGAATATCTGGATAATAGCCGCGGCCGAAGTTTAGCAGCAAGGGTCATCCTACTTACTTAATAATACGAAAAACATAACAAGAAACTATAGGAGTCCAATCCTTATTTTGTGTTGGAACATACAACATCCATATTATTAGAACATTTGTTTATAATATTTATTATTAATCATGTATTCATGAACATCTAGCAATCCACCAACTATGCAGCAGTGTGGTTGCATTCTCAGAACAGTGCTTGGTATCTGATATTTTCATATACAGTGTTATTATTATTAATATACTCATGTAGATGAATTTTTCATCGTTTTTGGTGCGGTACTAGTATACCGTACAACCATATTCTTTATTCTTTATTATATGCCTATATCCGATTGGAGCAAACTGCATCATTTTTAATTGGAAGATGGTCATTTAAATCATTCTTAAATCGAGGATTTGAACCTCAAGGATTTCATTGTAAAGGACTTTGGAATTATCCATGTATCCTGATGGAATAATATTATTTTTGAGCTTCAACGACGAACTTTCAGCTGTGTATAAATTCAATCTAGGATAATAGAAAAAGGTAAGGAGATCGTATATACACTTAAACACTATCTGAAGAGCAAGGGAGATGGCCCAATACATAAAAATGTATCTGGAATTTCCTCACAACGTAATTATGTTGAAAGTCTGATTCAAGAATGAAGAATGTGAATAGGAAGGAAGATGTCCAAGTGCATTTCAACTTTAAATCTTTGTCAAATCTCATGAAAAATTCACCTCGGGTGCTTCCGTCATCTTTAAAATCTATTTCCGCTTATTCGCAAGCTATGATTGGATTTTTCTCAAATGGAAGGACCATGATACATTGAAAAGTAATATGGTAGCCGTGTGAGTTACGGGTAACTGCTTGGGATTATCAATGAAGTATAAGGATTGGAGTCCAATAGTTCTAGTACTGTAAATATAACACACTACTGTAAATATAACTACGAATTATTGCGTAAGTAGAATCACTCTTGCTGCTAAACCTTGGCCGCGGCTTATCATACTTCACCGCCATTGAACATTTTAAATAGGGGAGAATCGGGATCAAAACAGATAATTTATAAAGAATTTGTTAACAATTAAGGTAGCATTCCTAGGCGATGGCTTGAGCTGCGCAGCTCTAGCTGCACGTCAATAGCTTTGCAGATTATAAAGTATAATTATTGTTCAAATAATATATAGTTAAAAGTCTTGAGCTGTGACGGCTCAAGACGCGCTGCTAGAGCCGCGCAGCTAGAGACGCATTGCTGCAGCCCTGCAGCTAGAAATGCACAGCCCAAGCCGTCGCTTAGGAATGCTACCTTGATAGAATTTTGTTGCAAAAACAATCTTTCACAACGAATTGAACATTATACTTTGTATGTTATGGCATTATCCCTTGATGAAGTGCGCGCTTCCCCCTCTCCGTGCTGTATCTCGAAAACCTTTGGATCTTTGAGAAAAATGCATAGGACCAATTTTGTAGGGATTTCTGAGTTCTTCAATTCTTATAATAACATCTAAGAACATAACTTAACAGGAAACAAGTTATTCACAAAAACTGATTTTTGTGATCTTTGACCTTGAATAAAAAAGTTTGCAAACCTGATACAGTATTATACTTTTTAATCCTTATTTCAAATGCCACTATAGATGTTTGTGCCAAAATTCAGCTTAGCTGCTCTCATTGGGAGGTTAAATCCTATAATGCCTGGACTATTAGCTTCAAGTGAACTCTCTGCTGAGTGTGGAGCGGAGCACTCTTTCAGGGAGGCCACCACATACCACAGCATTGACACCGCCACTCTGCTAACCTATACCCAAGGTAAGTAAATCTACCAGGTAGGCCAGCGTGCATAAGAGCCCAGCAGTCCAATTTTTTCCTGCTGGATGACGTCACTAGTTTTATATTTATATTATACTCTATACCTATATTTATGATTCGACATGTATCTAGAATTCCAATTTTCCAGCTGTTCCACACAGAATTGGAAAATGAAAAATATCACATAAAAAGCTCAATATCAATGAAAATAATTGTAAAAATATGTAAAAATAATGAATTAAATTATTGATTGTTATCACAGTTGAATAATAAAAAAATAAATAAAAGCCTTTATTGTACATTTCAAATTAATCATCACATAATATCATTTTAATATATCTGGCATTTACCCCATGGATATAATCCATCCGGGGGAGATGAGTAAGACAAAAAATACTGTGCATATATAATTTTTCTTTGTTTTTTTATATGAGTTGCAAAGAGTAAGAAACTAAATTATAATTGTATACATTTGAGACTTTTTTCAATAAAGAAATATACGATGATACGTTTGAAGGTACGCTTTAGAAATTGAACTCTCAAACCAATGAATATCTGTAGTGCCAAGCAGCCCTACAGTATCGGCTCCAATATCTCTCCAGTTTCTGCCATTCAAGTACGCTTTCAGCTCTTCTCTTGTCAGCAAGCCTCTCCTCAGGTATGCGCACCGTATCTCGTGTAGTATGGGGCATCTGGCGACGAAATGTATGACATCCTCCTCTTCCTTCCAGTTGCACAGGGAACACAGCTTCACTGGTTGGTTGAACATGTACCTGTTCAACTGAATAAGCTCTGTTCGTGCCTTGAAAAACCACTTGATGAGAGTGAAGTCCTCCTGCTCATTGATGTAGTTGGTATCATCATTCAGCTCACAGTAGAAGGAGGTGCGATCACTCCTCATCAGTCTTATTTTGCAGTCCATTACAATCCTCTCCTTTATCCTCATCAGAATGTTTTTAATAGCGAAATCGTGCGAGAGTATTTCTGAGGGATTGATACCATACTGCCTTTCAAGCACAATCCAATCTTTGACAACAAAAATCTCCTTCTGTGTGACCTCCTCCAATAATAATCTAGGATATCTTTCCGTAGGTAACTTCATGCACCGTCTTATGAACTTCACAAGCAACTTCACTGTGTACAAAAATAGTGGTAGGCATCCAGTCTCCAAGAGTAGTGTATAGTCTGGTGCCCACATAGGGAGGCTGAATACCTTTTTGATGAAGAGTCGTTGCACCTTTTCCACGTCTTCGTAAATCCTTCCCCCCATACTTGGGCTCCATAACACAGTGTGGATCTGGTAACGGCATCAAAAACATTGCATTTAGCCCTGAATGATACATTGTCTTGTGACAGCAGCTTATGAAACATGTTCAGGGAGATTTTCGATGAGAATGCTCTTTCTCTGAAGTGATTAGCAAGAGACAACTTGGATGATAGGTCAACCCCCAGATATTTGTAGTTGTTCACCACGTCAATTTCTTCATTATTGAATCTCCACACATCATGTCTTCCTATCCGACCACCCTTTCTGAAAATTATTATTTTTGACTTCGTCAGATTTACTTGTAAATTCCATTTTAAACAATATGCCTCAAGATTTGATATCATCCTCTTCAGACCAATCCTATCCGGCGCAAGCATCACGATATCATCAGCATATTGCCAGCCGGGTTGGCCAAGTGGTCTGGGGCGTTACAACCTTCAGTCTGCTAGCGCTACCCGGTCGTGGGTTCAAATCCCACAAGAGGCATGGTCGTTTATGCACCTCATAAATCACCCTCGCACACTCCATTACCCATGCACAAGTGAATTTAAATACTTATATGGGCATCATCCACAGCAAAAAAAATATGCAAGAAGCTTGATACATACATTTTTTATCTTTATTCCTCCATCAAGGCAATCTTCCAAATCATTAATAAACAGTGCAAATAAAATCGGGCTCAACAGGCAGCCTTGCTTCACACCTGTAGTTGTTTCAAACTCTCTTGAGAGTCCCTGACTTCCCCATACTCTGGCTGATGATCCATGATATAAATCTTTTAGTGCACTCAGCATTTTTGATGAGACTCCAAGTTCAGAAAGCTTATAAAACAGGGAATATCTGTCTATTTTATCAAATGCGGATGAGAAATCCACAAAGAATGCATATACCTTTTGGCCCTTGGTATCCAGTTGAATGTGAACAATGCTCATAATATTGAAAATATTGTCGATTGTTGAGTAGGATTTTCTAAAACCTGCTTGAAATTCCCGCAAAATCTTATGGTTGAGAATCCATCTTTCTAGTTTATCCAGCAGAATCCCAGCATATAGCTTACTCATAGAATTCATAAATGATATTCCTCTGTAATTAGTTGTTTCATTCACATTCCCTTTCTTAAATATTGGATAAATAATAGTCTGTTTAAAATTATTGGGAGTATGTGCTGATTCAAAAACTCTGTTGAAGCATTCTGCCAGTTTATCATGGAAGTTTTGTGGGGCATACTTGTAGAACTCATACGAAATTCTGTCCTGACCTGGAGCCTTATCATTCTTTACTTTTGCTAAAACTCTCTTCACATTATGTGTCATAATTGGGGCATCAAGAATACAATCCACCATCAGAGGCTCGGCATAAGAGATTCTGGCTGCCGTTATTAGAGGATTTAGTAGGTGTTAAAAATGTTGTACCCAGTCTTCCAATGAAATGATTGCTCCTGAACTGAATTTTCTCATCTTGAAACATCGGACAAGCTTCCAAAACTGCCCAGGATCCCGCACAGTCTTGAATCTTTCAGTTGAATTGAGCCAAAAGTTCCTCTTCTTGTTCAAGCAAAGCTGTTTAAATTCTTACTTCTTTGCTACATATCTTTCTCGTACCACATCTGAATTAGTTCTCCTGTAGACCTTAAGCAACTCAAATACTTCCTTTCTTGATCTTTTACATTCATAATCAAACCATTGTTGTTTTCCGTCTATTTCAGTTATCTTTCCAAAGGGAGATGGGGGACCACATTCATATATTATGTCAATTATAAACCTTAGATCTTCTGTTGCGTCAAGCCAGTGCTCTCTATTTCTCACTCTCAATTCAATTTTATTCCGATAGGTTTCTTCTCTCTCTGCTTTCCATTGAAGTTTCTTTCTTATTGGTATCACACAACACTCCTCCGATTCTGATTGAGAGCATCAAATTGTGGTGACAATCGGTAGATGGTCTGAAAATATTTCCGGGCAAACCACAAAAGACTGAACCATAGGAAGGGCATTGATAGACACGGCGCAAAAGTCAATGACGGACGAACCTTGTGCTCCAACATATGTCAGCTCTCCCTCCTCATCATTCTGTGTCCGGCCGTTTAGAACAACCAGCCCTAAATCATCAAACATTGACAACAAATGCTTTCCATTTGAATTCAAAACAGAGTCTTTTGAGACTCTATTGCTGCTTACAACACTATACATATTTGCAATTATATCTTCTGGTATAATTTGTCTGTCACTGATTCTTCCATTTAGGTCACCCATCAGCATGATGTCGCACTCATTCAATTCAATTAACAGGCTCGATAACCTTTTAAAATCCTCCATCCATTTGTTGCAATTTATGTAGGCTGGGATGATATACACTTTATGCACTTCTATTTTCAATTCTATTATATCACACTCTGCAATTTTGCGGAAATTAGCTGAGAACTTACAATTGCTACCTTGCTTCTTAATTCCATATACATAGCCTCCACTCGCTCTTCCATATGTCTCAATTCTGATTGCAGGAGCCCAAATAAGATTATGCGTTAACATCCTACATTTGAACTCATTAAATGTTTTTTCACATAGCAAAAAAGTTTCATAAAGCAAAAATATTTCCTTCTCTCTCAAAAAGTTAAGAAATGCTAGATTATCAATTTTATTTGCAATTCCAGCTACATTGTACAAAACGACTTTCATATAATCAAATTCTGTTTCCTGTGTTGTGTTAATCTCTCTATTATTATTGTCTCTCCAGTGTACTATTCTTTTTCTGTTGTTTGCTTTGCGGACGAAAAAATTTAGCAATACTGTTTTCTTCAGGCGCTCCAGATGTACCGATAGATGTAGATGAAGATGGATTCTGTTTCAGATTGGAAATCCTCTTTCTTTTACGAGACGCAGAGAATGTTGTTTCATTGGCTTCCTCCAAATATTTATTGACCGTCTCCTCTGTTAATTCCTCTGCAGAGACATAATTTCCATTTATCAGTAGTCCAACTCCCTTCACTTTTACTTCATAACCAACGGCTCGGAGTAACTTTTGGGTTGGGTATAGCATCTTCTTCTTTTCTCTTGTTTCTTTGTCACAATCAGTAGACACAAACAGCTTAAGGTTTTTCAAATTCGCCACTTTATTCAGAATATTTTGTCTTTTCATACTTGATAGCAATGACAAAATTATTGGACGCTTAACACCGGGACCTGCATTTCCTAAACGTTTTACAAAATCTATATCAGTTTCTTTTAGTTTGACCTTCATTACTCTATTAATTAAATCCAGCATCATCTCCATGGTCTGCTCATGCCTTTCACCCTCTTCCTCCTCCATTCCATAAAATATGAGATTTTTCTCACGACGCATGGATTCAATAACTGTTTGTTGCTGTTGTAATTCGCGTTTTAGCTGTTCATTCTCTTTAGTTACCTCATCTATCCTTTTATTTTGCTCCTCAAACATCGATGAAATATTCAAGGCACCAATCTCCTGCCTAACAATTGTTAGTGTGTTTTTGTTGATCTCATTTTTAAATTTTTCCAGCATTGCAGCCATAATTTTCTCGTCTAATGCCATCCTGGATATTGTACAATATAAGATAGGCTGTATCAAAACAACTGTTAATGCAGTTGGTGCTATTGAATAAAGGAATTTCACAGAGTTATCTAATCTAGGAAAGAGATTGATGCATATTTCCCTATATAGACAAACAACTACAGATATAATGACGTACAGTCTGTTATCCACTGTTGACCGGCAACAGTTCACCCTCTCTCCCCACGTCTTCCAAAAAAGTTCTATTGCTAAGATTCTTTTTCAAAACTAACCTCAAATTTCCGCTGTAATGTTCACCAAATTTGATTCGTATTTGAACATCAAGAATGCATTTTTCACTACAGCACACGTCTCCTGACACTTTGAATATACACTGACTACAAAAAATTGAACAAAAGTGTCCTTAAAACAACTATATTCACAAAACAAACTTCCATTATCACGAGCACAACTGGCCTGCTTCAAGTCTCTCACTCAACTCCACAGTCAAATAATAATGAATTATGTTGTGATATTATAAGAATATAATGCTATTGTTGTCATAAATTGGGGCCAAAGATTCGAGAAACTAGTGCTCTTGTTGAGAAAAAAGTAAGCTTTGGTGGGTCCAAACTATGCGATTACGATTATAAGAATGAAAATAATCATAGTTCACTACAAAACAACTGGGACAACTTAAAAATATTGTTTCCTTGTTAATTGTGATGTTCTCAACTCATCAGAATTCATTACAACAATAATATTCTTCAACACTAACAAAAATAGGTTATGTTGACATTTTCATCAGCTGTGCTTTTCATTTTGGGTGCTAGAGTGCAAAACTGTAGAAAACTAGTGACATCAGAATCGTGAACCATAATTTCCAGGCAAATATCCCACCTGGTAAGATTTACTAGCCTTGACCCATACCTATCTAGCATAGGTTAGGTAACCCTGAGGTTAAAATGGGTGGCCATCACAGCATTGACATCACCACTACCATTAATATAGACTATAGAGGATTGCAGCAGCCAACTGCTCTTAAGTTCTGCATGGGTCAACTTGTTCTTGAAATCAAACGTTGTCTTGAAATCAGTTCTTGTCAGGCAGCCAATGAAGTTGGATCAATTGTTATCACTCCGTGGAATAGTTCTGTAACAAGCTGAAGCTGGCTGCCTGGCATTACGTTAAAAACAACCTGGCTTAACCTACAACTTTTATTCCAATTCAGAAATTTAATTCTTAATAAGTTGATTTTTCTCAGTGAAAGTGGTGTTTTTGTTTTGTTTTAAACATGACAGTGTTTGAAACTGGTAATTGGACTGTAGTTGGTACTTGAATAAATTCACACAAGAACTTCAAACTGACAAATCAAAAGTTTATTATTTTCTTCAAAACGTTACAGAACAAATCAAAACATAACCTACTAAAACGGCACAAAGCCAACTCTAGAGCTGAGCTTGATAACTGTAACCATTGCCACAAGAGCACAGCACCTCCCTACATTGCTACAATTGTTAACACCACCCACCAAAATTAGTACATAATTTTCTCAATAAAAGGAACAAAACAAAATTCAAATATATCAATCAGTAAGAATTGAATGTATCATATTTAGCAAAATCAAAGAACAAAAGAGAGAGAAAAAAACTTCAGTTATCAAGAGTATCAAAACATTAAACATCATTTAGAAAATGTTTAGTTTATGAGGAAGGATAATCAAGAGGAAGGGGGACTAGTTTGTTGACAGGTCTTGTTAAAGTTCCAGTAGCTGACTTGACAATGGCAATCTGGGCAACACCATCCTTGCTAGGGAGCAACTTTTCTACACAACCCAATGGCCAGTCCAATGGGGATGTATTTTGACCATAGATGTACACCAATTGACCACAACCCAACTCCTCCTCTTTCCTCTTCCATTTGTTTCTCTGTACTTGTGTATGTACATAATCTCTCAACCACAACTTCCAAAACTGCTGTGACAACTGCTTCAATCTCTTCCACTTACATTGTAAGGACAGAGAATCCATTGAGTGCTCCGGAGGTGCCAATAGTGGCCTTCCAATTAGAAAGTGACCTATTGTCAAAGGGTTGATCTCTTCATCCACACATGGAGAAACTTCAAGTACCGGGTGGCTGTTTAGGATGGCTTCAATTCTGGCAAAAAGTGTTGAATACTGCTCAAATGTAAGGATGCTTTCTCCAATAGTCTTCTTCAACAATGTCTTGGCAGACTTTACTCCAGCCTCCCAGAGGCCACCAAAATTTGGGGCAGAAGGTGGGTTGAAATGCCACTGAATGCCCTTATTGGCAAGTTCAGAAGAGATTTCATTTTGGGATTTTGATAGCATTTCATATATTTCTCTGAGCTCTCTAGCAGCTCCAACAAAGTTTGTCCTGTTGTCTGAGTAACAATCAGTGGGAAGACCCCAACGTGAAACAAATTGATCAAATGATGCCAAGAAACATGCTGTAGACATATCAGAAACATATTCCAAGTGTACTGCACAATTTGACATGCAGATAAATAGACACAGGTACCCCTTGTAGATTCTGGGTTTGTGCAAATGGCTATCTTTGGTTGTAAAAGGGCCTGCATAGTCAATCCCTAAGTGCAAGAAGGGACTTGACTCATTTATATGGTGCATTGGTAGATCAGCCATAATTGGCTGAAGAGGTTTTCCGCTGAACCGGTGACAGTTGATACATTTGCATAGTTGCAGGCAAAGCATACTCCTCAGAGATATTATCCAGAATTTTCTATGGATGAGCAATTGTGTGGTTCTAGGCCCAGCATGGAATGCTTGTCTGTGAAAGTGATCACAAATCAACTCAGTGAGATGGCATTTCTTTGGTAGTAGCATTGGATGTCTTGAATCAAATGTTCCTGAACCATGACGCAAATGGCCACCCACCCTTTACAAACCAGACTCATCAAGGAACACTGTAAGTGAGCGGACATGAGAAGTTTGTAGTGATTTTGCATCTTGAAAATGATGTTGTTGAGTGAGTTTGACACATACTTGTGTTGCCTTATCCAATTCATCAGAACTTAGAGCCTTCCCTGTCTCAGAAAATGATGATTTTTGGCATCGGTTTATAAAGCGTAGAACGTAAGAAAATACACTGATGGTGCGATGATAAGTTGAGAATTTTTCCAGCACATCTAGAAAATCGTTTGAAGAAGTTAAGATGTCAAAACATGAGGTTTCAGCTCAGGGATCACCTCTAACGGTGTAAAAGGAGTCAAAATTGGCCATTCCTGACATGGGGTTTGGAATTCCTTAGGGCCATTCTACCAAAGTTCCAAATTGAGTAGAAACTCTCCTGAACACCCACAAGATGCTATGTCACTGGGATTTGATGGGGTGGGGATATGATTCCACATTGTCAATGAAGTCAGCTCAAGGATTTTTGATACCCTGTTGGCAACATAAATCTTCAAACAATGAATAGGGGTAGCCAACCAAGTGAGCACAGTTTTTGCATCAGAGAACAGATGAATTTTACAGGATTGTAAAGCATTGAGTGAAGTAGTTACTGAATGGACCAGATGAGCAAGAAGAAGTGCTGCTAGCAATTCAAGTCGTTGTATAGTCAGTTCTGATGGAGGAGACTCAAGTGATTGGGGAGATACTTTGCTCTTTGATGTGAGCAAATGAAGTGACGTATTGCCATTTTCATATGTAGAATGCAGGTAGATACAGGCAGCATATGCTGTCTCTGATGCATCACAGAAACCAAGTAGGTGTATGACAGCTGACTTTTCAGATATCTTTTGAGGAATTGAAACATCTTTTAAAACTGGCAAAGTTTGAGCAAACTTGTTCCATTCTTCTAGGAGGGGCTGTGGTAGAGTTGAATCCCATGTGAGTTTGGCAAGCCAGATCTTCTGAAGGAATGCTTTAATCCACAGAGTCACAGGTGAGACTAATCCAATTGCATCATAAGTTCTAGCAAGATATGACAGAATACTTCTCTTTGTTGGTACTCCTTTAAAAGGCACTATTGAATATGTGAAGATATCATTACTAGGCAGCCACTTCAGTCCAAGGATTTTGACACTGGCATTATCATCCTCAAAAATATGCGGATTTTCAAGGTGCTCAACAGGAAAAGCAGACAATACTTCAGCTTTATTACTAGACCATTTCCTGAGTTCAAATCCACCTTGTTGTAACAATGAGATGAGCTGTTTTATAACTGCCTCAGCTTCTTCAGTATGATCACATCCAAAAATTATATCATCAACATAAATATTATGTCTCAAGATCTCTGCGGCTTCTGGAAAATCTTTGCCTTCATCCTGTATTAGCTGAAGAATAGTTCTCTGAGAGAGGTAAGGAGAACAGTTCAAACCATAAGTGACAGTGTTGAGGTTGTACTCACACAAAGGTTCAGTGGGATCCTTTCTGTAGAGAATACTTTGAAATTTCCGGTCTTGAGGTCAGACAAGTATTTGTCTGAACATCATTTTCATATCAGTACATATCAGAATATTATGCAAACAAGATTTTAGGATGAGAGAAGGTAAATCATTCTGCAACTTTGGTCCTTGAAGCAGACAATTGTTTAAGCTGATCCTTTTTACATCAGGATCAGATGCATTGAACACAACTCTAAGTTTCTCATTTTTCTGAAGGATGCAATGATGAGGAATGACATAGGTTGCGGGTGTGTCAGAGCAACCCATATGTTGTAGAGACTCATATTCATCCATAAACAAATGATACTTGGAACAAAGAGGTTGATTTTGGGCTAGCCTCCTTTCCAAATCAAGATACCTTTGATGTGTGTTTGATGCGTTGGATCCTGGTCTTGAGTCATCTTGAAAGGGCAAGGCCACTTGGTATCTGCCATCCTCTACTCTGGTGGTTGTTGCAACATAAGTTTGTTTGCAGGGAACATCTTCTGGGTCTTCATACTTTTGTTTTCCTGGAATTTCCTCGTTTCCCAAAACTTCTGCAAGACATCTCCTATCCTGTCAACAGATGTGATGAGAGACCAATATGAACTTCCATTTTTCAAGTCAGCTTCCCCTAACAAAATCCAACCTAGTTGAGTATACATGGCCAGGGGTCGTCCTGGTACCACTGTAGGATGTTCAGGAAGGATGCTAGCATATACTCCACAACCCATGAGAAGGTTGACTGGTTGGGACTTGTAATAGGTGTTGTCGGTAAGTGCTGTGTTGGCAACATGATCAGCGGCCAGTTTAGGAATGTCTGTAGATGGTAAGTCACCTGTAATCTTCTTGACCACAAATGCTGGAATCACCAAATGAAAGGTGGCATCCTATTTAGATGAAATATGCAGGTTCACACACCCAACAGTGCCACTTGCATTTGCTCCAAATCCTAAGATTGTTTTCCTTGTTTTGGTAATCTTCAGTTGAAGTCTGTGAGTGACAGTTTCTGTGATGGTACTGATTTCACTTCCACTATCAATGACTGCTCAAAGGGTCACATTCTTACAGAACTGGTCCTCAACATCAACCAATGCTGTAGCTAGTAGTATTCCCTGACTAGTAGAATTGAGCAGTACCTGTTTATTCTCATTGCAATGGTCTGAAGGATCATAATGGAGTGTAATATGGTGTTGGGTTGAGTTACATGTAGAACATTTCTCATTGGAAGTACAATCTACCCATGAATGTTTTCCCAAACAGCAATAACAAAGAAAATGTTTTCAAACTGTTTCATATCTGGCAGACACAGAAAGTTGAGTGAAACTGATACAGCTTCCTATCAAATGACTAGTTTCAAGGATGATGTGTAGGCTTGGAACTTGCACTACTGGTGGTTGAGTCTTCAACAGCCATAGCACAAATTTTGAGAGACCTAACATGCTCAGTAACAAACAAAATTAATTTCTCTACAGTAGGGAACTCATCTGTAGATAGCTGGTTTTCAAAGGCAGTACAAGTTGTTGATCTAAATTATTTAGTGGTAATGAAAATTTAAGAAAATCCTCCATATTTATACTAAGTATAAAGTGAAAAGTCTTTTCATCTGTTTCACTGCATTGAATGAATTCATGTGTGTGCTCAGGAAGTGTTGGAGTCCTTCTCGGCTTGCTTGTTTTTTATCAATTGACTGGAAATTCAGAACTTCACCAAAGTAGTGTGCTGCAAGGAGCCGGCTATTTGAAAATCTGGCTGTCATCATGTGTTGTAAGCAACCAAATAATTTTCTCCAATCAAGGGTAAAGTTGAAATGAGGTCACTGACCGGTGGTTTTAAACATGTTACAAGATAATGCAGTTTCTGTGTATCACTGAGTGAATCATTTGTATGAACCAGCAAGTGGAAAAGGGAATGGAAAGTGTTCCAGTCTTTTATTTCTCCACTGAATGTATTCAAGCTAATTTTAGGTAACTGTACAATAGAGTTCTGTGCAGAGATAGTCAATTTATTATCATCTGTACTGAAACTGTTCTTGTTGATCTTGTTCAACAACAACTTAATTCTAGATTCTGTTGTATAAATGGTTTCTTCTACTTCCGCTTGATAGGCTTCATTAGCTTCATCCTGGCCTACAGAACTGATTTCAATAAAGGTCTAAAGGTCAAATTCACGCTCTTTCTGTTGCAGCTCAACTAGTCTAGTTTCCAAAGCTTCTACTTCTTCACATTGAAAAGCATCAACAAGTCTTTATCTGGGTGATTGCAGCTTTGATTGTTTTTTGCCGTGTGATACTGTGATAAAGTGGCAGTACTTCTTTCCCAGAAGAAGAATGATTCTCATCTTGGGTTGCCATGATTGTAGAATAAAAAATTGGCAATAGTTTGTTGATGATATTTTTAGTTCAATATAAGTTCAATAGAAAATGTTAAAGGGAAATTACCTGCTACCGTATGATGCAACACAATCACAGAAACACTGATACATTATCCGGGGATGGAGGTCAAATGTTCGAAACTGGTAATTGGACTGTAGTTGGTACTCAAATAAATTCACAAAAGAACTTCAAATCAACAAATCGAAAGTTTATTATTTTCTGCAAAACGTTACAGAACAAATCAAAACATAACCTACTAAAACGGCACAAAGCCAACTCTAGAGCTGAGCTTGATAACTGTAACCATTGCCACAAGAGCGCAGCACCTCCCTACATTGCTACAATTGTTAACAGCAGGCAAGTGCCACAAGTGCAAAAAACCCCGTTTCCAACCCCGTAAAGTGCTCGAATTGTGCCACGCTATTTCACCAGAACTGCATCAGTGTGAATACAAAGTGCAATATGTGGAATTGTGTAAACTGCTCAAAAGACATTTCTACAACTCCAAACTCAGACAAACGGGAAGAAGAAAACAATAATCAAATATTAAACGCAATCAAAGAATTTAGATCAGAAAGCAAACATAATTGGGACGCTAACAACAAGAGATGGGATGGACTTACAGCAACATACAAGGAAAAACAACATCTTAGTGGCAGGTGTACCCGTAACATATAGAGAGGACATGTTAACCGTGCTGGAAGCAATCGTGAGATCGATCGACGTGAATTTCAATCCCAGTGACATTTCAGCAGTGCACAGACTCTGAAGTCAGAAAAATGATAATAGGCCACCTACAATTGTAGTCAACTTCACTTCACGCATGATAAAAGCAAATTGGTTGGCCGCGAGACGTTATAAGGGCTCTCTCACCGCAAATGAAGTTAACGTTAATTTCCTTGTTACACCAGTTTATCTAAATGAGCATCTCACTACTACAAATCGTTCTATATTTAATGCGGCGCGTCAGTTAATTAAAGATAAAAAATTCAATTCAGTATGGACCAAAGACTGCAAATTGATGGCAAAGATTGCGGCAGGACAGCTCCCATTCCGCGTTCGTGATATGGAGCATGTAGCGGAGCTGAGGGGAAAAAATAGTGAGATATCCACCTACGCTAACGCTGCATCCGAGGCTCCAAGTAACGGCTCAACTACACGCCAGGACGATGGCCAACAAATCACTCAATAATTCACTCGGAATAGTTTCACTATGACACTGTATAGAATATATTGACAATTTAACTGCTAAGATAATCCATTCCTCTCAATAATCCGTCTCATGGCCAATCATTCTTTTATGATGTGGGTAGTAATAGGCTAATGACAACATACTGCCGTAAGTAAGATTATGCTAAGTTTTATTTTATTTTATTGAAATTTTTTTTCTAATTCCAGATAAGAATTCAATCCACATTGAGTTGATTGAATGTTAAGTAAAATCATATACGGGTTCCTTTTTTTACATATTTATATAAAAATTATATCATTAGAGTATCCGTGAATAGTACGCAACTCAAATTGAGTTTGTTTGAAATAATTATGCCGGAAAGTATTCATATAGTAATAACTATCTAGAGAGATTAGGTTCACTTTCATTTTATGCATAAATTAATATAATCAGAACCATTGATATAGCTTTCGGGAATAGCACCAAAAATGTATTTTCATTCTATTTTTTCTCTTATTGTTATCCTATAACTTGCCTCATTCTCTATATAGGTACGGAGTACAAAGTTTTTTATTTTTATTTCACATTTTACCCTATTTATCTTTGGAATGAAAAGATAAACAAACATTTTAAATTAAGCTGTCGCCTTAAATATGCAAAACAACTTGCTAAAGAGGTAAGATTAATTTTTATTTATTTCAAAGTATCGGTTTTCATGTATTCTACTGAGTTTGGTAATGATATTAGAATCATTTTATTTTCTGACAGCCTGAAGAGAGAGAAAATAGGAAATTATACTCTTTAACTTGAAATACTCCACAATAAAGTTCTTGAAATCTGCTTCAATCAATACAAATTATTTACGTTACTGTAACTGAGAACTTTCTGGCAGTACATTTTATTATCACAAATCTTGTCTAACAAGTTACAGCAGTATTCTCAACAGATTACTAGGAAATTGTACGAAATAGACCCCCCTGCTTTGAAGAAAAAAATTATCGGTGATTAGATTAAATTGAAAGCTGCAATTCCATTCATTACAGTTCAGACTATAAATACCTTTTACTGGTTATCTAATTTATCGTAGTATAAACACAATTATTCTAATAGTGATTAACTGTAATTTATGATGTATAGTTTCATGTTGTATAGATGTTTTACATTGTGCCTTACATAGAACCTGACCTAGCTGGGAGAATGCATACAGTAACCTTCTAAGTCTCTGCTTCACAAACTGCATATGCGGACTCCAACTCAAACTACAGTCAACCGTAATACCTAGGTACTTGTATTGATCAACTCTTTCCAGTTTAGAGCAATTACAGACAATAGATGTTGGATCTCTACATGAATGAAATATTAAGTCTCTTGATCCTGGATCTTGTTGATTTCGGGTTCTGATAGGCATATATTTGGTATTCCCTATATTAACTGTTAAGCATTTGTGGTCAAACCAGCTCTTTATTCTGGCCAAATCAGAAGTTGCATTTTTTAATACATCATCCCACTGTTTCCCAGTTGAGACTACAGCTGTGTCATCAGCAAATAAAAAGATTCTACTACTGATGTCAAGTAAAGGAATATTATTGATGTAGATTAGAAAAAGGATTGGCCCAAGGGTACTTCCCTGTACAACGCCATAATCAACTTTTTCCAAACCACTTCTACCTTCATTGATCTGGACATATTGGACCCTGTCTTCCAGGTAACTCTTGAACCATTGTAGAGCAGTCTGTTTGATTCCAACCATTTCAAGCTTCAGCAATAGCTTCTCTCTATCAACCGAGTCAAAAGCTTTTGCGAAGTCTAGATATGTTATAATTAATTTGTTTCTTGTTTTAATGTTATCTGCTATATATTTAGATAAATCAAATAAAGCATCTGAGGATTTTTTTGATTTTTGAAAACCATGCTGTGTTGTGGAAAGAATATTATTATGGTTCAAGTACTGCATTAACTGGGTCTTTACACATTTTTCTAGAATCTTTGTAGTTATAGGCAGAAGGGAAATGGGATGGTAGTTGGTGTAGTCATTTTTTGGGATTTATATATTGGGATTACTTTTGAGATTTTGAGCATGTCTGGAAATCTACCTGTCTGGATACTTAAGTTTATAGGTAGTTTATAGATAATTAAATGTTGAATAGGATCTATGAGGGTGTGGACGTTGTCTTTAATTACTCTTGCTGGAATACAGTCATGGCCAGGGGCGCTATTCCCTCTCATGCTATCGATCATGCTTGAGATCTTCTTGTGTAACAAGCCGAAACTCAAACACAGATTCAGCAGCATGATCGGAATAATTTATTTCAGGTTCACCAAGAGGAGTCAAACAATCAGCCAAGCGCTTTCCCACTGAGGCGAAAAACTCATTGAAGTTATTACTAACCTTGGTAGCTGTCTGCCGAGCTGGAATATGCCCATCCTGAATGAATACATTGACTGGAAATGCATGCTTTCTAGCTGGTCTACCTGAGACTTCATTCACTGTTGCCCAGAACTTTTTAGGGTTATTAGAGACTTTGTTTATTTTGTTTTTGTAGTAATTATATTTCACTTGTTTAATAACGGAGTGTATTCTATTTCTGTATTGGATAAATTGATTTTTTAGGGTTGCATTGAAAGGTTGTCTATTTAATCTTTTTTTTCAAGTTGTCGCGGTGCCTGATTGATTGGACTAAACCCAGGCTAACCCAGGACTTCAATTTACTACTTTTTGCTTTATCCATTTTAGTATTAGCTTCTATCGTTTTCTGAAGAGTTTCTGTGAAGAGACGTGTTGCCACACTCACGTCTATTTCATCACAGATAGAACCCCAATTTTGCAAAGAAATGTCGTTATTGATACCTTGCCAGTCAATCTTTGGGAAATAGTCACCATTTTTGTGTAGAAATAATTTTCTAATATTTTTTGTTAAATTCATACATAGTGGTCAGTAACGGCAGTTTGAACTATAGTACTTGAAACATTAAAGGAGTGCGGAAATTTAACAAAAAAATGGTCAATACAAGTTCCACTAGTGTCAATACACAGGCTGTTAATCCTGCATCGCTCAACATATCAATGTATCTCTCCTCTATGGATCCTATAGGAATGTTAAGGATGTCACAGTTTATGTCCCCAGCTAGAATTTGGACTCTATTGCTTTCTGTTGTAGCTTTAAGATGGGAATCAAGAGCATTCAAGAATAGAGGAAAGCTAGAGTTTGGGATTCAATAAACTGCGAGAAGTTCACAGGGTGTTCCCTCCCAGTCAAACCCAACGGATAGACAGGTGGCCACACCACCCAGCTGTAGCTCCCTGCAAGATGCAGAAAGCTCACTGTTTATGTAGACTACTACACCATCACATTGATTTAGACAATTGTAGGATCTAAGGAGCTTATACCCCTCAACATCCAACAGGTCACTCTCATCACTGAGCCATGCCTCGGTCAAAATAATGCAGCTAAAGCGATGCTTGAGACTTTCTAGAATTAGTATGAATTCATCTATGTTCTTTCTATAGCTTCTTATGTTCATATGAATAATTGAGAAATTCGCCTTGTCCCTGTTCCTTATAGAAGTTGAAGTAGGAAATTTTAAAGAAAAATCATTAATATCCGCGCACTCAGTGCATTCAATTGGAGAAGCATCAATTGGCTCCATCGGATCACTCATTGTTCTTTAAAATCCAACAACAAGCCGTGCCGCCTAGCCGATTCAAAATAATAACTTTTGCGGGAGACAAAGGCATGTGATGCTTCATTATAATAAAAAAAAACAGTAAAAATTACCATTAGTGACTACTGTATATTCATGATTAATTTGAAAATGAACTATTTATCTATTTTGTCCTCATCATTTACTGACTAATATTATGAACGGTATCCAAATCAGTGAGAAAGAGTAATGTATTATTTCTTTATTCTATTTTTTCTTTAGATGCTTATATATATATAGGCTACATACTTATAGTCCGATAATGAATTGCAGAAGTCCAATCAATGTTTTTCATGCAACATAATAATTCAATTATAAAAATGATAATTTCGAAAATAAAATAGATAGTTGCCACTGTACTATCAAATTGAATAAACTATCTAAATGTTAGTATAAATTCAATCCTGTATGAATCTATTGAACTCATACAATAAATATGCTTATAGGCGAGTAATATGTTATTCATTTTTTTCCCCCAAGAAACAACAGAGGATGAGAATTTAAGGTTTCATATGTGAACAATGATTAAGCCTCTGAAACTCACATCAAACACCAGACAGGATTACCGCTTTACATAATATTATAACTTTATTAAAATAAAGTAGGCACACAGACATATATTTTTTTCTTATATTGCTCTAATAATATCAATTTAGATTCAAATGAAGATGTATGTTTTTTAGAAAGTGTAGTTATAAGACTTCTACTTAATTTAGTCAACGGAGAATACAATTTGTTAGCATGGAACTGATATGTCTAAACAAGTTACCTATACCATTTGTTATTCGAATGCATTTTTAGGTACCTATAGAACAGTGTGGAGTGAGAGGAAGATTCTCAACCCGCTTTCCAACTATGATAAGGCATTCTCAATAATGAATGTCAAGTGTGGGTGGATAAAAAAGAGACTTTGTTATATTTATTATTTTTAAATCTAGTTAAGAAAAAATACATGATGCAAACTCTTTTTTCTTATAAGGAGTTTTTGCCCGTGATTTTTATTAATTATTAATTTTTAATTATTAGTGCATAATATTATAGCCAAAAAATTCAGATAAAAAATTGTCCAGACCTAAGGTAAGGTTCGTTAAATTCACTCTTTTTTCAATTATATAATGGTACAATAATATAGGATGCTAATTCTTATTTCTTATAAGGAGCTAGGCCCGGGATTTTATTTATATTACGAAAATACATTAGTACATTACATTAGTACGAAAATAGTATAGCCTTTATAATTCCAATTATAAATGGTTCACACCAACTATTCAGTACCTACATTTATCTCAATATTATAGGACTTATTATAATCCAATTTTATGAGATAATAGTCCTATCAAATATTAAAATTGGATTCTGTGTAATACTTGGTCAAAAACTATGTACAACATCACAAACAATATGGAAAATATTGGTTTATTTTCATTTTTTCAATAATTAATTATTTATTTATTTCTTAATTAGAATAATTTCTATATCTTTATTAAATGTATTCAACACAATTGTTATACCTATTTTATTTATATTTGAGTATTTATTTATATTCAAAAGCCAATACGTCTATAACATGTAACTTAGAAGTCCTATTACAGGCTACCCTGAACTCACCCCTGCACACAGACAAATAGTCTTGTAGGGGTATTCCGGTAACCGCATGTAAAGTGAATTTTTCATTTTCCTGTATGTAATTTTTTCGGAATAATAAAGATTATTTGATTTGATTTTGATCATTGAGTTAGGGGCTATTCCGCAGATCGGGTTTTGCTAGGTCTAGCGCAATGTTCAACTAGCACAACAACCGGTTTTTAGCCTGGCGCAAGCGATAAACCCGATCTGCGGAATAGCCTCTGTGTATAGCTCCCTTTAATAGCTAAAGTTAGTGTCTTGTTTCAAGTTTTGCTTGTGATGATGATTTAGAAGTGCATTGAAAAGTTGGTTGAGGGCAATATTTTGTCTTTCTTCCGGACAGATCTGCTCTCTCTCACACTAATCAACATCAGAAGACCAAACAGATGCTTTCATTAAGGAATAACTTAGTTATTCTTTTCATATCCTTCAGCGGGCTATGCCAGGTATGGGGTCGATTGGGATGTTATTTTTCCATGAAGGTCCCATTACATAAAAAAGTGGAAGTCTTTGGTATCGTGGTTATATTTACGGTACATACTGAAATTACTCGCTCAATAGGAATATCAACTCCTAGACAACACTCAAGTCACAAGAAGACTGAAGAGAGGAAAGTCCTTCGAGTTATTATAGTGCTAGTTTGTTGACTTGAATTTTTAATTGAAAATTAATAGGTCATACCCATTAAAAATTCTTGAGTAACGTAGCGTAAATCTCGTTCATAGTAAATCACCCCAACTGGTGGACCAATATTGTTCATTTCAATTTTTTTGCGATTTATAAATGTATAGGAGGGTTGAGTATAAGAGCCGGCTGCGCCTCAACTTCGCCCTCCAGGAAAAAATAAAGGCAGCAATTCAATTCAACTCGGAATAGAAAGAAAATTCAACACGACGGACGGAACTTTTTAGTATCTTTCAGTGTCACATACTTACCATAAATACAATATCCAGATGATTTGTTATTCTATCTGTGACCAGAAGTAATCTTATAATCTTTTTTTTATCTTTTCGGAGGTTCCCAATCCTAATGTATTCTTGAACTGTACTAGGGAAGCGCATGCGGAGGAAGCCGCAAATTGAGCAGAGCGAGCTTTCTTTTTGTCCAAAAGTTTTTGAAGCGTGTGGACTCGAAAATTTGATCCCGGTATTAAATTTGATCGCAGATATAGTAACAGATATTTCGTTACACCGGCCTAGCTAAACCTAGATGGTGAAAGTGGCTCATCCTATTACCATGTAATGTTATGAAATGAGAATATAAAATATGAGCAACGACCTTTAAGTGAATGTTTTCTCAAGTGTTTATTTTGATAAAATAAGGAAAGATGAGAAAATGACTCCAGCTTGGTCAATATTGGTTAAAAAAATATTGATTAGGCTCAAATTGAAGGTCAGAATGTTTCCTACGATTGAGACAAAATCAATAATTTTCAAACAATATTGACCGAGCTGGAGTCATTTCCTCTATGAGTGGTTCAACTTTGTAAATACAGCATTTGACGTACCTTTTTTGGTCTCAAATGTGCTCTGATTGTTTAAAATAATTAATCAGTAGCAAATTATAAAGGAAAAGCAATATAAACTTGAAAAATTGCGAAAAATAAGCCTATTGGATGAAATTTGGGCAAAATTTTGGTGTATTTCCACAACAAGCTTCCATTGTTTGTTAGCATGTTGAGAAATATTGAATGAATGCAAATAAATAAATAATTTTATTAATAAAGATATCAGGTAAAACCCCCATTTTGTCTCCTTCACACAGTACAATATAGTTATTTGTGTATCAGTACGCAAAGAGTGATTTTGCTGCATCAAGAGAAACACTTACGCACGAGCCGCAGGCCTATTACACATTAAGTTTTTCCAAACTACCATATTGAATGTGAAAGGTTGAAATTAAAATTAAAATAGTCATCTCAGTTATTTATCATTGAATCCTGACAAATCAGGCACCATTTTATTCAGAACTAGCCTTCTATCCAGAACTCGCTTTGCTCGCCTTCTCCGCCTAGCCAGGGGGCTTCGCCCCCTGGACCCCCGTTAGTATAGGCAGTGTAAGTGAGACAAACAGGTTGCTTCGCTCGCCTGCAAAACCTCTGTCAGTGTCAGCTGAGACAAACAGGCTCGCTTCGCTCGCCTGCAAATTCCGTTCAGAAAGGATTAGAAATTTATTGAACACAGCATTTCTAGACCTAATTTGGACCTGTTTACTTAATTTCAACATTTTCTGCCACTTTGTTCTCAAAAAATCTAAGAAAAACTCCGAAAATTCTGAAAAATAGTAAAACGCTAATATGAAGTGTAACCTTTGGAAAGTATATTGAACATAGATTAAAACTTAATTCAATATCTTCCAAATTAGTTCATCTATAAATTTTTAATTTTTAATTAATTTTTATTTTCTAATTTAATTTTCTCTTAACCAAACAAATCTTAAAAGGTCGTTTATTTCTTTTATTTCTATGTAAAATAATATTAAAAGTTCTTCTAAGTTGAAAATAATCGGCAAAAAAAAAATGTTCTACTCAGGTTTCGAACCCCCCTGATTGGTAAGCAGTGAAATACCAGTCCACGTCGCTAACCACTGGGCTATGAGGTTTCGATGAGGAGCTGATTCTGCCAGTGATACCAACATGATTTCAAGAGCATAATAGACATTTCTGACCAGGAACGTTTCTCAAAACTGATGTTAGGTTGCAATCCTGCAGTGCAGAGAGCATGAATATAGCATGAATAATGTGTATAGTAATAGTGTGTAAGCAATCCTTTTTTTTCCTTTTTTCGTCCTTAATATGCAAATTTTCAAAATGCTCTATAGCCTATAACCTGGTCGTCCATGTCTACTATCACCATGGCAAGTTTGAATCAAATCGGTCGAGCGGTTCCGAAGGAGTAGTTATACAAAGAGTGACTTTCCTAATCCATTAGAGCTTCGCTTCGCTCCGCTCAATTATAATACATTTTATTTTGTTTCAGGAATTCCCAATTCTTTGTCAGACATGTCTTGGTGACAATCCATACATCCGTATGGTAAGTATTTTACTCTGAATTTCTCCTCTACTTTCTCATACTTTACTAGAATTTTAATGAATGGTTCACCAATAAAGTTTATTGAATTACAAAAATATGTTCAGATAACTTTCATATATAAAAATAGCTACTGCAATTTTTGTCTAGTAAATTCTTTTACAATACTGTAGCCAACCTTCCAGCTTATAAATCATATTAATTTATTGCTCCTGGGTTAGCTTACTATACTGTGTATAAACGTTTAGGACACAGTTTTTAGTAAAACATTTACAAAAAAGCAGATGTTTTCAAACACATATTGGACTTATTGTGTCCTATGTACATTGCAAATGCTCTAATTGTTATTACTGAATCACTAATGAGGAATTTCCTTTTTTCCTTCTAATTGCTAGGAAATTATTCAAAATACTACAGAACTATGATTTCACACTGTAAACTATGATCTACTAAAATAATTTTTTTCGTTGTTTATTGCTACTCTAGAATTATGAAGTTTTAGCGATTCTTGGATTTATCTAGATGGAAAATTTCCAAAGCCTTGCTAAAATTTAATTCTATTCTGAAAATATTGATGGAAAATCGTATTTGTTTCAGACAAAAGAAAAGTATGGAAAAGAATGCAAAATTTGCTCTCGTCCGTTCACTGTGTTCCGTTGGTGTCCTGGTGCAAGAATGCGTTTCAAGAAGACCGAAGTCTGTCAAACCTGCAGTCGAATGAAGAATGTATGTCAAACGTGCCTGCTTGATTTGGAGTATGGTCTGCCAATTCAAGTCAGAGACACTGCTCTTCGCATCAAGGATGACTTGCCTCGCTCTGAAGTCAACAAAGAGTACTACATTCAAAATATGGATAATGAGGTACGTTTATCTTTTCTTCCTCCAATCAAATAAATAATATGAATTTCCATCAAGCGTAGACTTTTCTTTAATGAAAAATGTTTTGCAATAATAACTGAACAGATGTGAAGATTTCCGCGAAATTACGGATAGATAGGTAGTGGAAATTGTAATTTGCCAGAATAATAATAATAAAATAATAATTTCAACAATAAATGAAACAAGTTATACATAGCCCTATTTAGGAAAGTTAACTTATGAGTTGGGAATATTTCCCTGACCAAGAACTCAATTTTTGTGTTCTCTAGCTGTGTTCACAATTTGTGTGATTTTATGTAGGTATAACTCTGTTACTTTTCTATTAATATTGTTTTAATTTGAAACAAATTATAAATTTACAATCTTCATGAGTCAGTTTTACCTGTCAAAAATATCAATAAATTTTGAAAAATTGTATAGGCCTAATTATTCAAATTCAAAATCAATTTATTTGCACAAAATAAAATAGTTTCACAAAAGTATCATAAAATAAAGTAATAAACAACGTAAGATAAAATCTATACAATTTTTTCCAGTGCAAAATAAAATACGCACCCCTAGGCTGAAACCCGAGAGGGGTGTACAACACAAATTAAATTTTATTGTTGAGAAAACTCAGGGAGTAGAGCCGACCGCCCTTAAAAAATAATACTCATAAATATTTCGGAAAAGATAAAATAAAAATTCATAGTTATCACCCTAAGTTACGGAATATAAACTTATAGTTACAGTACCTATATGTATAATCATATATTCATATAATCATATGTATTATATGTATAATATGTATAATAGTTACAGTACCTATGTTATAATCAACATATTTATGTGCATAGGAAACCTTCCATGCGAAAAAAATTAGAAATAAAGAATGTATTGAGAATCAATAATAAAATTAGGATTTTAACATTAAATAGTTACATACCCTACATGAACAAAGTGTCTAAAGTAAGGAACAGGAGAACAATAGGAAAGAAATCAATAGAGATAGAATTTTTTACAAAACTAGTTACCTTACAATTCTTATGAATGTTTCACATTCACTAAGAGTCAGAAGATAATCTTTCAAGCAATTAAGAAATAATGCGAGTGGTTGAGAATGTCTTAGTTTTGGCTGAAATAAATTGAATAATCTAGGTGCATTGAAAGAAAAAGAATGCTGGAAAATAGTCAAATTAGATTGAGGAACTTGGGCTAACAAGCGCCTGAAACCATACCTTAAATCTCTAGTTGAAACGATACCTGAGCTTCTCACAAAGAAAAGTTTTAAAACTTTGTAAACATACAGATTTCTTATTGGCATTACTTTGAGGCGCACGAAAAGAGGCCAGGAATGTTCAGTTCGTGGCGTCCTTGTTATTACACGAATGAAAGACTTTTGGAATATTATTATAGGATACAATGTGGTGACATATGTACCTCCCCAGCAGACAAGTCCATAACTCACTCTAGAATTGATAAGTGCATGATATACATTGACTAGAACATTCAAGGGACATAGCTCACGCAACATGTAAAAACTTCTCAAACCTCTGTACAACTCTTTTTTCAATTTATTTATATGTTTTTTCCATGACAGTGCTGAATCAATGATCAAGCCTAGATATTTGATACAGTTCACTTTATCAATTTTTATACAATTACAATTCTCAGTTACAGAACACAAGTGATTATGATATAGTAAACTATTTTCAAAACTTGCATCAGATCTCAGATTGAATATCATATGTTTTGTTTTCTCACTCAATATCATGTAATTCTTACTAAACCAGTAATTTAAAACTATAAGATCAGAGCTCATTTGTTCATAGTTTGATTTCAAATCCGCACCACAGTATGTAAGTGCAGTGTCATCTGCAAATGCTGTTAATTTTCCATGAAGATTTGCATTGCACAGGTCATTTATATACACAAGAAAGAGGATAGGGCCTAATACCGAACCTTGTGGCACTCCAAACTTGATATTTTCAAAAGTGCTATAGCTTTCCCCAAGTCTTACACACTGCTTTCTATTTTTGAGGTAGCTGCAGAACCATTTATGCGGCACGCCACGTACACCGGCAGCCCACAACTTATCTAACAGTATTGTGTGATCAACAGTGTCAAATGCTTTTTTATATCAACATACAATGCTGAGCATTTCTTACCCTCATTTATGCCATTATAAATATCTTCAAGAAATGTAACCAATGCATCCTCTGTGCTCAAACCACCTCTGAAGCCAAATTGATTTGCACTGAAGTAATTAAATTTTTTGAAGAAACTAATCAATCTTGTCTTTATAATTTTCTCAAAAATCTTTGAAAATACAGGTAACAATGATATTGGTCGATAACAATTTGCCTTTTGTCTGTCACCCTGTTTGAAAAGTGGAATGACAATTGCCGTTTTCAAACACTGTGGAAACTCTCCAGTACTCATACTTCGGTTAAAAAGGTCACTTAAGATACCACAAATGTGAATGGCAATTTTCTTTACAGTATAACTACTGATTCTATCAATTCCGGGTGCTTTATTATTTTTTAAACTTGAAATTATTTTGAGCACTTCGTTTTCATTTGTCGGAAAGAAAAATATGGAATTTTGCATATCTTTGAATAAAAACTGAGAATTCAATTGTTCGTTCTGATTTGAAGTGGGAATTGAATCTCTCAATAGTTGTGGAATTTGTATGAAGAATGAATTGAACTCAGATGCAATTTGTCTTTCATCTGTTACTATTTGTGAATTTATCTCTAAACTAGTTATATCTCGATTTATTTTTAGCTCTCCAATTAGACTATTAACAATTTTCCATTGATCCCTCAAGTTTCCAGAACAATCGTTAAATTTCTTTAGATAGAATTCTTCTTTAGCTTTTCTTAAGTTTAATTTTAATCTATTCCTAAATGATCTGTAATATTATTTTAATCTTACATCATAAGGTCTTGCAGACATGAGCTTATAAATTTTCTTCCTTTTATAAATACCCCTGCATAGATAATCAGAAACCCATGGAGTTAATTTGACAAGTTCTTTGCTCTCACGTGAATTATTAAATTTACATTTATCAATTACATTCAATAATGATTCCAAAAATAAATCAAAAGCAGTTGAAACAGAATTTTCAGCTAAAACATTGTCCCATTGCAGCTGTTGTAGTTCCATATCTAACTTATTTAAGTCAACTATTGAACTATATTCATTGTTGCTACTTTTAATATTTACATTTTTCTCAATGTCAAGCTCTAAGAGTATCGTTGAGTGATCAGTAATTCCAATATGCAAAACCTGAGCTTTGAAATCTAAGTTGAATTTTCTTTCATTGAACCTGATAAAGCAGTGATCTAAGCAAGATTGGCTATTGCCTACTGGTTCATTGATAAGACACCTGAGTCCATGCCCAGCCATCAAGCTAAGATAAGAGGTTGAATCATTATCATCAGTCAAAATATTGCAATTAATATCTCCTGTAAAGATTAGATTATTTCCTTTCAAACTAATAAACAATTTATCAATATCGTCTAGGAATTCAGCGATTGTCACACTATGTAATCTGTAAACCGCCAGAATAATGAACTCCACATCATCGTATGAACACCTGAGCTGAAGACAGTCTGCAGATCGTATAGGACCATCGTCAACTGATTGCCTTATCTCGTTACATTGATAACGAGATTTGGCATAAACTACAACACCCCCTGAACGATAATTATCATTACAGACACTAAATACATTATAACCATTAATATTATAGAAATGAATTTCATCTGTTGATATCCAAACCTCAGTTAATATTATAAAATCCGGAGAAATATTCGAATTGCTCAGTTCACTTGAAAACAAGTCAAAGTTCTGGCGTAGACTACGTATATTTTGATTCAAAAACACTAAATTGTCAATAGAATCAGACATTAGCTTATGAAAACAACAATATACAAATTATACAAATAATAATAACAATAATGATGATGAAAACCAATAAAGCCGATTATATTAAATTTGGGTAATGAAAGAATCCAATATTCAAATGACAACATAGAATCTATTGGAACATGACTGTAAATTAATTGCAAATTACAATAATGTTTAAAACTTCTACTGCATGAGATGAAACCCCGTATTGATAAAATATCTAGTTCTTGTTTAACTCTAGAAAATGTATTATAGGTGAACAGTATATGATTAGCAGTCCATGACTTCAACTGATCTGATAATAGACTATTATCATGTAAAAAGGACTTGTAAATTATTTTACAGGAAATGAAAACGAATTTCTTCATAATATTAGAATTTTAGAATATTAGAAAATATCATAATTATTTAGGTTGAATTGGGGTAGAATTGGTTAGTTTTAAATTTTACTGTCATTTATGAATAAATTTGTTAGGATTTACCTTTCAAAATGTTGTTTTATTCAATGAATGACTAAAATACATTAGCTTCTGCTGTTTCTATCGTCTGCTTGCTAGCTAGCTTTGCAAACGCTGAGGCATGTGTATTGTGTATGGATTGTCCAAGCAAAGTAGACATTCTGGCAAGATAGGAAAATGACTCCAGCTCGGTCAATATTGTTTCAAAAATTATAAACTTGGTTTCTCATTGTAGATTAGAATTTTGCCTTCAATTTAAGACCAATATCTTATTTGCTTGAGACCCCTCCTCATACACAGACTTTGTATCTAGGTGAGGAGTATCATTCTTTGAAATTATTGTATGTATATATTTCAACATCTTTATTGAGAATAAAACATTTTCATTTGATTTCAAGACTATACATACGGCCGCCAATGCATGCACACGTGAGTACTAGGCTTTAGAGTTTCAAGTGATGATTGAAGAATGGTATTTTTACAGATGGGAAAACTGGATGCTACCACGCCAGCTGGAAGTTTGGGAAAAACACAAGCTGCTAGTGATATGCTGATGAAACTGGCACGTACAACTCCCTACTACAAGCGGAATCGGCCTCATATCTGTTCGTTTTGGGTGAAAGGCGAGTGTCGTCGTGGAGAGGAATGTCCATACCGACACGAAAAACCCACTGATCCAGATGATCCATTGGCCGACCAGAACATCAAGGACAGGTGAATCATTTTGTTTTTGCTTTCTTAAATACGGTTTTGATTTTCCAATATTCATAGTTTTTTAACCAAAGGAAAGCATCAACGAGAGACTCAAATTACTACTTGGACAATTCAACTGCTAGCATTTGTACAATGGTAGTAGATAGTCTTCTACTTTGCTGACCAGTCAACTAGATTACTCTCATTCTCATGCCATCAACTTGACTGTCAACATAGGTTGAACTGTAATATAGCAATAGGAACTAAAGGAATAACTCATATTCATATTCTGACCAAGCTCTAAGCATATGAGAGGTCAGATTTAGTTACATTGAATTCGGGTTTATAAGTCTTCTAAACCCGAATTCAATGTAACTAAATCTGGCCTCTCATAGGCTTAGAGCTTGGTCACAATATAAATTTGAGTTTTAGTTCCTATTGCTATATTACAGTTCAACGTATATTGACAGTCGAGTTGATAGCTTGAGAACCAGTATTACCTACTACGATGCATTTAAATACGATGTGAAGTGAATATTTATATCAATAAAATGTAATATTGATCTCAAGCTTGACAATGGAATCTGTTTTCTGTTTCAGATATTATGGTGTGAACGATCCTGTCGCTGAGAAACTGATGAGAAGGGCATCGGCGATGCCAAAACTTGATTCGCCTGAAGATAAGAGTATCACTACACTTTACATTGGCAATTTGGGTGAACGTATCACAGAGAAGGATTTGAGGTACGTTTTTTTACTTGATTCGATTATATTTAAAGTGTTGTTTGATTTGATATTTTGCAAGCACTTGGATTATAAAAAGAAAACACTGAATAAAGTAAGAATCCTCCAAGCCAATTCCATTCAGTCACAACTTCAAGTATAAAATCCAGAAATTTATGCTTATACAATTTAATTCTTTAAATGGAACAACTGTTGTGGGAGGATATTTTATAAACTCTGATGATGAAATATATTTATCAGCTTCTAAGCAATAAAAATTGGCTGCTCATAACTCACTTATGATTCTGAAACACGTCACAAGGATTCGCTAATAACACCTAATTTTCATTCGCATTTTCAAATTTATTGCATTAGTTTTAGTGATATAAGTGATGATGTTATTTCGTATTGTACTGTCGTCACCAAGAATTACAATAAATTGTTTTCAATTCAATTAGCCGCCAGCATTTAGAAGAAGGGTTTGCTAATAACACCTAATTTTCATTAAAAAATTATTCAGCTTTTATAATTTTAGTACAGAAAAATTATTAGAGTACTCTTGATACAGTAGAACCTCGATAATTCGAAAACATGTATGCCAAGTATGTTTTGTATATCCCATCGAAAAACCTCACTTATTTTTTATCTTTGATATTTCGAACTTATAATGCGAACTAGAATTATTATCCCCTGAATTTCGAATTAGTGAGTTTCGAACTGTAAGTTTTTTCAAGGCAAAAATTGTATTTTATTTTAATTTGATTGTTTGCAGGGATCACTTCTATCAATACGGAGAGATACGATCAGTGTCGTTGGTGCCACGGCAACAGTGTGCGTTCATTCAGTTCACGCAGCGATCATCAGCCGAGCTGGCAGCTGAAAGAACGTTCAACAAGCTGATCCTAGGCGGACGTAGGATGACAATAAAGTGGGGCAAGTCGCAAGGAAAGCAGTCAGCCAGTGGAAGCAGCGGCACTGTGTCTGAACAAGACGCCGCCGAAAAGCTGGAGCCGGTGCCCGGGCTGCCAGCTGCACTGCCAATGCCCCCCTCCGACCTTCAGGATAATTTCTTCAATATCGGCCAGACGGAGATGGCTCCGCTGCCGCCGCCGCCTTTCATTCCACCACCCCTGCTGCTGCCTCCACCCATGCCTAGGCCGCCGTCCGGCTTGAGACCGCCAGGACCGCCTCCAGCTTCATTCTTCTTTCCGCCGCACATGCGCCTACCCCCCATGTTTGCTCCTCAGCCACCCCCGCCTCCGCCCCTCTGTCCTCCTGCTCCTCCCCTCCCACCCGACACTTTGTCCGCCATACATTATCCTTCTCAGGACCCTTCGCGTTTGGGAACGGCTCAGAAAAACACTTGATGTTTATTGTAAACTATTCAAGTCACATGATTTTGTAAACACAGTTTTAATTGTGAACTTTAAAAGAAATAAATGCTTCATGATTTTATTAAACTCCATCATTTAATATACGGCATCTTAATTCATTATACCTCCTATTGATTTAGTTTTTAAAATGATTTGATACTCAAAATCTCAATTTGAAGAAAATCTGAGGAAGTAACTTGGATACATAAAATTTTTCAAAACTGTGCCATTGACAAGGTTGTTCTTAATCTGAATGCAAAAATATTATTGGATATAAAGGATTTCCTATCAACTATTAAATGGAAGAGAAGAACCTATCTACTAGTCCTATCAATTATTAGTAATTATTCGACACAATTTTTAAGTATAGTTCAAGTGGATTATAAACTGCTCATGTTTATAATCGTCCCTATAATTCATTTTTTTATAAAAAATCGCTATACGTTTAGTTTGGAAGGTTGAGGAATAAATTTCACGAATCAAGACTTCCAAAGTTTGAAAAAATAAAAGTGCATTTGTGGAACAAATTCAAATGTTTAATTTCCTCTCACTCGAAGTATCAGGCTGGGCTTAGTACACTGACACTTTTTGCTCTCCACAGCAATATTTTATGTTTTATTGAGATAATTCCTTTGGTTGGAAATTGTGGAGATGTAATGCAGATCATTTTATCCTGAAGCTGGATGTATGGAATTACTGTTTTGAGTTAGAGCCACAACTCGAAATTCCCAGAGTTGAGAGACCATTATTCAATCCAGCACTGAGCAGCTAGCTTTCATTTTGTTCGAAACACGACGACCTTGCATAGACTGCAATGTAATCCTTGGTTCCACAAATTTCTTGTGATTCTTTCAATCTCCAAACCTCAGATCGAAATTTTGGATTGAAAGGTTCTGGATCGGTATGTGTGCCTCTTCCTTCTCCCGGCCCAATTATTATCACACATGTACCCTTGTAATTATCTATGTATTCATTGAATGCTTCTCTGTTGTTGAAGTAACAAAATGCTAAAGCGTATTTTTCAGAAGTGCAACACTCAACAAAATTCGTATCTTCTGGATACAAGTGTTCGAGGAATGGTTTAAAATTTGGCTTTGA
The DNA here is from genome assembly GCA_017141385.1 of Sogatella furcifera. Classification (NCBI taxonomy): domain Eukaryota; kingdom Metazoa; phylum Arthropoda; class Insecta; order Hemiptera; family Delphacidae; genus Sogatella; species Sogatella furcifera. Next base: position 34,095,065 of record CM029548.1, on the reverse strand, counting down.
GCTCCAATATCGTCTATCCCTTTCCAATCCAATGACTTTTATTCCTGAAAAAATGAAATTAACTAGTTTAGAAAATTTATAATAACCAATCTATAATTTATCTGATAACCAAGAGGACCCGAGTTCGAATCTTGATTGCGGAAAAATTCTTTGACCACAGCACAATCACATAGATACGGTCTTCAAGCCGGTACATAAGCTGTCGGTCCCGACTATCTACCCTCAGAAAAAAGGAGATGAATCCATAGCATTGAATAAAAATAAATGTCTGATCATGAAGATTATATGATCAAAAATACCTTTGAATGAAAGTTTACAGTTAACGTTCTCTACTTAATACTTTTCCGGCAAACCAATAAGGAGATGTAAGATGTAAGTTGAGAATTTTGGATCCAATATACATGTAAAATGTATTATGGATATCTATCATTTCATTATGTATTGTATATTTAAAAAAAAATATGACTGAAACTTTTTTAATAAGTATGATTATTGGAAAATTTTAATGTTTGTTTGAAAGCTAACATATCTTACAGGTTTTCAAGAAACTATTACCGTACTCGGTTTATTATCATCATCATCCGACCACTTATCACTTTTGCTTAAAATACTTGATATCAAGTCGCAATTGTAACAATAAAATAATTATTGCTTCTTCTCATAAATACAATAATTGTTTTCAAGAAGATTACTTCAAATATTTTTACAGTACCTAAGATTACCTGTAGCCATCGTTAGTAACCACTCCAACAATCCTGTTCCACAACCAATGCTCACTAATCCTTGGAGACCCATTTCAGAGACAGTTGCGGCGATGAAGTGCAGATTCTCGGCGCTTGGACGGATCCAAAGCACATAGCTGTACCATTTGTCCTCTCCATTTAATACTTCAAGTACTGACCTCCAATCATCTAGAAATGTTGTACCGTGCTTATTTAACTTCATTGTAATAAGCCTACCTACCGAATTGGTGATTAGATGAAATGCAAGCTCAATAGTTGTGATGATTTATTACATGATGAAAAAATCTTGAATGATATGGTACTCATAATAGAAACATGTTTCTGTTCCTAACTTGATTTCTCTGTGGTATCGATAGCTAATAATAACAACAAATATAATAGAACTAATTGCAATGCTAAGTTGCTAATATAATGATCTATAAAATTGGTAGTTATTTATGATCAATAACGCTTTCAAATTAAAAAAATTGGGAAATACAAGTTGAAAACAATTAACATATACTTCGATCCAATAACATTCTGAAAAATCAATTCAAAGTCGAATAAAAATACTTGAAACCGTACCTTTCTCATGTAGAAAATTTATTTTTTCGCGAAATTCTTCCATTTTACAAGCATTACTTCGAAAAATACTGTTTCACCACCTTCATAAAAGGTTAACTAAGTTGGCAAGAATATGCAAAGGTGTTGCGTAGACTATTGTCTGGGTTGAGACTAGAAAACTCAATAGGTTTTGGTACATTTCCAAGTTTCTTATCAGAATAAGCACCTTCATTCTTTTCTATTTATATTATCAACTGATCAATTTTACACACTCGCTTTCTCATAGAATCTACTTCCGTCATCATGCTATTGATAGCGTTTACAAAAATGAACGTTCTTTTCTTATTTATAAAATAATTATGGGAAGATTCTTCATTAGCCATAAAAATTTATTGATTGATTAAAGAACGGTTGCCTATCTCAGAATAATTTTATTATTGTTGATAATATTTTTCTTCAAATTGGTCGAACTATAAAATACAGTGTTAATGAATAGAAATAAAGTTCATTAATATTTTTCGAAGAGAAAGCTCGTGAATATGAAGGATTTGGCTTTGGGTAATAAAGAATAGAATATTATTCCTTTTACATTCAATCAGATTATTATTTATATTTTTCAAGTTCAAATTCGTTGAATATGTACATAAAAACTTAATTACAATATTTAATTATGTAATTCAGAATTTCCGAAGTAAGTAATTTCAAAGTGTCAAATTAGAAGAGTACAAGTACAGTGAATACAAATATTTTAATAAAAATTAATGGACCATTTGGTCTTCCATAGCTTTCAAGATCCAATCATTTTCAATACTCGTGATTCGCTCGATTATTTGATTCACTTGATAACACAATGACTGTATCTGCTTATCCCAGGCAGGAAGCACATCTCTCGCTGAAAAAAATAAAAAAATTAATTATATTTTTAAACAATACAGATCTGTTTTCAAAAAAAATTTCATACACTGTTTCTGAAATGGACCGAAAAACCACGTGAGATATTAGAAAAATCACCTTCCGATCAAAAATAAGATTTCTTACTTAAATCCTACTATTTTTAGAGATGAAAAATAAAGTTTTTTAGCATACCTTTCCCATCATTTCAACAATTATCAAAGTTACGTACTTCTAAAGGTACGATTCCCAAGCGACAGCTCGAGCCGCGAGGCTTGATCTGTCACGGCTTTAGCTGCGCTGCTGGAGCTGCCCGGCTCTAGCTGCGCAGCTCGCTGCTTTAGCCATCACAACTCTACTCGCATAACTGTATTATAAATTTTCATTATGTTACTAGGGAAGCGCATGCGGAGGCAGCCGAAAATTGAGCGGAGCGAGCTTTCTTTTTGTCCAAAATTTTGTTAGATTTTGAGGTTAGTTGAACACTGTTTACTTTTTATCACCTGATTTTGAAACGAAACAAGGAATGTATCATAAAGTGGAAATTGGACTGTATCGTAAACTTCCTCCTGTATCAAAAAACGTTCATTACGACACGGTTCTAAGATTCCATTTTGAAATGGTAGTCATTTCGATTTCAATTGTAAAACTGAAATAGGAATTTTTCAATACGCCTGTAGATAAATACTCTAACACAACATTTCTAGTCTCATCTGAACCTGCACACCAAATATCAACATTTTTTACCGATTTTTTAAATTTTAAATTTTAAATTTTAAATTTTAAATTTTAAATTTTAAATTTTAAATTTTAAATTTTAAATTTTAAATTTTAAATTTTAAATTTTAAATTTTAAATTTTAAATTTTAAATTTTAAATTTTAAATTTTAAATTTTAAATTTTAAATTTTAAATTTTAAATTTTAAATTTTAAATTTTAAATTTTAAATTTTAAATTTTAAATTTTAAATTTTAAATTTTAAATTTTAAATTTTAAATTTTAAATTTTAAATTTTAAATTTTAAATTTTAAATTTTAAATTTTAAATTTTAAATTTAATTTTAAATTTTAAATTTTAAATTTTAAATTTTAAATTTTAAATTTTAATTTTATTTTAAATTTTAAATTTTAATTTAATTTTAATTTAATTTAAATTTTAATTTAATTTTAAATTTTAAATTTTAAATTTTAAATTTTAATTTTAAATTTTAAATTTTAAATTTTAAATTTTAAATTTTAAATTTTAAATTTTAAATTTTAAATTTTAATTTTAATTTTAATTTAAATTTTAAATTTTAAATTTTAAATTTTAAATTTTAAATTTTAAATTTTAAATTTTAAATTTAATTTAAATTTTAAATTTTAAATTTTAAATTTTAAATTTTAAATTTTAAATTTTAAATTTTAAATTTTAAATTTTAATTTTTAAATTTTAAATTTTAAATTTTAAATTTTAAATTTTAATTTTAATTTTTTAAATTTTAAATTTTAAATTTTTAATTTTAAATTTTAATTTAAATTTTAATTTTAAATTTTAATTTTAATTTAATTTTAAATTTTAACTTTTAATTTTTAACTTTAATTTTTAACTTTTAATTTTAATTTTAATTTTAAAAATTTAATTTATTTAATTTTAAAACTTTCATTTTAACTTAAAATTTAAAATTTTTAATTTTTAACTATCAATTTTTACAATTTTTTTAATTTTTAATTTTATTTTATTTTAATTTAATTTTAATTTTCAATTTTAATTTTTTTAATTTTTAACTTTTTAACTTTTAACTTTTAACTTTTTAACTTTTAATTTAATTTTAATTTTAATTTTTTTAATTTTTAATTTTAATTTTTAATTTTTAATTTTTAATTTTTAATTTTAATTTTTAATTTTTAATTTTTAATTTTTAATTTTTAATTTTTAATTTTAATTTTTAATTTTATTTTAATTTTTAATTTTTTTTAATTTTTAATTTTTAATTTTTAATTTTTAATTTTAATTTTAATTTTTAATTTTAATTTTTAATTTTTAATTTTTAATTTTTAATTTTTAATTTTTAATTTTTAATTTTTAATTTTTAATTTTTAATTTTTAATTTTTAATTTTTAATTTTTAATTTTTAATTTTTAATTTTTAATTTTTAATTTTTAATTTTTAATTTTTAATTTTTAATTTAATTTTCTCTTAACCAAACAAATCTTAAAATGTCGTTTATGTCTTTTATTTCTATGTAAAATAATATTAAAAGTTCTTCTAAGTTGAAAATAATCGGCAAAAAAAATGTTCTACTCAGGTTTTGAACCCCCCTGATTGGTAAGCAGTGAAATACTAGTCCACGTCGCTAACCTAACCACTGGGCTATGAGGGTTTGATGAGGAGACGATTCTGCCAGTGATACCAACATGATTTCAAGAGCATAATAGACATTTCTGACCAGGAACGTTTCTCAAAACCTGATGTTAGGTTGCAATCCTGCAGTGCAGAGAGCATGAATATAGCATGAATAATGTGTATAGTAATAGTGTGTAAGCAATCCTTTTTTCCTTTTTTGTCCTTAATATGAAAATTTCCAAAATGCTCTATAGCCTATAACCTGGTCGTCCATGTCTACTATCACCATGGCAAGTTTGAATTTAATCGGTCGAGCGGTTCCGGAGGAGTAGTTATACAAAGAGTGACTTTCCTAATCCATTAGAGCTTCGCTTCGCTCCGCTCAATTAGGGCTACTAATGCTTAATAAATCGATAAATAGTGAAATTCACCTTTTTTCACTATTTAGCTATTTATTATACATTAGTAGGCCTAATAACATAATGAAAATTTATAACACAGTTATGTGAGTAGAGTTGTGATGGCTAGAGCAGCGCAGCTGAAGCCGCGACAGTTCAAAGCCTTAACTGGTTTTATTATATTTCTCAGCTTTTTTCACATAGGGGGGCACTCAAGTACCCCCTTATGGACGCAACAAGATTGGGAAATTGAAAATCTGAAGAAAAACGTGATATATTCCGCCATTATTAACTCGGTAACAAAGTATTTTTGGACCGATGTTCACTGGAACCTTTTCCTTTAGTTTGATGTAAGAAAAACTTTACGAAGTATGTCGGTTAATTTCAGTAACGCTCTGTATACAGTACCAAGGACACTACAGGGTGGCGCGAAAAGATTTTTGAATCGTTATAAGTTTGCTTATTATAACCATTCAACATTTATTTTCATACGAGAACGTTCAGAAATCAACCAAATTTGAGAAATCAACCGAATTGGCCATTGTGAATTGCAAAGCACCGATTTAATTTTTATAAATAACATCGGAAATTCGTAAATCCTTCAAGTTTGAGCGCACCGCCTAATCGATCGAGGAGGACTTTGAAGAAGCGAGGCTCTGACAGTGTCGACATTTTGCGGAGTACGTACGTTACGAGTAAGGCCAGTTGATTCATTTTTTATAATTTATACTGTTGTACGAATTGAGTTCATCCAACTAATAGTCGTGTTGCGATCAGGTATCGAGCCATTTCTTTCGCTACGAAATTTTCGTTGAACAGTAATGACAGATTCATTAGATTCAAAATACTGTTCAACAGCGAAGGCTCCACTGCGCCATTTCTACTAGAACTGGGTGATTCTACGTACAAAATGGCGGTACTCATCGGTCACTGACAGCTCCCCTACACTGAGACTATGCTACTCAAATTCATGCGTTCTTTTCGCGCCACTCTGTAGGCAGGGATCATGAAAGTGACGCGCAGTAGATTGGAAGGGTAGCACCTTTTTAACCATTTAGTCTACCAGAAATTCAATTACTGTTAAATCCCAATTACGTGATTTCCAAAAACGCGTACATTTTTGCGGCAACCGAGATCGCCAGATCTTCCTACATGTGATAACTTTGTCTGGGAATATTTTAAATCACGTGGTTTCAATTACCGCCATCTCTGTGAACTTGAAATAAGCGTATCATTCAGAAAAATGATACGAATGGATACATGTGATGAATGACCTTCACACAAAATTGCTGGGATGTACAGAACAATATGAAGGACATCCTTCGGTATGGTATTTTAGAAATGGTAAAAAATATGTAGGTGTCATTTGATATCATAGTAGAACCCCTGATATCCGACCCCACGGGATATCCGACTATGTGCCCAGTGTATGCGCATGTGTAAAGAAATACCGTAAGCGCTGAGTGCAAGTATCAACATGAAAACTGACTCATTAGTTTATTTTTATTAGAACACTGTAAAATGATTTTGTATTGAATACAGAAATTACGACAAATAGCTTATATTTCTCATTTTTACTGGTTACAATGGATAAATAGCTTATCTACTTACTTTCGAAATGGACAATGGAGTCTATTTGATCGATGTATCCATTCATTCGACCTTCAGTTATCATCTGACTAGCTATTTTCTCTGCTTTGATGGGAGGAATTTCCAAGAGTGCTCCCAGTTCTTCGAATGTGATATTATTGTACAACTTGCTGGCACTTAATAAATTATGCTCAATGACAGCTCGATCCAATATAGTAGAACCTAAAACAATGCAAATATTTTTAAAAATCAAGAAAGGTTATCAACTTTTTGAGCCCTCATCAATATAGTCAAAAGGTTCGATGTAAGATATTGATTATTTTTTGTTCCATAGTGACATAATTTTTAAAGTATGTACCTGTATATAATTATGTAGTTCCTAGAGATAGAAAATGTATTATCAGTGGGAGATTTTCATTAAAATAACCATGAGACGATTAGACCAACAAAAACATTATCAGAAAACATTGAAAGTCTTATTAAAAATCATGTATTGGATTTGATTCATAATTAATGGGACATGATATTCAGAAAATACAAATATTTTCGTTACAAATTCAATTAAATATAAGAATTGAGAACTTCGTAGAAAATGAATCGTGAATAACAAATTTTAAACATATTAAAAATAGTGGCTGTAGAGCCAATACGTTTGAGGATTACAGTTTGCAATCTATTGCAAAACTATTGCAGTTTTGAATGAAAGTTGGATGATCAAGAAAAAGTTCCGTTATTTTTCCTAATAATCTCACATCCATTTCCATCAGTAAAAATACAGTAACACTGCTCAAGTTGTTCTTTACAAAATCATTCAGAAACTTACCATCAGGAGTAAGAGCCTTCTGGTGGGATTGTAGAAGAGCTTCAAACTCTTGCAACTCCGAACGTCTTATGATACGATCAAGGTACATTTTTTCCAAAATCGAATAAGCGGGCAATTGTTGACACCTTTCATCCTTGAAAAGAGTTGCAAGCATTCTACTTCTCTGTTGACCTGGAATAAGCAGAAAATATTTTCCCTGTATTCAATATAAACAACGTATTCAATTTCTCAAACTGTTAATCAAAGAAATTATAGAAAACATGACCACCAGTTACATAGCTTAGTACATCATGACATTACAGTACTTTGAAGTTGGAGATACCATTTTCATTATTCAACAATGGAAAAATGAAGATGAATACAGTGAAGTAACTTCAAAATACAGATTTCTACTGGTACCGAAATAATTTAAAATTTAGAAAGTAGTTCAACATTAATTATTATGAATGAACATTACATTTTATCCATGTATCTTTTCTTTCTTAACAAATATCAGCCAATTATTATTAATCCGCCAGCCGGATTTGAAGTATTTAAATAGTGCAAATAAGGGGGTTTTGGCATTACTTTTGTTGAATTACTTCTATTTTGTTGAATTACAGGTAAAATTTGAGAACAAAATCCCACTAAAGAGAACATCACTAGTGTAAGGGTGACTCACAATATCAACTACACAAAATTTTCTTGATTTACCAAGTTCAAAATATTTTAAAGAGCTTCTTAAAACATTTGTCATGATAATAATGAAGGACTATTAGAAATTGAAAAATTACCAGCAGAAGCTAATATGGTGCAGATTACAGCACTTCTCAAAGCTCTCATTCTTTCGTCTTCATGGATTATTGTACGATAAGACAACTCATTATATCGCTGTGCGGCCTCAATGAATTTTCTCCTGTAATCGAGCACCCTCGCGTAGCACACTTTGTAATAGATTTGCAGCGTTTCATCTTTGGACTCAGCCTGCAACAACGAGGCCCTGTTGATGAAAGCCTCGGCCTGTACTGGGTCATCGTCTTCCAAATACAATCTGGCGATCTTCATGTACGTTTCCAACTTATAATCGACAGAATACTGCTTCTGACCAGTCTCCAATGGGATTCCAACCAGAACTATAGCAGCTTCGTGCCAATTTTGCTCTCTCTCATAAATGAGTGCCAAGTGCTGCCGGATGCTAGCAACTTGCTCTTCAAACGAAATCACCCTCGGTTGCACCTGCAATTCAATCGAAATATGTTTTATTCCATTATATTACAACGAATACATTATTGGTGGGGTCTTCTGTAAAGAAATCTAGTTTTAAAAAATATTTGAACTGTTACTATAAATACATTTGAATATCAGTATATTTATATTATCTTCTATCTATATCTATAAAAGCGAAATGGCACTGACTGACTGATTCATCACCAGAACTAAAAATCCACTGAACCGAATGCGTTCAAATTTGGCAGGCATGTTCAGTTGAAAGTTTAGACGCGCACTAAGAAAAGATAGTAGAAACTGCATAAGGATACGCCAAATATTTGAGTTTTTCCAACATTTTCACAACTTTTTCGAGAACCAATCGGTAGAAAATGTTTATATTTGGTGGGCAAGTTCAGATAAGGTCTAGAAATGTTGTGTTAAAATCCATTTAAGAATACGCCTGTAATCAGTTTTTCAAAATTGTAGATGTATTGCGGGTTGCATATCTGCCTTGATACGACCAATACTTACTGAAAATCTAATGGTTTAGCGAGATTATAGATGAACTAATTTGGAAACTACGTTCCTACGTTTCGAACTATTACCGATATGACTTCCCAAGGCTACACTCAATATTAACGTTTTACTATTTTTCGGAATTTTCGAAGTTTTTCTTAGATTTTTTAGGAGTCAATTGGGAGAAAATTTGTTAAACAGGTCCAGATTGGGTCTAGAAATGCCCAAATTTTGAATCCCTTCAGAGGTTACGCCTCTAATAAGGTTTTCCAATGTTTGGAATCCGAACTTTTGTTTATTTCACGGAAACTACTGAACTAAATACGTTCAAATCATATACTCAGGTTGAGCTGAAGTAATAGAACAACCAATACAAAACGATTTCTCAAAATTACCCTGTGAAGTGATATGATGATCAAAGAAAATCCTTTCGAGCCGGCTAGTATTATGTATTTTCATTTACTGTACTTGTCTTCTGGATAAGCAGACTATTATTATCATTCAAGCAATATAGCCTGAGATGAAATAATTACGAAAAAATGAGGAGTAAATGTGCAGAAGACCTAATTAATGACAGAAAAAAGGGTTTGATCCCTTATAAATGGATGATGTACGAGCAAATAATTATAAAATGTGTTATCTAGTATCATAATATACTTGAAATTTTCATCTCATAAACTCATAGCTAGTAAGTAGACATTGACTCTGGCAAGGGGGCCTGTTACAAAATTAGAGGTTCAAGATGATGGTGTGTTTTAGGACCTGGTTGGCTGAAGAAAAATCCATTCTACGCAATAATATTTTGAAGCACACACACACAATGACAATTAACCCATAGTTTGATAAGCCATCGTAATCCTGTGACGCCAGTTCACTGGCAATGGATGAAGAAGGAAAAAATATGAATTGGATTATCTATTTATTTATTCGACAAATTATACAACAAAGGGTAAAGACACAGACATCCAAAACGTCTTTTTCCCAAATTTGGATTGAAATATTTAAAATAGAGGTTATGTTCAAAAGATCTTCACATCTATCGGAATGATTGAAACAAAAACGAAGAAATTTATTAATTCTACACTTAGAACGCCGATCTCCTTTGTTTTTCGACTTTTGTGAGTTTCATGAAACATGCCCCAGGTTTTAATTTCTGTACGAAACATTAATGAACATCAAACGCCCAAGAGTAAAGGCTAGTAGTATTCAAGGTATGACAATAAAGTAGTGAGGCTGAATTTTTTTTCAAGATGTGGCTTGCATGGGAAAAATATTTAACCTAAACCTTCACCTAAGCTCGAATGAAATAAATATAGTTGCAACTACTCGGTCGTGAATCAATAATAAGCCGTTCAAATAAAATGAAACGTAATGTTTGTGATCCTTGAAAAAAACATTTGAAAAAATTTACGTGGAATCAAAGAAACATACAAGTATAAGGATTATCTTTAAGCTTGTAATTTGTTACTTGAGCTTTCTTTGTTCTGGGTGATATTTTTGAGCACTATTACAAACTTTGGCGTTTTGTCTCTGAAGTAGTCTATACTAGAAGAACATAATATTGACCAATTTATGTTGCAGGGGTTACACTTGTTAACTTATCACAGCATAACTCTCAAATGAGCAGATAAATCGATTTTCCACTTGGCTTTAAAACAGTCAATAATAATAGACCAATGTGAAAGATTTATCCCGAGTAAACCTGAATTCGTCTCAGTATCTACTTTATTATCACACCTTGTGATCAATCTATCTATCTATTTAATATTCTATCTATTCTAATCTATCTATTTTAATATCTATCTAATCTAATCTATTTATTATTAAAAAACTATCTATCTTGTATACTCACACGAAGGGCATAATTTGTGACGGTAGGTACCGGTACCTCTGAGAGGGAGGGTAAATGGGTTTCAATTTTTCCCCCAATTTGGAAAAATATGGTAAAAATACACTATTGAAATCGATTAAAATTTTGTTGTTTACTGCACCTTATCAAGAGTGTAGTGTGAAACAGCCTTCGAGATTTCATCAGGTAGAATGGTAAGATGGACACTAATGTCAGTCAGAATCTGCCTTGAAATGACTAGGCTGACATTTTCATTCACAACTGAAAAAAATGAACATGAGTTAAGTTACATAGTATTTTTATTTTTATTTTGATGCAAACAAACATTTAGTGGAAATTAGAGAAGCTGAACTTGTTAAACAACACTGCATCTGAAGAAACTAGTCCAGTTGAACTACTCTTAGCTTCACTTCAAAGAATCTCTTTTTTCTCACGGTATCACTTGGGTTAGCTGAAAACGTTGAGGGTGAATATTATGTTCAGTATACACAAAGTGTATTAAAAATCTTGAAATGTAAAATAATAAATAAATTTATTCATTTATTTCCTTAAAAAATACAATAAATTCATTTTACATTTAAATTCAATTAAGTTATGTACAAATACTAAAATTTCGATTTTTTCTTCATTTTTTCGAAAATTAACCTACTCAACTATGGGAAACCCATGTGCTAGAGTAGGTGTTGAATTTTGGATGGGGTGTGAAAAATACAATCTATGTTTTATATACGGTATATAAAATGTTATGTTTTAAATATACCTGTATCATGCTTGACTTTGAAAAAAAGCAAGACTAAATGCTCTTTAGTACAACTTACTAGCTTCAATGAAGATTTTCAGACCCTCTACCAATTCGGTTCCAGTTGCTTTCAGTAAACCATCCAGAATGTGTCTGTACCTGTAAACAAATAAAGATTTATATTAAGTTTTCAGTTTAACCATATAATAAAGGTAATGATAATTACAAATATACATCCCAATCATCTTTGGTTTAACCAACAAATCAAATGAATTGAAAATAAAACAAATAAAATTTTTACATAAAAATACAATATTTACAAACAAAGTAGTTATAATCTGAATATACATTTAAAATACAGTTTTAGACTATTTTCACAAATATATTAAAGATAAAAGAGCCTTGAGCAACTATGGCATGTGAATTTCAGTAACAAAATGTACCAATTTTTTTTCAACATTTAATTTTAAATTTATTTATTTTATTCTCTCTTTATTTGGACATAGCTTTGAATTTCTATTTATTAAAGATTACTTGTTAATGATTTCGAATTGTTGGTGTGGTACAACTGGAAACAACTGGAACTAAGCACTGTTGGTTGACCAGTGAAGCCTTTATTTCTTTTTCGCCACACTGCACAGAAAGCAGCTGTTTTCTGTGCACTAAAGAGATTCGAAAGACGCCATTTACAGGCGGTTTTGCTACTAGCTCCGAAAGAGGGCTCTTTCGGAGCTAGTGCACAGAAGAGACTGGTAGTTACCTATCCGGCCGCTAGATCGGGCGACAATGCACTGCTTTTCTGCTTTAGCCTACTTCAGTTCGAATCAGCGATCGCCGCAAACATTCTTATACAATATTTATTATTCTTATTCTCGCAAAGTGGCAAAAAGTATCGTACTCAACTCACACAGAAAGTTGTTTACGGTATTTGAATAACATATTCCCGGGCTCGGCAAGCCTTGCCCGGGAAACTATCCTCATACCGTGAACACCTACTTTCTGTGCTTGTAGTGTAATGTACTATTTTGTTAAAAAAGGCCTACAGTGGCAACTCAAAATGTAATTTTGTAATCTTGTAATTTTTGATTAATATGAACAATGATTTGATTGATGAACAATTTACTAGATTTCTACAAAATTTCTTTTCAAATATGCTAATGTAGCATAATACTTAACTACGATGCCTGATTGAATTTTATATTGTTGTAAGTGAGTTTTTCCATTAATTTTGAATTACTGGACCATTACAAATACACTTGGGCAAATATAAGGATGAAGGAGATATTCTAAACAAGTTCCATAATTTCAATTTCAACCAGTTCTAAAATGGAGAGTTCAAGTATAAAAATTTAAATTATCATCTTCGTTTTGCAGTGGGGTAAGCAGAAAACGTATTTTACATTTTGTCTTCTCTATGACCAAGTCCATCGAATTTCATAATGAATTTCAAACTTTTATAATTGTCGCTTATCCACGATTCCACATATTCCATCTGAAGCTTCAGTACCCGGTTACTAACATAGATTTCAACTATCAATCACAATTTGTAATGATTTGGAAATGGAGTTTAATTTTATTTTTGAAAATATAAAATTCAATCGGACTTGGAGTTAAATTTATTTCAACCAAGATAACCAAAATTCACTGGCCCTCATGACCAGCAATGCTTCCTACTTTGTTAATCAGTCTTATTTGAGTACACTCGAATAAGGCTGATAACAAAATCAAGATAATTATAGCATTATGTAGATTGTTAAACAGATCATGCTAAAATAATAAATTGTTAATTGTTAAACAATTTTGTTACATGATAAAAATACCGTGTGACCTTGTTGGCTCAGGTCCAGAGTCAAAGTTTTTAGGTCGCACCTGATCAGTTCCAGGGCCTCTGACATAACCTAACGACTGCTACTTAGGCTGCCGGGACAGCCGGCTGAATGTGTCCATACGAAACACGGGAGTGGCCCCGGGAAAAATATCTAGCTTCAAGTGAGGGGAGTACTTCATATATTCTAGGAGAGAATTCTACTACATCAGCACAACACCAGGAGGCATAATAACGTGACGATAAGCTGCCCTACTCCAGACTTGCAAGATCACACAATATTTACCCCTTGCATGCACTGAAAATATTCAACAGACTGCTTCAATATGTGCGCAATCTTCAGTTGAATGTATTCAAGAAGATCCTATATGATAAACTTGTTGCTGTGCCAATGTATTCATTTAGTGATGAAGAAACGTTCTTTGAGTTATTTTGAGATAACACATACCACCTGACAATGTCTCAATAAGTGTTGAATTTTATAAGCTGACGAAATCTATCCAGAACAACACTGGTCAAGGATTGATTGAATTTAATCTCTGAAAGCGTACTCTGGATACATCAATCAGCTCTTAATGACTGGTATTATATCAATTGATGCCTCTCAGTCCAAGTCAACAGGCACTGTCAGAATACCAAGTCTAACTAAAAGGTAATTTCAATGAGCACGATTTGCTTGCAGTGATGATTCGAACTGCCCGTTTTTATAGCTTCAGTTTGTCCACAACGTTTGCTGAATGACTCCATGAGAAGGCTATATGGAACATGACAGTGGAAGAGCGCATGATACACCATAACTAGGTAGGCCTCAGTCACATGACCCCTCAGCTTCAGCAGCAGAAATCAAATTCTCGACAGTCACCTGCTACTAATGGCTGGCCCAGTTCAGTTTACTACCCAAGACAAAGCACAGTAGCTCAACAGAATCTTGATCACAGGTAAGGTTTTTCGACAGGCTGCAGATTATATTCTGGGTCTTCTTTACATTCAACTGGAAGCGGTTTGCCAGGAGCCATGAAATTGAAGACCGAAAATGTTTGGCTGACATCTCCAACATCAACACCTGATACTTACTTGATACTTGTTGTCGTCGTCGTCCTTGACTGAGTGAGGGTACCAGACAGACTGTGTCATGTTTTTAAAATAACTTAATGGCTCATTGGCTAGATCAACCAATGAGTAAATTGATCTATTTTGGTGTTGTGTACCTATTCTTTTTTCCACTTTTAAATTTAAAACTTAATAAAAATCACTTTTATATGGAAATAAACTTACTTACATAGTAGTGTTACTAGTTTCGACCTGTTGTGGTGGTCATCTTCAGAATGAACAGTGACATAGTGATGACCACCACAACAGGTCGAAACTAGTAACACTACTATGTAAGTAAGTTTATTTCCATATAAAAGTGATTTTTATCAAGTTTTGATCTATTAATTAACTTTTGCCTGACGAGAGTGCAGAATCTTGCACGCAATGTACTTTTGACTTCTGTTGGGAACTGAGAATCTGTTATAGAATACAAATCTGCTTGCTAATGGCCGCCAACCGGCAGGGGGGAACATCTAGATTGGTCACATAGCGTGTAATGTTACTGTGTAGCTGAGTACTAAGACTAAGAATAGCCTATATCAAGGTGAACAGGATGTACTGACTGTGAATGGTGAGTATCTACAGATCTTTGAAGGCACCTGTTAAACGTAACGGCCAGATGGCAGCAATGATGTCTTGTATGCTAATATGGAAGTTTAACCATCAATGTTGAGGTCGTTAATCATTATAATAAACAGGATCGGCCCCAGGATTGATACGTGAGGTACACCATAGATCACAGGAGGTGGACAAGAAGAAGCTCCATCCAGAGACACTACCTGCTGCCTCCCAGACCAATAGGACTCAAAAATGGACAGCGACAAGTCCACAACACCTTAGTAGCGTTGTTTCTTAATCAGGATGCAATGGTCAACACAATCAAATGTCCTGCTCAGGTCGCACAGCGTCAGCTCCAGTGAATCTCCATTCTCTATGTTTATCGAAAATCATAAGCTTGATTTTTTATGTTTGTGTGAACATTTTTTGACTGAGTGTTAGACTGATTTCTACTGTCATATTTCTGATCTCAAAATTGCATCAATATTTTGTAGAACTTTGACCAGGTGTGGTGGCGCTGCCATTTACATATGGAATGATATTGACTTTGCTGAAATTGATGTTTCATTGTTTTGTAAAGAGCTTGACTTGGAGGTGGTTGCAGTAATGGTGCCAACCTACCATATAATTATTGTTTCTCTGTACCACTCGCCTAGTGGTAATTTTGACAGCTTCTGCAATCTTTTTGAACGTTTATTGTTATCATTAAATAGACACTCTAATAACTATAGCTTTGTGATAGCAGGCGACTTTAATGTGAATTTTATTAGTGATGATCAAAAATCAAGATATGATATAGAGCTTTTGAAATCTTTTGGCCTTTACATCACTTGCAACAAGCTTACCAGAGGACCTTCCTGTTTGTACAATGTTGCGGTGAGTATTCAACAGGATGTCTGCAAAACAAAGGTCATTGATCTACATCGTGGTGACCACTCTGCACTGGTGTCAAATTTTTCAATGTCTGGCTCTTCCATGGTGAGTGTTGCAACACCTACTTGGCATGCTAATTATGTTTTCAGTTCAAGGCGTGTGCATGAAGCTACTCTGATTCACTTTAAAAATGACTTGGCAAGCACATCCTGGGATGCAGTATTTCAGAACCCAGGTGACTCTGGTTTACTTGAGGACTTCCTTCAATTTCTTTCAGAAGAAATTTGATAAATTTTTCCCAGAAATTCTCAAGCCATACAGTTCTTGGCGACCACAGAAGAGACAGGGCCGTATGAAGAGTCATCAGGAGTGGTACAATAATGATCTTGCTGCAATCAAGGGAGTTATGTTGGCTCTAAAGGATAGGTGTGAAGGTGGTGATGATGGTGACAGGGAGAGATATAGACGTGCTAAATCCATCTACAAAAAGCAAGTTGAGTTGGCTAGGAAGCATGCAACAGCAGCCAAAATTGAAAATGCTCCAAACCGCTGTAAGGCAGCCTGGGATGTTATAAATTCCCATTGTTCCTTGCCAGGGAGAAAATTAGAGTTTGCGAGTCCAGATACATTCAATGATTTCTTCAATGAATCAGTGAATAGCATTGTGAGTGAACTGCCCACTGCTGTTGCAGACCCTGCTGAACTGCTGGCTGCACGAGTTCCACTAGTGCATGCGCGCCTCTCTTTTTCCGCCCCATCTCTTCATTTGCCCTGAGGAGGATTGTCAAGTCATTCAAGCCGTCAAAGAGTCCTGATGTGTATGGAATGTCTGCATTCATGCTCCGTGAGGTGATTGATGAAATTGCTGATCCACTTGCTGTAGCGGTCAATGATTGCCTGAGGACTGCCATCTTTCCAGATTTCTTGAAAACATCAAGAACCACTCCGGTTTACAAGAAGGGTGACCACCAGAGCTTAAACAGCTACAGGCCTATATCTATCACTCCAACCTTTGGTAAGGTGGTTGAAGCAGTCATCAAGCCCCAACTTGAGGACTTCTTCGAGAGGAATAACCTTATTTTAAACATGCAATTTGGTTTTTGCAGAGGGAGGTCTACTTTTGATGTGGTAAATCGGGTTGCTGAACGGATTGGTTCAGCTTTTGAGGATGGTGAGTCCCTGGCACTGACACTTTGTGACCTGAGCAGAGCTTCTGACTGCGTTGACCATGGCATTTTGTCTGAAAAGCTCCATTACTATGGGATTGTGGACTCAGCTTTGTCTCTATTGAACTCCTACCTGACTGGGAGGGCACAAGTGGTGTCTCTTGGAGGAGCTTCTTCCAGCCCACTTCCTGTGAATTTTGGAATGCCTCAGGGTTCAATACTCGGACCAATCCTGTTCATCATAATGATAAATGACCTGGACAACAATGGCTCAACTCTGCTGTTTGCAGATGATACGTCCTTATTGTCATCTGGAGTGGACCTACAGCATGTACTAGATTTGTCTGCGGAGCATCTCCAATCTATGTCAGTTGATGACATCTGTAGCCCAAAGCAAATCCGATTGAATAATTCCGCAAATTTGTTTGCAAAATTATTCTATTTCTTCTTATTGACACTACTGGGGGTCCAATGTCTAGACGGACAAGGCAAGCGAAGCGAGTAATAAATGGCAATTAATAAATGAGCTTATAAGTTATAGTGTGAAACCATTTTCAAAGTGAGTTACTTACTTTTCAGCCTGATCCTTATGAGACCCTCCAGCATTAGCAAGGAATTGAAGTTGTCGCGAGGCATGACTCAAAGCCATGTTGAAATTTTGAGCAGACGTGAGTTAGTTAAAATAGATAAAATTTAAATAGGATTGATTTCACTTCAAGACAAGAGACTGTAATTTAACTACTTAACCTACAAAGCTGAATTCGGCCTTTGAATAAAAGAATACCTGGAAAAAAAGAGCTAAATGAAGGAAATGATACAAATAGTAAAATTATTTGTATGATCCTATGTTGACTGCACGAAATTATTTTTAGTTTTAGCAGTGCATGAGAATGACTGAAAATTATGTACAATAATGTACAATCTCAACCGAAGACAGCAAACAAGAAACAACTGATAATTCAATAACAAGCCACAGCCTTACTGTTTTTAATGAATAATCTATTTTTAACTCACATTAATGCTTCATGATATCATTATTTTAATCAAAATGTGTTAAATTTCAATTCTTTTCTGTAAGAAACAGATTTCGAATTATTTCTGAAAAATGTAATTTATTTTATCAGGAAGGTTGCATAATATGAAAATCATTAAATACAACATATCCAAGAATAAATGGAAAGAGGAGAACAAATAACGAAATTTTTATTATTTTTTACAAATATCTGCTTTCTAATTATCGAACAGATCATAATTTTTTCAAAAAAAAATTGAATTTTAGTTACAACGACGTAATTTGTTAAGCAGTGCTCCAATCCCTCACCGATCAAAACGAAGGAAGTTTAATTCGAAGTCGAGAGTAGAGTGAAAGTTTTACAATTCGTATTACTTAATACAGTATGACGTAAACCATTCAATTTGATCATGTGGTTCTAATTTCACTGTAATAAAGAACATTAAGTGTTTTAAAACAAGTTTTAATTTATTGAGCTTTTCAACTTAGATTTGACAATATATTTTCCTCCTTTTCTATCGTACCGCGGTAGAGGAATGTTGTATAGTGGGATTGCAATGGTGGGCGCGTGATTTTGAACAAATACAAGGATGCCAGCGCCAAACACAGGTACATTTTTAAAATTTTGTAATCTAAAAATTCGGAACCTGACATATTACATCATCCAGTTTATGCTTTTCAAAGTACAATCTAGTCTAGTTTTTGAGGATTTATAGCTGAAAAGTTAATTTTCGTATCGTATCCAAAGATGTATTTCACTATTAGGCTACAGCCTATCTCATTCAATTTGCCCATGTCTTCTCTGTATGCTGTATCAGTATGAAATATTAAGCTTTTAAAGTTCTGTTGCTTTAATGTTATCATTAGTTGACTCCAACCATCCTATAATTACATTAGATGAAAGTTGAGTAATTCAAATCTCCCTGCTTAGCTGGCAGGTTATGGCGCGTCATTCAAGATATTGCCCTATCAGCTTAAATGTCTACGTAAATGGCGCCTATTTGTAACTTCAAAATGAAGAAAGCAGTAAAGTTTATATATTATTTACAATCTATTGTGAAATGAAAATTGATTTTGCACATTTATATTCAATTTATCTACCTATTTTTTTTTAAATTTAGCTTACTGATGATGGTAATTGTACGATTGATTAAGTTAAGTTAGGCTTTGGTATCAGTTGAAATTAGTTTTTATGTATTTTTGAAAATTTGACGAAATCTGTCTGGCAACCGCCGGTCAAGGATATACTGAGTTACCATTAGCCTACCTATGTCATATAGTCTGTCCTAGCAAAGAAGACCCTCTGGCAAGATAAGAAGATTATTCCAGCTTGGTCAATATTGGTTCAAAAATTATTAATTTGGTCTCAATCTTAGGAAACATTCTGATCTAAAATTTGAGACGAAATCAATATTTTTGAACCAATATTGAACGACCTGGAGTCATTTTATCATCTTGCCAAAGTTTTTTTGCTTGAACAGACTATACCTTTCTATTTGGTTCAGGCCCTTCGCCCTAAACTTTGGGGCCTAGATTAGTTCACAGACTATTCAGTTTTGAATCAAATGTATAATACAATTAATTGCTTGTTATCGAAAATAATTTTAATTTGGCCAATGTTATCATTCTCGTTGGTTCGATATACTACCAATTACTAATCACAACCACACAATTTACTTTTTTAGATTCCTCCAGTTGAAGGTAATTTTCGCTCAAATTTTGGGTTCATTTAAGGATAAGTTACATCAAATTTCACATTACTTCTAATATGTTGGTCCATCATATTTTCCAATCTCATAAATTATGTCGATCTGAGCCACAATTTAGCGCTTTATCCTTAGGCAGGATTGCCCGTCATTGATAAATCACTTGCTTGGATTAATTTCCATCTCTCAAAAAAAGTTCTGCCTAAAAATGTGTTTTTTTTTAATTCCTCGTATATTATTATAATTAACATGGAATAATCATTCAGCTACTACTATTAATTTATAAATTAGTAGTAAGCTTATTATTTGCACAAATTTACGTTTATATAACTGTCTTTTTGTTGGACAAGTTCTTGAGGTGTTCCGCATAATTATTTAGTTGGATAGAGTAATCTAAAAATTCATTTGACTGTAAATTGGAAATTCTCCAATACTCTGGTGAAATAATCTATTTGAAATTAAGCACAAAACTTTTGTAGGCCTACTACGATATTCTCATAAATTTCAGATGGTGTTGTGGAACAACAAGGTACCGTAGTGGAGAGCCTGGTATTGGAAGAAACAGATTTGGGATCCCTTGCTCTCGAAGTTCCTTCAGAACTTGAACATTTGGTCAACATAGATGATGATCTAGAGTCATTCAATGAAATGGGCGATGGAGCACTCGTCGATCATGAAGTCACTATTGTGGCCGAGGAGACTGTCGAGTCCATTCTACCAGAAATTCAGGTACAGTATTACTTAGCATTTTTTTGAGAGAGGAGTAGGCTTATCTCCTGAATAGAAAAGATTATGATAATTAATCAATTAAGTTATGACTTATTAAACCGCTGATACGTCGGTGAGGTATGTTCAGAATTTAATTAGGCTTCTGTGATAGTAGTCAAATTAAGCTGTTTCAGAAATAGTTATGTAAAAATGTATTCACAGAATTTTGCTTTAGAAGTTTAAGCTGCATCATTCCTATTCATATTTAGAAATGGTGTATGTTCATTGAGCTCCAAGAATATAAATATAAATGTGAGTCATATTACACTGCTTTATTGTCAGATATTAATCAGCAATTATTTCACTTGTTGAAATATTAATGATCAGCAATTGTTGTTACTGTTCTTAATCATTTAAACTATTTAAAGCTGCATCAGATTACTTTAGATAACATTAGTCCACGAACCATTCAAGCAAATGATGCCATTTAAATGAGTGATGCGGGAATTTTGTTGATATAAATGTGTCAGTAAATCTGATTATAAAATTTGTCCACTTAGTTTTTGTATGAACTTGAAATTTCATGAATTTCTAGAAAATTGATATTATTCATTATTTTATCAGGCTGAGTGGAAAATAATTTATTGACTTACAGTGATCCATATTTATTCCTGTTTATCATTTTATCTCTGAATTTATAGGTTTAAAATAGGCCTATAGTACTGCAATTATAGTATACTGCCTATAGTATAGTAATAATACTGCAAATCAATTGGCAATAATGTGTAATTTTTTTCAGGGTGATGAAGATACCGTTTTCCCGAGAGATGAAGCAGATAACGTTTTCCAGAGGAATGCCGATGATAATGTTCTCTCAGAAGAGATTCTCACGGAAGAGGTTCTGGGAGGAGATGTCTTAACAGAGGAAGTTCTGACATCGATGCCCGATGAAAACTTTGCAATAGCGGATGAGCCGATGCCCATGAAAGATGAAATTACAATATGCGATGAGCCGGGACCGAAAGAGGAGCCTGTCGAGCCGTTCACTGAGGAACCTGCTGAGCCATTTACAGAGGAACCTGCTGAACCATTCACAGAGGAACCTGCTGAGCAATTTAAGGTTGCTGCTGCTTCCAGTTCACCAGCAGTGTCGGCTTTGCCTGTCCTCACAGGAACACCTCTCTTGTCAACTGGCAATATACGATTGAAATCGTACTCGGGCCCGTCGACCAAGTCAGTCGCAATTACTGGCTTGCGTCAGATACGCCCGATCAGCTCACTAGATAACAAAACAATCACCGTTAACAGTACTTCCGGATCAAACAAGGTAATATTATAGACTAGGTAATAATTTGACTTATTGTCTGTAGATTTTTGTTTTTTGAATGAGAGTTACGGTATTGATAGTTCTATTGATACAGGTGAAGAAACTCTTCTTAATTATTCATTTAAATCTCATTGCTAATGTAATAACGCCAAAGTAGATCGCAGCTTGAAATTCGTGTTTGAGAGAACTTTCTGAGAGCAATATTTTGAATATTCTTTATTTGTTTGAAACATTTTCTAATAGCCTATATGGAAACCCTCGTATAGATGAATCGCATGAAGAAGAGCTGTTATTAAGATGTCAGCCTTTCTATGAGATGCATAGAGTGTGCGTTTAGAGTTATGTGCTTATCCGCTCGGCATCGACCTACCTAATCATTCAATAGAGCAGCTGCCATTTTTGCAAAAGCTCTTCCCCCGATCCATCTATGCCCACTTTTTTGTGAGATCCAACAAGGGATAACCTTCAACCTCCGTAATGACCATTCTAAGCTTTCCACCTTCTTTTTATGAGTGGTATGACTGCAACCTGAACGTTGGAAGCACATCACTTGAAAATTGATTGAATCTAAACAATTTTGCATCAATTGAAATTTTGGACTCGCTTGATCGTATAAAATAATATTTGAATTGATTACCAAAACATTGAAGTCAACAAATTATTTCAAAAAAATCTTAATATTTTGTCATTTTAATTTGTTACAGCAAATGATCCTTTCAAAAGTTATGTTGAGCAATGCACAAAGTGGTAGTGGACTGATTCAAGTTAGTTCAGGAGAATCTGGTGGAACACCGCAGACTATACGATTCATCAATGCTGGGAACAAGAAGATCATTTCAAGTCCAACCAAATCTATTACTGTAGCACAAGCACGTCAACTTGGGCTTTTTTCTGGAAAGTTACCACAAATTCTACCAAATACAGCTTCTGGAACTAAGGTTATTATTTTCATATTTATTCTCTTTCTATTTGCATGTATACTAGTTGGCAATTCAAGCTCAAGTCTACTTCATTTAATTGATAAATGCAGTAAGACTTATTTTGTAAGTCAGTGTTATTTTTCAAGCATCGTTGATATTGAAGCGTATTTACTTGGAATTTAAGTTTATACTATGGCATATCAACTTTCCGAGTTCAGAATCCAATTCTGTGATAGAAACGTGAATATTGTGATCTTTATAATAACTCGCTTGATAACTAACAGTAATGCTCGGAATTATTGGCCTATCCTGTTTCTGCTCAAAATTTTTGAAATAATGACCGAATCCATCCACGCACGCTCGAAGGTTTATCAAAAATATTTTTTTATTATAAAAAAATCGCCATTAATAAATTGTAATTGATAATAACGAATTGTATTATATGTATAATATATAATTGTATTTGTGGAATATATGAAATAAGCTTTGTTATTTTGCGTAGTAATATTAGTCAATTTTTGCAGAAGATGTTGGTATCTCCAAAGAACACTGTGACCGTTGTAAAGCAGCCGACTAGGATATTACCAGCTCCTGCACCGGGCTCAAGTTCCGGCCAGATACAAACATTGGTGACTCCTCCAAGCACAAGCTCTCAAAAGATTCTCATTCGCCAGGTTGTATTATACTCTTTAATTTTTTATTTTTCAAACTGTAAACCCATATTTCTTAAATTTCACATGAGAGAGTGTCATGAGTATCCTATTAAATGAGGCCTTATGAGGCCGAACAGATTTATTAGCCTATTATCAGTTAATAATGTAGGCTCTGTAGTAATTGTAGGCTTATCAGTATGATAGTTATTGTGTTATTTACATCAAATTCAATAAATCTGGAAGTGTGTTTTTTCAATAGTTGAATACGCCTTTTAGGTGGTCAATAGTTGACTGAATTTTCAGAGCTCTTTTAATTGAAAGTGTTTCCATGATGAAATATTTGCGTGTCATCTGATGGTTCTGATGACTTGAAGCCTCTGAGAAACCACTTTCAATCGATTAATGAATTCTTTGGGTGATGTTATTTATGTTGAAATGTAAGATTTAAATTGATACTAATTAGATAATTTCTTGTGGTACTTTTATTAAAAGGTAGGGCCAACAACCCTACCCTGTAAAAAGCACTGACGTTACGAAACCCTTAACAAAGCCTCGGATAGAACAGGATACTCGGAATCAAAGCAATCAAAGAATATGACAAAAGACATGGTTTGGAAAGTGGCAACTTGGAATGTTAGAACAATGCTGGCACCTGGTAAGATGAAAGAAATAGCATCAGAAATTTTACGTTACAAATTAGATGTAGTTGCTTTACAGGAGATAAGGTGGCAAGGCAGAGGGCAGATTGATAAAAAAGACTTCTCTTTATTATACAGTGGTCCAGAAAATAGAACCGGGTATGGTGGCACAGGCTTCTTCATTACTACAGAAATGAGAAAGAAATTGCTAAATTTTGAGCCAATATCAGAGCGGATGTGTATGATCAGACTGAAGGGAAGATTCAGAAACGTAACATTGGTATCTGTCTATGCCCCTACAGAGGATGCGTAAGAGCAGGTAAAGGACGATTTCTATGATGTGTTAACGAGCAGAATACATCATATATATTCACACATATAGATTCAGAAACGTAACATTGGTATCTGTCTATGCCCCTACAGAGGATGCGGAAGAGCAGGTAAAGGACGAAATCTATGATGTGTTAACGAGCAGAATAGATCGGATTAGACAACATGATATGGTACTGGTACTGGGGGATTTTAATGCCCAAGTTGGTAGAGAAACGGCAGTTAGAACAGTCGCTGGAAACTTTTCACTACATGATGAATCCAATAATAATGGGTTTCTACTTGCCCAGTTTGCAGAGAGTAACAGGCTGATCATCATACCTGTTTCCCCCATAAAAGAATTCACCTGGGAACATGGAGAGCACCAGGGACCGAAATAGTAAACCAGATTGACCATGTGATGGTCTCTGCCAGACATGCCTCAGGTGTGTTAGATGTGCGCACAATGAGGGGACCAAACTGTGATTCAGATCACTTCATGGTTAGAGCTGTAATACGATTCAGGCTGTCCAATATACGCAAAGAGTGTGGAGTGAAAAGGTGCGAATGGGACGTGGATAAGCTCAAGATAGACAGAGAGAGACAAGTATTTCAAAACAATTTGGATATGAGGTTTAATCAGAGTGAAATGGAAGAAGCAGGTGTAGATTTTCAGTGGAGACGGGTACAGAATGTTTTACATGAAACTGCCAAAGAGACCATAGGAGAAGAACCAATAGCGAGAAATAAAGAGTGGTTTGATGGTGATTGTGAGGAAGCAATAAGGAAAAGAGATGATGCTAGAAAAAAGATGTTGCAGAGAGATACAAGAGGTGCTAGAGCATACTACAATGAATTAAGAAGGAGAACAAAATCAATCCTAATGTCAAAAAGAGAAGCAATGAAGCAAAAGATTCTACACCTAGAAACATTGAGAGAAACTAGCCAGAGCAGAAAATTGTACAGAGAAGTGAATTGGTTCAGGAAAGGGTTTCAAGCCCGGATCAATGGATGTAAAGATAAAAATGGAATTGTTGTTAATAATGAGATGGTTCTAGAGAGGTGGACCGAACACTTTCAGGAGGTGCTGAATGAGAGAGAAGAAGATCAGCCAAGACAGAGGTTTGAGATCCCACATGTTACACGTGAAGATGATGTAACCACAGAACCCACTGTTGTAGAATTAGAGAGTGCAATAGCAACTCTGAAAAATAATAAAGCTACTGGTGAGGATGGCATACTTAGCGAGATGATCAAGAGTGGTGGAGATAGATTGAAGAGAGAGATCTATGAGTTGATTCTGATGGTATGGAGAGAGGAAAGAATGCCGCAGGATTGGAAAACAAGCATAATCTGTCCAATCCTCAAAAAAAGAGATAAAATGATATGTGAAAACTATAGAGGCATCTCTCTGCTTAACATAGTATATAAAGCATTCACAAATATTCTTCTTCAACGGCTGACTCCATTTGCAGAAGCAGTGCTTGGTGACTACCAGGGTGGATTTAGAAGAGGCAGAAGTACAATAGACCAGATTTTCACATTGAGGCAGGCTATAGAAAAGTGTATAGATCACGATATATGCCTTCATATGCTGTTCGTGGATTATAAAAGAGCATTTGACAGTTTATACAGGAAGAAGCTGTTGGAAGCATTGAGCAAGAATAATATACCATCGAAATTAATCAGGCTAGTGGCAGCTACCCTAAATGAAACTTACTCTAGAGTACGGATAGGTAAGACGATTGGTAGGCATTTCCCTGTAAAGTATGGAGTGAGACAAGGGGATGGTCTGTCAGCACTATTGTTCAACTTGGCACTCCATGAAGCAGTTCGAGATATCACACATGGAAGTACCATAGTGAACAGATTGTGGCAGGTTTGTGGATATGCTGATGATCTGGTCATAATAGCCAGGACAGTGCCAGCCTTGAGAGAAGCCTTCACAATGTTAGCTAACAACAGTTCGCCAATGGGATTAGAGATTAACGATGCAAAAACAAAATATCTAAGAGTTTCACCATCAATGGGCAGGAGAGATGCTACAAGAGACATGAATATTGGACCATACACATTTCAGCAAGTGAATGACTCTGTATATCTAGGAACACTAGTGACATGTAGTGGAAAAGTCTCAGCAGAGATAAACAATACATCATGGCAGGTAACAGATACTATGCTGGCATAAAATTATTCAAGTCTCGACTTCTATCAAGAGCTACAAAATTACTTCTCTACAATGCATTGGTTAGGCCTGTGGTTAGTGGTTAACCATTGGTTAGGCATTGGTTATCCCTGTTATGGATCTGAGACATGGGTACTTACTGCTGGAAATATACAAAGATTAAAAGTGTTTGAAAGAAAGGTGGTAAGAAGAATTATGGGTCCTGTTTTCGAGAATGAACGATGGAGAGGAAGAAAAAATAGTGAAATAGTGCAGTTTTTAAACAATGAGGACATTGTCAGATTTATTAAATCCGGCTGAATCCGGTGGATGGGACACATGTTAAGAATGGGAGATGAGAGAGTAGCAAAATGTATACGGAAGGAGAAAATGTATTACAGAAGAAGGCAAGGCAGACCAAGAAATGGATGGACAGATGATGTAGAGCGCGATCCAAGGATCCTTTGAATTCGGAACTGGAGGAGACAGGCTGAGGATCGTGACAGATGGAGAGGCTGCGTGGGGGAGGCCAAGGGTTGTAATGACCTGTAGAGCTGAGGAGTAAGTAAGTACTTTTAATACTCATGAATTTTCTAATCTTTTACAGGGTGGAACCGTGAAAACCGGCACAATAGTGAGTAGCAATGCTCAAGGCCAAGTCATTCGGATACCTGCTCCTCAGAGCCTCACAGGCGGCAACATTCATCAGCTGCAAATTCCTGGAAAAACTGTAAGATTGACCATCAGTATACTCTGCCGATTCTTTTATTAATTTTGCAAACTTGTGTGTCTCTTTATATCCTATGTTATTCTTGTTTTTATCCACGACTAGTATACAGGGTGTTTCAGGAGGAATGTGCAATACTTCTCAGGCTGATTCCTTACACCAAGTAGACAAAAAAGTTCCATAGGGCCAACCCCCAAAAACGCTTTGTTACCAAGACAATGGCGAAAAATTGAAATTTTTCAAAAGATATTATTTTTTCTAATTTAGTGAGGTTCTAAAATAATCAATTCCTATGTAAAATTAGCTGAGAAATTCAATGAAACAAGTTCCAAGTTTGTAACTTCAACGGTTATTGAGATAATTGGAAAAATATGCTAAAAAACGCCATTTTTCAACAATAAGGGTTATAACTGGATAAGGAATCATATAATCACATTTTTCATTAATGGAAGTTGAAGAGAGTCGGATTCTGAAGAAAAAGTTGAATGGATTGTGTAAATCTTACCCAAATCTCAGAAATAGCGATCAAAAATCTCAAAATCGCTACTAAACACAAATTCATCACTTGTGCTATGTTTTGTCAATTTTGCGATTTTTGATCGCCATTTCTGAGATTTGGGTAAGATTTACACAATCACCACCATTCAACTTTTTCTTTAGAAACCGACTCTCTTCAACTTTCATTAATGAAAAATATGTTTTTATGATTCCTTATCCAGTTATAACCCTTATTGTTGAAAAATGGCGTTTTTAGCATATTTTTCCAATTATCTCAATAACCGTTAAAGTTAAAAACTTGGAACTGGTTTCATTGAATTTCTCAGCTAATTTTACAATAGCAATAATTTACTAATTTTACATAGGAATTGATTATTTTGGAACTTTTTTGTCTACTTGGTGTAAGGAATCTGCCTGAAAAGTATTGCACATTCCTCCTGAAACACCCTGTATATTAATAGACAAACATGTTTTTGTGACATCAACCCATCCGTGGTTTCCTTGAGTTCATTCAGGTTTCACTTGAATCATCTCATCGTTTAGATGTCGAATGTCGAAGGTCTCATATTCTGACAAAAGCCAAAAGAATGACTAGACTAGTAATGGAGTTCAAAATTCCATTAGATTAGCTCGAGAAGTGTGTTTATTAAGTCCTGAGGGTTCATTTTTTGAATTAACTGTATGATGTCTTATATCTTTGTAATCAGTTTGACAAGCAATTATTATATGTAAGTCGTTAAGCTTCAAGCGAAAAATTAAGTCTTGTACTTTTATTATTCCAAATCCAACTTCATAGGCAGTTATTGTTCTTGCAGTTATTTGAGAAATTTTAATAAAAAATTAGCGGTCAAATATTCATTTTGGTCTGAATGCTAAGTAGAAGTGTTTATAACTTTAACGGTTCAATCCATAAATGTGTTAATTTGTTTTTTGATAGGCTACTCCAATTCTAATCTTATTCAGAAATAATTTTTTTACTTTTCACTATTCCACTATTCATTGCATCTGTGAGTAACGGGAAGGGGTCTAATAGACAGGATCTCATACTTCACATAGCTCATTAAAGTCACACCTTTGTGCGACCCGGGCTGTACTAGTTGACTTAAATCAAGTTCAACGGTAGATTACAAAAACGTTATTTAATCATTGACTAATGCTAATCAATGTCTGATCACCAAATCGACTTTCATAAACTATGTTTAAGAGTAAAATCCATCAAAACTTCCGCCTTTTTTAGAACCGGCTGATTAGGTGGTTTTCTGTTTTTTGTTGAGTTGGGTAGGTTTGCAAAGAGCTCATTTTGAAAGTTGCGCAAAGATTTGCTTCAATCACGAATGCTTTAGCTCATTGAATTGATAAATTTCAAAACTTTGTGGTGCCAAGTTTGCAGCTAAGTTATGCCTATTTTACTGATCTAGTTGTTCTTGGAACTGATTCATTCTAATTTGTTTGTTTTTTTTGCATTAATGTAGTATGGCGAAAATTTTCGTTCCTAGGTGCGAAATATACTATTCCCTGTCACTGAAAGTAAAGTTCTCACCTCTCAAGAGCAAATCATTTGATAACATAATGATAAATTCAATAACATAATGTGAACGATAAATTTCAATCAGTTTGGAAAGTACCTCCCAGATCTTTTTTCAGCTAATCATATAATAGCTGCTACGGTGTTATGGTTGGTTTTCCTTTATGTGAAACGGTCCGACGGTCGGGCGCAGTCGAACAGCTGTAGCTAATCACATACTCAAGGACATGTCTCGTCCTTGAGATCAAACAAGAAGAGCTGTGATAGGCTACATCTGTTCGACTGCGGCTGATCGTCGGACCATTTCGCATAAAGGAAAACCGAGCCTTGCATGGCGCTAGTCATTGTCTTTATAATCCACGGCAAGACATCGTTTCTGCAATCCAATAGGCATCTATCTAAAAGATTTCTAATCAATGATCATTGACATAGTTTTTTGCAATTTGCAATTGAGTGGGTATTGGGATCTCTGAAAACTCTTGATAATTTTTACTTCATGCCACGATTACTTTTGTTTATTAGTACTACTGATTTTCATGGATTCCTTGTTTTGTTGCAATTGCATATCGTTACCAATTTTTGCCAGGGTGTCAGACGAGGACTCATTGCAATCACGACTCGATAAACGTGTTGGAAACTTTCTTGATGAATTGAAACTGAAACATTACTTTCTGTTTAGTTGCAGTATGTGAGGCTGGTAAACAGCAGTACAGCATCATCTGTGAGCTCACCTTCAGCCTCAAGCACTGCTTCAAGCGTAGTCTCGTCCGGTGCTAAAAGTCAAACGGTTTCTACAGTTACCAAGCCTGTTCCTGTTGCTCTTATTGGACAGCATTCTGCATTCAAAATGGTAGATTGGTTTCTTCACTTGGCATCTGCATGCAAGTTGGGAATACAAGAAAAAAATGAAAAATCAATGCCTACAAAACTAAATTGCAAATTAAATTTGTTTTGATTCCCAATTAGTTTTTTATTATCCTTCACCATTCCCTCAAATTGATAATAATTCCTCAAATCCCTCAAACTTTGTGGGAATCATAAGTAAAGCATATATATGAAGGAATCCATCATGAGCATCATCCATCTTGAATAAGCTACTCATTACAGCGAGTTTTTCAGCTGCAATGATACTATTGAGCGGTATTTTTATTGATTAAGTGCATGTTTTACTTACTTTCTTTTGCTGACTTGTCTATTTGTGATCACCCAATGGGGGTCCACATTATGGACAGAAACAATCATAATAATAATAACAACAATAAGCTTTTGAGCTACATTTTGCCTTCCTGCAACATATTGATGTACTTTTTGTAATTTACTAATAAATACCCAGCTAATCAACTAATGGCCAACATAATTCCCTATAGAAAGAACTGTTATCCAAATTTTATAATAATAAATCTTTATTATAGAATACTCAAAGGGTGTTGATTCCGGCTCCGTCTGGAATGACTCAGCTCAAACAAGAATCCAGCCAGCAGCCGGCCACAGTTGTGCAAGCTAACTCACTCAATAACATCGTCGTTGTACCACAATTCTTACAGCAACAGGTATGACGAAGATTTTTTATCATGATTTATACTTACTCTTACTCAGACTGGGCAAGTAAAGTTCCCATATTATCAAGAAAGCAAATGCTCAGAAAGGTATCTTGCTCGTCATTTTATTATCATCCGTTGTATTGGAAATAGCACCTTTCTGTTCAAACCGGATTTTCATTTAAGCTGAAATTTATGAACTGGAGGAAATGTCAATTTACTGCTCACACTGTTGACAGTAGTGTTGATACAACCCCGTCTTTCGGAGGAGACGAGAAGCCGTCGGTCCCGACTCTCATCACTCATTATCCACGTAAATGCTATTTTTTCTGTCTCAGTTCATAATATTATGTTATGATTTGTGATATCATATGTCAATAATAAAATAAATAAATGAATAAAAATGTTTTTTCATTCGTCAAATCAATATGATTACGATCAGGGTGAAAACGGTAGGTTAGCTGAAGTGATTTTACCCTGGAATTCTAAGTTCTGTGCATGCGTAGTTACACTCACTTCCCTTCGCCATCTTGCAAGAGGCTCTTCTGTTCTTGACACAGCTATAGTTGTGTAAGCTTGTTTCTTTGTTGTTTTAAATTGGAATGCTACAGACGTCGTGCGCAAAAATGTCTTGGAATTGATGAACAAAAAAAAACCGTCACATATTTTTATTAACAATTTAGGCTATTCAATAAATACAATAATTGAACTCAATACTGAAAATGACCACATAAATTGCTAAAGTGGTCATTTAATTCCCAGAGTTTGAAAATTACTGTTATACTTGTTATTTATGATGGAAATAAAATATTTATTATTTATACTTGAAGCCCATGTGACACCACCCTCAGGAAAACCAATAATTTATTATTACTCTTCTACAATTGTCCTATAGATATGCTCCAATGTTGTCAATGCTTTGCAGACTCCGGTTGTGGCAGCTACGATTCCCAGATCACAGTCTCCAGTTGTGAGCCAGGCAGCTGTTCCTTCGAAAGCAGACAAAGCTGCGCTGCCACCGGCCGCTGAGCCCATCTCGATACCGCTCATGAAGCGTGCATCTCAACCAGTATTATTGGAGCCAAACGGAATTCGACCGCGAAAACCCTGCAACTGCACCAAGTCTCAATGTCTCAAATTGTAAGTGACACTCTCGTATTCTTATTTATTCTATTCTATAGTCCGTCCAAGCAAAGAGGACATTCTGGCAAGATGGGAAAACGACTGAAGCTCGGTCGGTCAATATTGGTTCAAAAATTATAAATTTGGACTCAAATAGTAGATCATAATGTTTCCTACAATTTGAGACCAAATGAATAACTTTTGAACCAATATTGACCGAGTCATTTTCCCATCTTGACAGAATCTCTTCTGTGCTTGGACAGACTATAGTTATTCATTTGGTGAACGTGCCACATTTCTTGTTTTAATCATTTTTATTCTCAGTAAATCTATACAGTATTTGGTAACACACATGCTCGTAAATTTTCCATTGCTCTATTGCCCATGCTTCAATTATAGCATAATTAAATTTGATAATACATATGATAGTAAGCATGGTGTGCCGGCGTTGCATCGACGTGGTGACTTTTCTCTACAAAAGTGGCGAAGCTTGGATAGCCTACATAACCATGATTGTGATGAAGATCTGCATTATTGAGATGACACCGTATTTTCTTTATCTCTGGAAATGTACATTAATAAATGTACATTAACAAATTACATTAGGTGTGCGTATGAACCAAATTTACAGGCTAAGGTCTACTATATCTACGGTATAACCTTTAGACACAGAGTATGTGTAAAGTATAGATCACGAGATGTTATTTATTTATGATTATGAATACCTTATGATTATAAAACTTATTCATTCAAGCTTAATCACTTTTCTCCTGTGACTCAACATCATGTTTTTCCAGTCGATGTTTATCGAAATGTTTTTCCTCTTCCAAATTCTGCCCTCTTTGTACGAATAATGCAAATAAATTGGTATGGAGAAAGGTAAATTATCATGTATTAATTCACGTTTTACCCTTTACTCAAAAGTCATGCTTTCCTGCTTCATCGCTTGCCTTTGTTGTAAGCTTACATTCAGCTTCCAGATTTTAAATCTAGCTTCCTAGGTGGAAATTATAGCAAAATATTGCGGATATTTTTATCAGGCATAAGCTAAGATATATACATTATTTACCAATTATTAATATTTTGTGTTTGGTATATTCCATTATCAACATGTAATAAATACAGTTCAATTGCATAGGAATTCTATTACTGACATTGGTTCGCCTCTTTTCATACAAGCATTTACAAATTTCAATCAATTGAGAATTTTGTAATTTTAATTATTCTACTCCGGTGGAAGCTTGTAATAAATGGCGTTTGAAAATTACTAATCTACTCGAATTATTCGAAAAATTGAATCGTTCTGACTATTCTTGGTTACTAAATCGAGTTTCAAATTATGAAGATTATGGGTTTGATAGAGAGTAATAAAGTACTATGAATATTTTTTATGCAACTTTCAAGATTATGTTTCAAAGATATTGTCTTGTGAATGATTGTTTGCAGGTACTGTGACTGCTTCGCCAATGGTGAGTTTTGTCATCAGTGTAACTGCAACTGCTGCTTCAATAATCTGGAACACGAGGAGGATAGGCAGAGAGCAATCAAATCTTGTCTGGAAAGAAACCCAAATGCATTCCGACCCAAAATTGGAAAAAGCTACGTAGGTGATGGAGAAAGAAGGCATAACAAAGGTTGTAACTGCAAGAGATCTGGTTGCCTCAAAAATTATTGTGAATGCTACGAGGTATGTTATTGACAAAAAAATTTTGAAAAAATATGCTCATTTTCAAGTGACTACTTTTTGTATATATTTTTATTCTATTGGAAATATAAGATTGCCTGCTCAACTAATTACGATGATTGAAGCAAAACGTTTTTTCTGTATTCAACAGATGAATGAGCAAGTTTATTTATATTCTATATGCCAAATTCTATTTAATTTTATTTTTTAGGTGATACAAAACTCCATAATAATTCTACTGAAACTTTGTGCGTAGAAAGGTATTAGTCATTTCAAGTAGATGAACAACATTATTGATGTTTTAAAAATGTTTCTAATAATAACCATTATTTAGCGTTCAAATACAGGGGAATATGACCCAGTATCACTTTTCACTTGCAATCCATTCTCTAGAGAAAAATGATAATATAACGAAATAACAGTAGAAGCATGTTTTTCCTAACTATTGTCCTAATGTGGTGCTGTCATGATTTCATTCATCAAGATTGACTTCATTGACGATTTCGTTGAGGAAGCATTACATCATCCAATTGATACAATAGTCCAGTCAAATTAAGCAAAAAAAGTAAAAGTCGGAGGACCCAGCTGAAAATTTGCAGATATGATCAGAAAAGGGCGCTGCATAACATACTAAAAGTCCCCAAGAGTCCCTTGTGAGCTTCGGCCGCCATCTTGAAAAAACCGTAAAATTTACCTACTAGCAATTGTTTTTTCGTGAATTGTGGCCGAACCAAGCGTCGGACGAGAAAATTTCATAGGACCTTTTTTGTAGACAATAAAATTTGGAAAATAATAAGACTAATTGCAACTCTGTATCATTAACCGTTTTTGAGATAATTTCTTTTTAATTTGGAAATTTTTTCATAGGATCGAGAATTTGAAATTTTTCTTACTCACCATTTTTACATTCAAGTGACTCCCAATTTGGAACATGTGGGCGCAAAAATCTGAAACTTATAATGAAATGCAGAGGAAATTTTCCTCTTTCAGATGGTTGGTATCGGAATTCCGGGACTACTCACTTGAGATTGTGAATAGCCAGTTTTTATAATTGATTTTCAGATAAATTCGCACCTTTTACCAATATTATCGAAATTACGGTAAGAATAAGCCTCGGGGAGTGTAATTGGTCTCAAATGAAAGAGAAATGAATTTCACCGAGAGGAATTTTGAAATATGAATGTACGGGTGCTCAATTTATAGTTACAAACGTTATAAGTAAGAAAAATTTCAAATTCTCGATCCTATGAAAAAATTTCCAAATTAAAAAACAATTATCTCAAAAACGGTTGATGATACTGAGTTGCAATTGGTCTTATTATTTTCCAAATTTTATTGTCTACAAAAAAGGTCCTATGAAATTTTCTCGTCCGACGCTTGGTTCGGCCACAATTCACGAAAAAACAATTGCTAGTAGGTAAATTTTACGGTTTTTTCAAGATGGCGGCCGAAGCTCACAAGGGACTCTTGGGGACTTTTAGTATGTTATGCAGCGCCCTTTTCTGATCATATCTGCAAATTTTCAGCTGGGTCCTCCGACTTTTACTTTTTTTGCTTAATTTGATTGGACTACAAGCGAATCTAATTAAGGGTGGATGGTAAGTTAGTGGACTAACCGAACGGCAAAATCACGCCTTGTAAGAACAATGTAATTTTTATCAATCTTTTGGAGCGGATAGCGCCGTTATTTTTGGACAAAATTTCACGTTTTTCATGTCATTGGAAAGACATAAAACAGATTATTTATTCAGTTTTTTTATTAGATTTTTTCATGGTACCGTTTGGTCTGTCTAAGCAAAGAAGACATTCTGGCAAGATGGGAAAATGACTCCAGCTCCAGAAATATTAGTTTAAAAATTATTAATTTGGTCGCAAATTGTAGATCAGAATGTTTTCTACGATTTGACAGATAAATTTATAATTTCTGATTCAGTATTGACCGAGTTAAAGTCATTTTCCCATCTTATCAGAATTTCTTCATTGCTTGGACAGACTATACTTAGTATTATTTAGGCAAAATATTTTCAAGAGAACAGAAACGACCTATTTTATCAGGAAAATATTGAGCAGAATTTTAACGTGTGGATATTATTCAGGAATCTTTTTCATGAAAAGCCTACATCTTGGACACCTGAAAAGTATTTCTTACAATCTAAAACTACAAGTGCTCTATCGCAATATATGCCAATAGGCCTCTCATTTTTAGAATGTTAATAAAATAAGTTTTCCAATGAATTAATTTTATTCCAAGTTGAATGTTTGAGTTTGATCCATTTTTATGCATTTTCATCGGACTTGGAAAATATTTCAATATTATTTGTTTCCATTTAAAGAATTTTAATTCATGATTCAACTAAAATTACAAATTTATTACAATTTCAAGTAGATACATAAAAATATGAATAAAACTTCCCTGGGTTCTTCTTGACACAAAATTCCTCAATAACATTTTCTGAGAGTTAATTTCTCATTTTTGTTTTTAAATAGTCTAGGCTTCATATGCTTCATAAGATTTTCAAGTTTGTAACTGGTTTTGTTTCAATTGGTTTTAATTTTCTTCTAATTAATTATTTTTATTTAGTAGCCTATAATAGTTTGAAGTAGAAATATATGCATAAAACTTCTGCAGAGTTTGCCTAGTTTTCTTTACTCAGTTTCTTCCATGAAAAATCCTATTCATTCAAAACTTCAAAACTTGAAAAAAATATAAAGTAATTGAAAAATAGCAAATAAGTTTTTATAATATTAGAACTTGACTATTACTATGCCAATATATCATCAATGTCAATAATAACATATTCAGGGGTACA
This sequence comes from Sogatella furcifera, assembly GCA_017141385.1. Taxonomy (NCBI): domain Eukaryota; kingdom Metazoa; phylum Arthropoda; class Insecta; order Hemiptera; family Delphacidae; genus Sogatella; species Sogatella furcifera. The sequence goes on along the minus strand of CM029548.1, from coordinate 34,058,605 downwards.
AACATCAATGATTCAATAAATACCCAATATACCCGAGTATTTATGAATTTTGGGTATTTACCCAGAGTTTTAAATACCCGGGTATTTTACATCCCTATATAAGGGACAGTGTAGCTGCCTATTTTGGTTTACGAAGTTTCTGAATTCAGTACTATCATATTATCATGGTTATGTTGCATAGATAATCACAAACATTGTTTACTTTTGCAGGCGAAAATCTCATGCTCAAACAACTGTAAATGTGTTGGTTGTCAAAACGTGGAAGATGCGAAAAGTATTCGAGACTTAACTTTGGCAACTGAGGAACGGATGTACCAACAATCTTTAGTTAAAAACAAATTGTCTGCAGAAATACAAGGACTTGCTTTGAAACCAGAACAAAGTCAAGGTTCAAGGTAAGCCAATATTCTCCTATATTAGCCTACATTTCTATTATAGGAATAATGATGCTTGGTATCGAAATCTCGTTCAATGTGGACGATAATTCTATTTCATTTTTCCTATATTTATATTTCTATTTTATATTCTTTTTTCTCAGTACGTTTATATTTAGATTAAAATCATGCTGAGCATTATTCAAGTGTTCGAGCGTATATAAATTGTTCAAGTGTGGTTTTGAAGAACTTTGCCCCAATACTACTCCCAAACTATACAATCTATACTAACAATGTACTTACATATGTGTGAAACACAGATTAGTTTTCTCTTAATCCTCTTTTAGGTATGATTTTTAAGAAGTGATTTCATTTTAAAAGTTTATTCTAGAATTTGGTACGCAACATAATTAGTGTGTAGTCTACGAAATGGAATTAAATATCTCGAGAAGAGGGAATTTCAAACTATTCACCATTTCGCCAACCACAATAATTCTATAGATCAATCAACTTGATTTTTCTTGGTGAAGTATATTTTAAACGCTAAGAAAACTATGGGAAATAGTTTGTTGTTTTTTATCTTATTGCCTTTTGTTTTGTTTTTTTATCACTATTAACACACCTCTACCTATTTGTAGCTAAACATGTGTACCACATTCAAGCTTTTTTTAGTAGTCTTTTTTATGTGATTTAATTTTGAAAAAAATGTCTATTTTAGAAATAACTTAAAACCTGATCTAAATAGGCAGTTGGAAGCTCACATTGAAGGGCCTACCAATTGTCAATCCTTTTTATATTTCATAACTGGTGTTGAATTATTATTGTTGGATCAATGTCATCATGCCTTCCCCAAATTATACTCGGATAATTGTGATTTCTTGAGTTTATTGATTTTAAAACACAGAACTCACATGATGGAGTACAACAGATGAAAATTTATAAATTCAAACTGATATTAAATAAATATTGTGTGGTTGTAGGAAACCGTTCACAATGTTGACACAAGAAGTTATTGAAGCCACTTGCCAATGCTTACTCACTTCGCCTCGAGATCCAATCGCTTCGGAAGAAGGAGAACGCCTTATTCTAGAGGAATTCGGAAGGTGTCTTATTGAGATCATCAACTGTGCCAATCTGTCGCAGAACCAAGGACAGTCATCGAGTACGTAACATTTATAAAAATAAATGTTCTGTAGACTGAAAAGTACAAAGATCTTTATTTCACTAAAACCGTAACAGTGAATATAAGTATTTTTCTTGTTGAAATCAAACAATAAGAATATTGTAATACTCAGACGAACATTTCACCTTTAGTAACAAGCACTGTGATAGGTGCTTGTAAAAAGTAGCATTATTTTCAATGATTAACTGAAGTTGACGTACTCATATAAAGTTTGTGTAATTTAATAACATATTTCTGTATATAAGATTATTTATATTGTAAAAAGTTGAACTAGGTAATTAAGACGTTTCTATTAAAAATAGTAGAAAAGATTGACATCCAGTGTTGAGCTATCATAGCAAAAGTGAAAAGTTCGTGGCTTTATAGCAATTAGAGAGAAATGATATTATATTTATTAATGTAAGGCAAGAATACTGTGAGTTTTGTTTAACTGTATTATTGTGTATTTATGTGAAGTATTTACTACCTACTTGTTTATTGGATATTATTGGATGGTTAGCTGTATAGATTACCAACTAGTTTTAGCACCAATGAACATTTGTTGTCACAGTGTAATTTATATTTTTAATGGGGTTTCAAAGCATCATTGACAAATAATCCACCTACTTATGGTCTTGTTACACTATGCCTTGAATTAGCATATTCTGAACTAGGAAATAACAGCTCAAACTATTCATTTCCATTGTTTTCACCTTGAATTATTGAGCTAGTATATCCATCACACGTTGCTATTGGCATCCGCTATTGGCAATGTTCAACCTAGGCATCACAGTCACATTACTTGAAACATCAATTCATATTATTTATTTTACAAGTGAGAAAATTTTTTTAATCGAAATAAGATTTTCCTTGTCATACAAACATCATAGATAGATTACATCATTTTCATTTTGTCATATTGCCAGAGACATAGGTTTACAGTTTTCCTGTCTCTCTCATCAGCAGTCCATTTCAGTAACATAATAATTTTACAGAGCATTTTAACTTTAAATAGTTTTCAATAGTTTCATTCAACAAGCTTCATGATATTATGTGATATCGTTTTACCAATAAATTAGTTACAGTTGCTATAGGCTAGACCAACAGTTTTCAACTTTCGGCTTTTATGAACCTACTTTACAGGTTCTATTGTATTACTGCTTGAGATCCAAACAAGGTATTTGAAATCTTATTGTTTGTGTAAGACCATAGTTACCTTTAATAGAAAGTACTGCCCTAATAAAATGGTAACATGACACCGTAGATATTGTCTAACCGAAGGGAAGCATTGAGCAATTACAAATCATACATGTTGTCTTAAGCCGCGTATCGACAGTCCGAGGCATGTGCCACGATTGCCTCGCGGTACAGTCTGTTGACGCAAAAAAAGTATGAACTCATGGCTGAGGCATATGTGTGATCTGCAATTTTTGTAAGGCCGTTATTACACGATAATAGTTTCTATAAGCATATCTGATCGGAAAGAGATGAAAATACCAAATCATATTCATAGAATGGTGTGATCATAGAACTATTATCGTGTAATACCGACCTAACCAAAAATGCGAGCACGCGAACAAATTGACTAGCGCCATCAAGCGGGAGACAAAGCAACTAAGCTCTGACAATTGATAATTTGGACTTCGGAGGTTAGTTTGTGCTCAATTAGTAGATAAAAATTTAAGGCAATGCTTATTATTGCCTATTAGAACCTTCTGCACCCAAATAGAATTCTTGGTGAATATCTGATCGGAAAGAGATGAAAATACCAAATCATATTCATAGAATGGTGTGATCATAGAACTATTATCGTGTAATACCGACCTAACCAAAAATGCGAGCACGCAAACAAATTGACTAGCGCCATCAAGCGGGAGACAAAGCAACTAAGCTCTGACAATTGATAATTTGGACTTTGGAGGTTAGTTTGTGCTCAATTAGTAGATAAAAATTTAAGGCAATGCTTATTATTGCCTATTAGAACCTTCTGCAACCAAATAGAATTCTTAATCACAAAAATGCATAGGAATGGTGTACAATTTTGAGGTTAGTTTGTAGAATTGTTCGTTGTGCGTTGCGAGGCAACAGGCACTGCTTGCTGCGAATTGTGTGCAGCGTTTGCCTCGCTGCTAGCAAACCCGGTAGATACGCGGTAGATAGTAGACTAGTAGTAGTACTCTTTTTTTGTGTCAACAGACTGTACAGCGAGGCATTCGTAGCACATGCCTCGGACTGTCGATACGCGGCTTTAGTTTTTCTCTCGTTTGAGCATAATTTCCATTAAACTTTTCGTATAGAATTCCTTTTTTGTTCCATTATGTCTTGAGGTAATAAGTCAAATGTGAGAACGCACACAAGAAATGCTTCCGTTAAACCAGCTGATTGAAAAATGATTTCAATGCTTTCAAATGGACCCACTTTCCTATTCTATGTAGTTGCCACTTCCAAAGCCATGGTCTTATATTAAAGGAAGCTATGGTGAAACTTATTATCTAATAGGAAAGATATTTCATTTTTGTGTTGCAATAAAGTCTGTGCCATTATTGATAGATTATGTGTGTTTTTAGAGACCATCTATTACCCCAACCAAATAACATTCACATGAAATGTGCCCATACAGATTGGATAGGCTATGTGTAGCTGGGTAGTTATTAACATTCTCATTTATTCCCTGCTCACTATGCAGATCTGATTTGGTTCTATGAAGATAGCATTTCGTGAAGCTGAAGAGTAGAAGTTTTTAAGGATGTAAAGCTGAATTGTAGGGTTTCCCTCTAAGGCTATTTATTACCTTGTAATAACCTTTGTTTCCATTCACTTATCTCGTTTGATTCAGCCGCCATTATAAAAAAACATCTACTCCAACAAGTTCTATCATTTTACTTTACAAAATGTTGAACATTCAGAATAGCTTCCTATATTTGATTGAGTTCAATTGATATTAATGCATTGTATATGTAACCAAACTGTTGTTTATAAAACGTATTTTTTACAAATCTCGTTTGTCCTAATTTATGTACAAATGTACGGTATATGTGAATTATTTTACGCTCTTTTGAGAAAAGTTTATCAGATTGTATGTAATGATAAGTAATAAATGAATTTGAGGAAATTTTGAGTTTTAATGAACTAGGCTACCGGTATTCACTTGGCATAATTATTCAAGAATTTCTGAAAACCAAAGAAATATTTGGAAAGGAGTTTGTTCATCCTACAGTCTCTATACGGTACTCACAGTTAGGTCATTGAGTGTAATCATTGATAAAATTCAACAAATAATATATGAATTTTAACCGCCTTGATAAGCTGAAAACAATCAGCTATATGTCAAGATCCATTAACTACTTCCACTAAAGTTTTTTTGAGGGTGATGCCCTCATGGGCCTGCGCGTGGGTAATGGGAAGGATGATAATGAGAGATGAATGGACCTACTGCTTTAGGTGGGTTCCGAACCACCGGGAAGCGATTTTTGAGGCTTATAAATTGAATTCAGAGGAACCGGTCACCAGTGCAACAGTGGTGGCAGAGGCACGTCGCTTATCTAGTCTCACCGATTAGACGCTCTCTACCACTGGGAAAAACCGTTTCCCAATTGTAAAACCGCATCCCACTTACTTGTACGGTGGTCCTTAATTTATTATCCTTGAAGAGTCCTTCCTACTAAATTAAACCGGGCGGTATACGCTATACTATATAATATGTGCCGCTAAATAATACCTACTATTATGTTAGAATATGATCTCACAAAAAATATTCTAGCAGAAAACTTCAATACAAGGATTTAGAGATTTTGGCCATTTTTAGTAAAAATATTTTCTTTTTGTTGTTCAAGGATATAATAATGTTGAAAGCTCTAGCACAAAAAATAGAGAGATCTACCTACTAAGGGCCAAATTCACCAAAATCATATAGAACTAGCGTTACAGTATCTTCAGTTATCAGCCGGTTACGAAATTCAACGATCATTTGTGGATTAGGAATGAAATGGAATTCACCACGCCAAAAAATACAAGTTTATGAAATCTCCGGATATCTCAGATCTCGAGCGTATCGAAATGGCAGTGAACATGTGTTTCTCTGAATTTTATTTATTTTAACAAAAAAATGACATGTTTGTTGATGTTGAAGTGAGTCTTCCGCTGGAAGAGATTTGAATAATTTTGTTTTTATTTGACATTTTATTCAGAAGTGGAAGCATATTTGAAATGAAGATTTGAAAAGAAACTGTGTTCATTGTATTTGTGACTATTCTAAACTATTTTCTATGTTGAAGTGAAGTAGAAAACGTATATTGATACATGATACATTTGACTATGAATACTGTATTCGGGAACACCTTTATTTGAGCGTTTTGTTTCTCTTCCTTATCAGGATTATTGTTATTTCTATTGCATTTATGAATAAATCATTAGATGGATTTTCAATGAATTAGCGTTATTTGTAGAATAGTAATTAATTATTTCATACACATAGATGCATTTCTTGAGGTAACGTTCTACACATATTATAGGTGACCAAATAATCAATACCGGTAATGAATGATAGAGCTTTTCGTTTCTTCTACGCAATTGAACTCTTATAGAAAATCTTATCAATTTCTTGGTACATTACAATCCCAATGGACAAAAGATAAATTAAAAATTTTACAGATTCACTGTAGATGACATTTATTATGAACAAGATGAATGTATGAAATCTATTTTATACCTAGTATCTGTATTACACTGTTTTACAAATGAATCTTCTGATGTAAAATAATGGAAAATTATACTGTATTTATTAAGTTTTTACTCACGTTTTTTCTCCTTTGGAGTTAAAAATGACATAGGATTGCTTGAACCATGACAATAGAAGGTTGAGTGGTAGAATGGACTTCCTAGTCCTAACTCCGCCTAATAAAGACTATTCTTATTTCATTTCAATAGAATGTTGAATAACTGTAATCTTGAGGTACAATTTCTGAAAGGAAAATTGCACCAGAATTGAAATTGCAATTCTAGTGTCGTAGAATCATGTAATCTGATAGACGTGAAATCAATCAATAACAGAATAATATCATTATAAAGCAATCATATTTCTGAATTGAATTTTTGTAAAGGAACAGTGGCATTATAGGAATTACTACAATATGTCACATCACTTCTATTTGCAATTTTTGTAGAAGAGGAATGTTTATCAAATGAGAAATGTATGAAAATACAATTGTAATGTCCATCAGACTATAATATTTGTCAACTTCATCAATGGTGTACCTTATTTGTTCCTATGAGCTTCAAAACTCATAGATCGTGATAAAAATTTAAATCCCGTATTTATGTTCTGAAAATAATGTTCAACGGTTGGAATACTTCAATTTTTCTGAAAATTTTCAGTTGTGTTACAACTTTATTCCATAAAGACGAATTATCAAAAAGTAATTCACTTTACAAATCTACAAAACTGTAATCAACATGAATATCTGAGAAAATTATGATAACTATAAAATTATGAAATTATCTGAAATTCATAAATTTTCTTCAAAATTTGAATAAAAAATGTTAAATATTATTCACGTTTAGTGATTGAACGAATAATTTCACCTCAAATTATATAATAATCATGTAATAACATTATAATATTTTAAGGCCTGCCGGATTTAACGTATTTTTTATGCTAGGCGCTATATATGCAATCCCGCTTTACATTAAAAACTCTCGTTACGATCACTAACCCACCAAAATCGGGCAGTTATTTTGAATCTTCAGTTATGAGAAAACTGTTTGTTACCGGCTGTGGTGAATTCCACTTTTGAAAAAGTTTTGCTCGGTTAGAGCCAGCTGACTCTAAAACTAATGATAAACTAAGTTCTCGTTTTTGGCGAATTCGCCCCTAAGTCTTCAATTATGCAGAACAAAATTATCTCCAGAGGGATTTTGAATTACACATCGTTAATTAATCAGAAGACATAAACAATAAGAAAATTGTCAAATTTCAATTTACGTAAGAAAATATAGCTTTTAAAAAAAATCAACTCGGTCGTGGCTCTTCTCAGAGGGTTGAATTTGATATCAATCGCTCAAGAATTTTATTAATAAAAAATGTAATATCGACTTTTCCTGCCTGACGCTTAGTTTTGGTGTGAATTGCAAAAACTAGAAACTGAACAAAATTTTCGTGGTTTTTGGAAAATCAGAAAGCGGCGCAGAGAAAGATGAAACTCAGAAAGATGCCTACAGTGGTTTAAGATAATTTCCATCCATCAGTTTTTAGGTGCTAGACCCTTTTTCAGTTTAATTTATCTGGGCTGGGCTAGAGTGAAGTGCAAGTTTAACAGGTACACAGGGTGTCTAGCAGTCGGGAAAATCGGGAATTAGTCTGGAAATGAAATATGGTCGGGAAAAGTCTGGAATTAGTCTGGAATTTGAAGTCAAGTCGGGAAAATTCATAGATTATAAAAGTTGTTCATTTTTTCCATATTGAGTTATTTTCATATTAGTACGGGAGCAAGTGTCATTCTGTGGGCGTTTCGAGTAAAGAACTTTTGAAGTGGTATCAATCTCTTCGTTTTGACCTGGAGAAAAAGAATATCGGTGGTCATAAGCTCTCTGAGGGGTGCGTCACCTGTAATTCAAGATGGCGTCCAAGAATTTCAGAGTTCCACTGTTTCGGCCATAACTCAGCCATTTTTGAGCGGAGCGAAGCAAAGCTCTAATGGATTAGGAAAGTCACTCTTTGTATAACTACTCCTCCGGAACCGCTCGACCGATTAAATTCAAACTTGCCATGGTGATAGTAGACATGGACGCCCAGGTTATAGGCTATAGAGCATTTTGAAAATTTGCATATTAAGGACGAAAAAAGGAAAAAAAGGCTTGCTTACACACTATTACTATACACATTATTCATGCTCTCTGCACTGCAGGATTGCAACCTAACATCAGTTTTGAGAAACGTTCCTGGTCAGAAAAGTCTATTATGCTCTTGAAATCATGTTGGTATCACTGGCAGAATCGGCTCCTTATCGAAACCCTCATAGCCCAGTGGTTACCGATGTGGACTAGCATTTCACTGCTTACCAATCAGGGGGGTTTCAAAACCTGAGCAGAACATTTTTTTTTGCCGATTATTTTCAACTTAGAACAACTTCCAATATTATTTTACATAGAAATAAAAGAAATAAACGACCTTTTAAGATTTGTTTGGTTAAGAGAAAATTAAATTAAGAATTAAAAATTAAAATTAAAATTAAAAATTAAAAATTAAAAATTAAAAATTAAAAATTAAAAATTAAAAATTAAAAATTAAAAATTAAAAATTAAAAATTAAAAATTAAAAATTAAAAATTAAAAATTAAAAATTAAAAATTAAAAATTAAAAATTAAAAATTAAAAAATTAAAAATTAAAAATTAAAAATTAAAAATTAAAAATTAAAAATTAAAAATTAAAAATTAAAAATTAAAAATTAAAAATTAAAAATTAAAAATTAAAAATTAAAAATTAAAAATTAAAAATTAAAAATTAAAAATTAAAAATTAAAAATTAAAATTAAAAATTAAAATTAAAAATTAAAAATTAAAAATTAAAAATTAAAATTAAAATTAAAAATTAAAAATTAAAAATTAAAAAATTAAAAATTAAAAATTAAAAATTAAAAAATTAAAAATTAAAAATTAAAAATTAAAAATTAAAAATTAAAAATTAAAAATTAAAAATTAAAAATTAAAAATTAAAATTAAAAATTAAAAATTAAAAATTAAAAATTAAAAATTAAAAATTAAAAATTAAAAATTAAAAATTAAAAATTAAAAATTAAAAATTAAAAATTAAAAATTAAAATTAAAAATTAAAAATTAAAAATTAAAATTAAAAATTAAAAATTAAAAATTAAAAATTAAAAATTAAAAATTAAAAATTAAAAATTAAAAATTAAAAATTAAAAATTAAAAATTAAAAATTAAAAATTAAAAATTAAAAATTAAAAATTAAAAAGTAAAAATTAAAAATTTAAAAAATCGGTAAAAAATGTTGATATTTGGTGGGCAGGTTCAGATGAGGTCTAGAAATGATGTGTTAGAATATTTTTGAAATCTGTTCAAGATTAAGCAAGTAATAATAAGCAAGTAAGCAAGTAATAAAAATTAAAAATTGAAAATTAAAAAAACATCGGTAAAAAATGTTGATATTTGGTGGGCAGGTTCAGATGAGGTCTAGAAATGTTGTGTTAGGATATTTTTGAAATCCGTTCAAGATTAAGCAAGTAAAGTTTTTAAAAATTGTAGATGTATTGCAAGTTGCATATCTTCCACCTTGATGTGACATATCCAAATTGTAAGATCAATGGTTCAGCAAGATTATAGATGAACTAATCTGGAAGATATTGAATTAAGTTTTAAACTACCTATGTCCAATATACTTTTCAAAGTTTACACTTCATATTAGCGTTTTACTATTTTTCAGAATTTTCGGAGTTTTTCTTGGATTTTTTGAGAAAAAATTGGCAGAAAATGTTGAAATTAAGTAAACAGGTCTAGAATTAGGTCTAGAAATGCTGTGTTCAATAAATTTCTAATCCCTTCTGAACGGAATTTGCAGGCGAGCGAAGCGAGCCTGTTTGTCTCACTTACACTGCCTATACTGTCGGGGGTCCAGGGGGCGGAGCCCCCTGGCTAGGCGGAGAAGGCGAGTGAAGCGAGCCTACCGGCTAGTTCTGAATAAAATGGTGCCTGATTTGTCAGGATTCAATGATAAATAACTGAGATATGACTATTTTAATTTTAATTTCAACCTTTCACATTCAATATGGTAGTTTGGAAAAACTTAATGTGTAATACGGCCTGCGGCTCTTGCGTAAGTGTTTCTCTTGATGCAGCAAAATCACTCTATGCGTACTGATACACAAATAACTATATTGTACTGTTGAAGGAGGCAAAATGGGTTTTTTACCTGATGTCTTTATTAATAAAATTATTTATTTATTTGCATGCATTCAATATTTCTCAACATGCTAACAAACAATGGAAGCTTGTTGTGGAAATACACAAAAATTTTGCCCAAATTTCATCCAATAGGCTTATTTTTTCGCGATTTTTCAAGTTTATATTGATTTTCCTTTATAATTTGCTGCTGAATAATTATTTTAAACAATCAGAGCACATTTGAGACCAAAAAAGGTACGTCAAATGCTGTATTTTCAAAGTTGAACCACTCATAGAGAAAATGACTCCAGCTCGGTCAATATTGTTTGAAAATTATTGATTTTGTCTCAATCGTAGGAAACATTCTGACCTTCAATTTGAGCCCAATCAATATTTTTTTAACCAATATTGACCAAGCTGGAGTCATTTTCTCACCGTATTCTATCAAAATAAACACTCACTTAAGAAAACATTCACTTAAAGGTTCTTGCTCCTATTTTATATTCTCATTTCATAACATTACATGGTAATAGAATGAGCCACTTTCACCATCAGCTAGGTTTAGCTAGGCTTAAAATACCGGGATCAAATTTTCGAGTCTACGCTTCAAAAACTTTTGGACAAAAAGAAAGCTTGCTCCGCTCAATTTGCGGCTGCCTCCGCATGCGCTTCCCTAGTTTAAGATATCCTTTCAATTTTTCTCTCAAATTGTTCCTTATAAAATTTTCTACAGGTGCTATACAAAACATATTTCCCAAAACATATAAATAATAAGTTATAAATTTTCTAATATGGAAAATGATCGAATTTACTTTAAAAATTTTCGTTTTTCTGTCCAGTTTTTTTCATGCATCAGATAGACAAAAATGTTAAATCTATAAGTTGTAGATCTATTTTTTAGCTCCACAACCATGTGATTATGAACGCTTTTGCTGCCTCTATAAAGGGTACAGCGAGACCCAAAGCGGGGCTTGCACGGGGTAAGGCAACAAACATGTTATATAAAAACTATTTTCCTTCATGTCTCCTTGATGTTAGAGACTTGAAAATGGTATCAATCTCTTCCTTTTTCTCTTTAGATTCAGAATATCTACAATTATGAACTAAAAAATGCTTGTCATCTCGAGAAAACAAGATGGCGACCATTAAATGCCGATTTTCGTTATATTGTTAAAAATTGAAAGGATATCTTAAAAAATGGCTGAGTTATGGCCGAAACAGTGAAACTCTGGAATTCTCGGACGCCATCTTGGATTACAGGTGACGCACCCCTCGGAGAGCTTATAACCACTGATATTCTTTTTCTCCAGGTCAAAACGAAGAGATTGATACCACTTCCAAAGTTCTTTCTCTTTAGATTCACCTGGCCATTTTGTTCTTAATTCGTTTGTTCTAATAAAGATTTTTGATCGCCATTTCTGAGATTTGGGTAAGATTTGCACAATCGCTGCCATTTAACTGTTTCTTTAGAATCCGACTCTCTTCAACTTCCATTTATAAAAAATACAAACTTATAATTCCTTATCCAGTTGTAACCCAGTTGTGAAAAATTGCGTTTTTTAACATATTTTTTCAATTATCTTAGTAAACGTTAAAGTTAGAATCTTCAGCTAAACTTTAGATAATTTTACATAGGAATCGCTTATTTTAGAACCTCAGTAAAACCTCTTGAAAATTAGAAAAATTAATATTTTGTTAAAAATCTCAATTTTTCGCCCTTGTTATTTCGGTAAGGAAGCGTTTTTGGTGGTTGGTCCCATGGAACTTTTTTGTCTACTTGGTGTAAGGAATCAGCCTGAGAAGTATTGCACATTCCTCCTGAAACATCCTGTATATAAACATAAAAATGTCATTAGTGTGTTTTTTTGTATATATTAAAATATACCCCATTTTAAGACATAGGGTGGTATTTTTTTAGACATAAAATCATTAGATGATAGAATCATAGGCTATATAACGAGTTGCAACGTTTAAAAACTTATTGAGAAACTCCAACTTTGTCTTGAAAAAAGTCGGGAAAAAGTCTTGAATTTCATTCATGCAAATTGCTAGACACTCAGGGTACAGTAGGCTCATGTGAGCTTCACGCTCAGAAAACAAACAAGCAAAGACAAAATAGTAGAGTGCAAGCGCTATAAATATTGGTTTTTTAATGTTATTTTTGTCATTCACTAATTCTTAAATCTTCAATAACTGGTATCTAATTAGAGCATAATAGTTTATTCAGAATTAAAGGTGGATACTATATTCATCAAGTACCGTCCGTAGGCCTCGGCCTACGTAGTTACTACGTTTGCCATTGCCAAATGCCAATTTTATTCTGAATAACATTGCATCATGTTGTATTCTTGAACCGGATGTTTAAACCTTGATGAAAATTAAGGCCTATATGTAGATTATAAAGTGTTAGAAATGGTAAAAACCATGCCTGGTTTAAAAAAGCGTTGTGATTTTTATTCAATCTTTAAAATTGTATTATTAGTTTTATAAAAAACAGCTACAAAACATCGCCCAGATTTGATAAAAACGCTCCAATACAAGTGTAATTTTTAAACATTTCCTGGGGGATGGCCCCCAGACCCACCGTTGAGCCAGTTCACCCACCGGCGCTTCTATATCTCTACTTTTTTAACACATAAATCAAGAACTGTAAGTTATATATAAGTCTAAATAATCATACGTTATTCAAAATAATAATAATGCTTCTGTTCATGACTTGGACATGCCACTGGAGCATGTCCACAAGTGAACACGTCAAAAAAGAGATCTCCATAAGGAAAGTCAACACAAAATAAAAACAAACAGAAAAACACAAAACATGCAATCATACCATAGCGGCAAGCAGCAGTCAAAGTTAAGGCATGAAATATGTACTTACAGTCTGCTGATCACACTCAAAAAACTCTTGCAGTGAGTAGAAAGGATTCTCACAGAGGAAAGTCCTCAGTCTTCTTCTGTAGACTGGCTCAGGCAGACTTCTGGCCACAACCGGAAGCTTGTTCACAATTCTTGCAGGCTGGCAAATGAAGCTGTTCTGGGTCCTTCACAATCTAAAGTATGGGAGGTCCAACCTCAGCCTGTTCCAAGTGTTGTAATTGTGAACATCACCTCTGGTGGGCATTGCCTGAACCCTGTGGAAGGCTCTTACAGCTGACCTGTAAATAAAGAGATTATGGACTGTAAGAATCCTTTCACTCACAAAAAGAGGCCTACAGTGCGCCAGAAAATCTGCCCCACAAAGAATTCGAATTGCTTTCTTCTGCACCAGCAGGATTTCGCTCACATCAGAGGCCCCACCCCACAAGGTGATGCCATATGCCATCACACTCTGAAAAAAAGCAAAATAACACATTCGGAGATGGGCCTCTGGGATGCATCTTTTCAGACTCCTGAGCAGGAACAGCACCCTGTTCAGCCTGCCGCAGACCAATTGAATATGCTCACCCCAGGACAGCTTTCGGTCAAGAGTGAACCCTAAAAGCTTCACTGGGGAAAAACCATAGAGCTCACCATTTCTGAGGCCAAACACAATCCTCTGGGTCTTCTCAGCATTGAGGAGGAAAAGGTTTGCCCAAAACCAGGCCGCAACAGCCCTCTCAGAAGCGCACATCATCCCGCTCAGGTCTGCCATGTCACTGCAGCAGGTATCCAGCACTGAAGTATCATCCACATAGCACACCACTGATCTGTCTCTGAAAAGTGCAACATCATTGATCATGATTAGAAACAGTAGGGGCCCTAATACAGAACCCTGAGGTACGCCACAGATCTCACCTGGGACCTCACACCATTGGCCAAAACCACCTGCTCACGTCCATCAAGGTATGAGCAGATAAGCCTAAGAGGACTGTTGCCAATGCCATAGGAAGAGAGCTTGGATAACAATACACCATGATCAAGGGTGTCAAATGCCTTGCTGAGGTCACATGTTAACCCAGCAAGGCCACCCTTCTCAAGACTCTTATGGACTCCATGAAGCATGTGCTCAACAGCCTCTACTGTTGACTTCCCTGCTCTGAAGCCAAACTGTGTTCCTGCAAACAAATCATTAGATTCACAAAACTCATATAACTGTTCAGCCATGACCATTTCAAAAATTTTTGACAAAACAGGCCGGATAGATATTGGCCTATAATTATTGGGGTCACCCCTATCACCCTTTTTGAACACAGGGATAGCCTTTGCTAATTTAAGCTGCCTGGGAAATATGGCTTGATCAAGACACATGTTTATACAAAAGGTGAGTGGAATAATTATGAGCTTAATGATACCTTTTAGAAAACTACTAGACATATAGTAATAGTCCTTGCAGGTTACGCTCTTCATCCTGGATGAGATCTGCAATATGTCCTCACAAGAAACTCCGCGCCATGTCATGGTAGCTGTGGGTGGCTGCTTTGACTCTCTCAGAAGCTCCAATGGAGATGCTGATGCCTCCGGTGATGCTACAATTCTCTCTCTGACGTGTTGGATGGAGTCAATCCAGTGGTTGTTCAGCTCCTCTGAAGATAGCGGGACACCTGCAGGAGCAGATAGTTTTTCACTTTTTATTACAGTACTTTCCATGCTGCTACACACTTATTTGGGGCCCTACTTATGATTTCAGCATTGTATGAAAGCCTAGCCCTCCTAGTCTCTTGATGGTAAAAAAAAGTTATTAACAAATGTTATTAACATTTAATTCCACGATTCCGGTGTAAAGGTGGCATAAGTTGAGCAATGCAATTACTGTAAAATTATTCTTATGGCCAAAACCACCATTACAACAAACTCAATTCATTGTTGCATAAAATTATTAAACATATCAATCAAAAAAGTTCTGATTTGATAAGAATAAACCATTATAATTGAATAAAGTTGCTATTTTTTACTGGCGAATTATAAAGTTTCGGACGGATGTTTCGGGCAACGGACGTGTTGATGCTTTCTTCTATCGAAGCTATATCAATTCGATGTAAGGTTTGTCAAGGAAAAAGTGGTCTCCCGTTATTATGAAAATGAATATGAAACGTGACTACTTAACTTAACCTCAAATTAAAACAAACATTGAAAATAATTTTTAAAATCTTTTAAATACTTTCAAAGCGTTATTTGTGTATTTTAAATAATTTTATCTAATGTTATTGTAACTCATCTCAGTAATTTTCATCTAAGCCAATTGTATCGATCTGAAGGTGAGTTAATTATGTTATATTTAGGCCAATTTACTCGAGGCTACTCTTGAAAACATAATGATAAATAGTTAATTTCAGTAAATTTTTGATGTAATTGATAGTTTTTTAGCAAAAACTTATAACGCCTGATTAAAACGTTTATGTCAGGCTAATTCAAAGAGGCAATCTGGATAAAGAGCTTTTATTGGGAACATGAAGACTGATAAACATTGCAAAATTCTTTCTATTTTTCAAAGATCCCAAAATGGAGTTGGTCTGCTAATAATCTGTAATTTTCAATTTAAACGTAATTAAATCTTTCCTGGCCAGTTTGCCTCCATATCAATTATAAATATAACTGATTTACCTCCTCCTTCATCAACGGCAGCATAGCCGGATAGGTTGCGTCATGGAATCAAATCTTATTTACAAACCAAACTACTATGATAAAGATGGCAGCTTGGCTAGACAATGCCCCGCATCTCATCCTCAAAAAATCCCCCAACTGAGTAGAAAGGTTGGTTAGCAGGTCAGGTCTTGAGTTGAGGCCAGAACGCTTTCAAGGCTAGTCTTATACATATGGCAGCTTATTATAGAATCGCAGGGTCAAGGCAGCAAATGCATCATGCGTCCTTAAGAGCCGGTGAAAAGGCACATCCAATAGAAGTCTGTGTTTTATGGTCGTGATAGTCACTCCTTGCATTGAACTTCTCAGTCATGCAAAAATAGAGCATATCAAGTGCACATAGTGACTATACACAGTCATTACTTCAGTGGACATGAAGTCACCACTCGAATTGCTCTCTTCTACTGCAGGAAGACTGTAACAAGTTGAAGCATTGCTCCAGAACAGCAAACCAAAGCTAAGAATACCATAGAAAAGAGCATGATATGCAGTCAGAAGGTATAGTCTGTTCACCATCTGTGTGAATTTCTGCAGAAGGTAGGTGACCCTTACTCTAATCTCTTACAGATGCCCTCAATGTGATGCTCTCAGGTAAACTTTTGATCGATGTGAAGTGAGGACACACTCTCCTCGCTGACGTCCTGGTTGCGACTCAAAGTAAATCATTCTCTGCGTCTTGTCCACATTGAGAAGCAATTTGTTTGCCTCCAGCCACCTAGCTGCCTCGGCCTCGATAATGCTGCTCAAAGGGTGGACAATCATACTTATGATGGCTTTCAACATGAAAGCAGTCATACCATTATCCTGACCATTGGATGGCTTGAAGTAGTATACAGTTTTCAGAATCTCAGCAGGTTTGACTTCCTGCCAGTGTGACCAGCTCACAGTTCCCATTTCACTTATGGGTTCCCTGTCGGGATTGCAGAGACAATTTTATCAATATTTTGCTGGAGAAATTCATTAAACTCATCTGAACTGGCTTCACAAAAGGCTTTAGGTGCTCTCCCAAGGTCTCTGCGTTGAATTATCCAACTCCAAGCAACTTTGCAGGGTTTCAGAGCATTTTCGATCTCAGAAACATTTGCACATTTTTTGGCATCTAAGATCTTATGTGTATAGATGCCCTTTACTCTAGTGTACAAAAAATGCAGGTTTTCCTTTTCTCTGGGGCAGATGGTAGTTTCATAATTATCTCTCACTGTCAATACAAAAAGTCCAGATAGCTCAGGTATCTCATACCAAGGTCAACCTGGTGTTGACTTTTTGTGACTGAACTGTTGTGGTTGGCAAAATGTAAACGTTTCATTAAACGCAACCCAGCATTGAGATCGGTGACCATTAGGTACCAATTATCTTGAATAGTTCAATCATATTTTATCAGTTCTCATTTATTAACTTTGGCCATTGCTTAATTTAATATAATTTGTTATTCATAATGAAAATACAGCATCTCTCTCCAATAATACCTCGTGTGTTCAAGAAAATAATTTTGTTAAACTCATAACTTAGGTTATAGATTAAAAATTATGACAGGGCTAAACTCTTCCCAACTCATCTTGAGAGTATTAGACCGAGTTTTTGTAAATTTTGGCTGCTGAGTAATCATCATATGACGTTAGCCCTTGTGAAAATCATCTCATTCCTTTTCCAATTAACTTTTTTCTGTGGGATTTCAATTTGTAGTGATCTAGAACCTCTGAATATGCTAAGCAAATTTTAATGCACGATTTTATTGTTGAATTGGCTAATATGTATTCATTTCATGATCCAAAATATGGAATAATACCTATCCAATAGATATTCAACACGAGAGTTGATTTCAAGTAACCTAAATTATCCAGGGCATATTTTTGTAGTAGTTTATTTATTACCATTAAAAAATTTTGCTCATTTTCAGGCACCTCAGCAAATATGACACGCTTTGCTAGAGCGAGAGGGTCTAAAGCTTCAAATGAACGCGTTCCAGAACAGGCTACACCCTGGTCTGTTATGAAGCAGCAGTTTCTGAGTAGTAGACGGGACAACTTCTCTGTTGAAGGTATCATCAAACAATTCAAACCGTAATTAATAAAATATAAATATATAATTGGAAAAAATATTATATTTATGATGAAAATGAATGTAGGCTATTGATTTATTTAATTCAAGATATGAACTCTGCTCAGGCGTAGTTACAGTGTTACACTCTCGCTTCTTTTGACTATTTTTCCAGAATGTCTTTGAAGCTTGAGCGAATAATACCAGAGATTATTAAAAATCATTGTGGCGCATTAGTTACCTGGGTTTCAACTTAACTTTTAGGACTCAGTTGAATTAACGGAATTGTCGCTTTTGTAGCCTCAGTTATATTCACAGCATTGCAACTTGTGTATTTCTGCGCATGCGTCAATAAAGACAGACAAGTACAGCACGCAACTGCCTGTGTTTGGTCCGACTTACTGAGACTGTATTCTCTCAGTGTGACCATTGGTGTGGCTTTATAACAGTAGGCTGAGCTGAGATAATAAATTTCCCTCTAGTCGCCATACTTTTGCCAAACTCTGATGAGATTCAACAGAAAGATTAGCTCATTTGTCAAACTTCAAAAGTAAAGACATTAGTCTTCAAGTAAATTTTCTGAAATGAAATATTGTATCTTTTATGACGACATTACTTGGGCTATTTAGATTTATTTAAAACTATAGAAACTAGCACTGGAAGAGCGACAGAAGGTTATTACAAGAAG
Source organism: Sogatella furcifera (assembly GCA_017141385.1). Classification (NCBI taxonomy): domain Eukaryota; kingdom Metazoa; phylum Arthropoda; class Insecta; order Hemiptera; family Delphacidae; genus Sogatella; species Sogatella furcifera. The sequence continues at coordinate 34,039,889 of CM029548.1, read as the reverse complement.
GTTGTTTCACAACTGCCTGATATTGGGCAAAATGAAAAACCGACGATAATTTGACCTAGAGTTCAGATCAAAAATTCTAGTGCCATGCGTATACGCTAACATTTTTAGCGAAAACTATCATAAATGTTATTGACCTGAACAACATAATTTTTTTGGACCCCCACCACTTTTCTAGTTCCCGCAAATCGGAATAACCTTGTCTTTAATAACTTTGAGAGCGACATAGGTGAATTTTAGGTTGGAACTCTGCAAATATGTTGTAGAAGCAGCCATACTGAGAGGATAGGAGAGACTCTTTTCAATCTATGAATACATTTATAAAATTAAATCAGTTTCAGTACTTATAATTAGCAACCAATTTTTATTGCCTTCAATCACATCCCTTCACATCTCGTAAACAATTAATTAATTCTACCTTGACCTCTAGACCTAAAACCATCCCACCTCAGCCTGTAAGCCTGAAATCATTTAACCTTGTCAATAAATTAGTAATCATATTTTCAAACCGTTATCAACTCCTCCTTTTTTCACCTTCTTTTACTGCAGTTGTTTAGTTCTAACATCATCATTGAATGCATTGTGTAATTGTGTAAATACATTCTTACTGTCTCATAATAATTATTTTCAAGGTTTAGAATAGCATAATGTATGATGATAGGATATTAATTTTTTTCGTCTAAAAATAACAATATCAAATTAAATTTCAAATTTGTGATTCGAAAGACATGAGAACAAATAGTATTCTATTTCCTTGATTCGGAATCGTTATTTCTATCTACTCCATCCTCCATGTTAGCCATTCATAACTCTTCATATTCTATTTTTCAGGAAAGGAAAAAAGAGCAATAAGCACTGATAGATTGAGTGGATCATGGACTACAAATACTTCAACGTCATGGACGGAAACAAAACAGGAACTGAACTACAACTTCAACGACACAGTTGCAAATTATTCCCAAGGTAAATACGAATCCATAAATAATCAATCATCTAATATGAAATCTAGTACAGTCTGGGATGATTTCGGTGGAGTGAAGAAAAAGAATAGCAATAATTTTAATGCTTTGAAAAAAGTATCAAATTGCTCCAAAGATTTGAAAAAAATTAAGAATAAAAAGAAAATTACAACTTTTTCTGTCAAGGACAATAGTGTAGAAACGTCCACTCCATCTCTAAAGTCAGTTACAGTTCCAGCTATCTTAGAAAAGAATGATGTAGGAAAGAAGAAACAGAAGAAGAAGTATACAAAGACGAAAGTTGAGGAACGAGAAATTTTCAACCACCAATCATTTGATGAAAAGCTTGAGTTCAGCAATGCTGATTTTTGTAATAGTGGGAAGACAAAATACGATATCAACAAACCTACAGTAAATCCAGCAGATTTCTCCAATTTCAATTCAAATGGAAAGAATTCAGATACAGGAACTGTTGCAGAAAGTTCTATCAAACAAAAATTAGGTAAAAATTATGGATATAATAATTTCAATAACTTTGAAAGGCAGAATGATGCTTTTGATTTTTCCAACAATAATAAGTTCTCTAGTAATAGCCGAAGGAATAATTTCGATGACTATCCAGACACTATGATAATCGGTGGAAATATAGTAGAAATAGGTGAGTTTCAAGGATTTCCTGTCAAAAAAGAAGATGAAGTAAGGTTGAAGTCTCTGAGAAAAGATCTGCAAGCGAAGGGAATCCCACGCAAGGAGATCGAGAACGTACTGAAGGGTGAACGAAGGAGAGCCGAAAAGGCATTGGCCCGGGAGAAGAAGCTGGCCTGCTTCAACTGTCGCCGGTTCGGGCACAATGTGGCCGACTGTCCTGACCTAGGTGATCAAACCGAAGTGGGAAAAGTGTGCTTCAAATGTGGTTCAACAGAACACAAGTACACAGACTGTAGAGTAGTGTCTGACAAAGACGCGTTCCGGTTTGCAGAGTGCTTCATATGCAAGGAGCAAGGCCACATTTCGCGCCAATGTCCAGACAATCCGCGAGGACTCTATCCGAAGGGCGGCGGATGCAAGGTTTGTGGAAGTGTCACTCATCTAAAAAAAGATTGTCCCGATTTAGTAACGGGAAAAGAGAAGAGTGCCATCACTGTGCAAACTGTTGATCAATCTTCTGTACTGGAAGCTCTAGACGAAGAAGTTACTAATAATTCTATCACGAAAGCTCTAACTAAGAAGAGAAAAGTCGTCAAATTCTAGATTCTATTTTATGGTGAATAAATAATTCCAAAAACAAGCTCTTGATTTTATTTCCATAATACATACCAAAGTACTACCTTACGTAATTACAAACCAAAGTACTGTATTTTTACTATAGCAATATATTTTTAGTAAGAGCTTAAGGTTACATAAAACAACAATTGATAGACTCTTTATGTTCAAGGCAATTTTCACCCGTTCAATCCAATATTCTTGGGAAATTGGATTGCCAACCTTTATCTAGTATTTTTACCAGAAGCTTTAATATATATTCCTAACTTATCAATCAATTTAACATGAAGCACCTCCCATGTCAACTAGAAGAGAACATTTTGGGAGAGAAAAGTAAAATACAACTAGAAGAAAATGCAAAGGTGAAAGTAAGGTAAATCAATAACTTTTTCACTACCGAAAAAAGTAAAACTTTTGCGCCTTTAGTGTGTCGCATAAGAAATGAGATAAATGAGAGACAAAAATAACAAAAATTGTTTTGAAAAAATCATGAAAGAATGCTAATTGAAACGAAAGTGTATTTTTGCTTTTGCCCATTCCTCTATTTCGTTATTTAGTTTTCTTGAGAGCGGACTGGTGATAAAATAATTAGGGGTTTTATTAGCAAAGTATTCCATATAATATATTCCATATAATGGAGCTGGTGTTGTTTACAGTGAGTTGGAAAAAAGTCATATTATACAAATTGTGAACTGATTTCACAATTGAGTATAAAAATGACCTCATGCTTCTCCTAGCCTCCATCCAACCTAGGTTTTGTGAAAGCTATTTCTTCATGATTTTTCATACTATCCTATCATTGAAAACTCGCTCCGCCTTTTGCAAAAATACAAAATTGACTTACATACTTTCTACTGTGGCTGAGGCCCGCTTTCCCCCATGAGGTTTAAGCGAAGCTAGACTAAAATAAATTTCGATCCTATACTAATACTGAACAGAATTGAGCCTAGCTTTGCTTGTGCTGCATTGATAAGCGAGCCTGAGGCTCAGTTTTTGTTTCTGATCACACAGTCTTTGTCTTGAGCAATTACAGTATCGAATCAAGAATGTGATTTTCCAATCACTAATCAAGAGTGGACTATGAAGGCTAGAAATGAGGAAGTTTTAATTGGCTAGCAAACTTGTGAACATAGGATAACATGATTATTTTCAAATACCCAGTATTTTAAAATATCCACAAACAATTAAAACAATTCGAGCTGCAACAATGCAGATTTGAAAAATTTTAGAAAATTATTTTTCGAATGTATTTCCCATTCAATACTCTTGACGTAATCACGAATACTACAGTTTGTTTTTTGTTTGTTGAAAAATATTAAGATAGGTATTGCCATTCTCGATAACCTAGTTTATTTGCAAATTTTTGTTATCAAATCGATTGCGTAGTTTTTCAAGAGCCATCAAGCTACAAATCTTATTTTTTAACAATGCGATCAACATTCTTGACCTACATTTTTTCTCATAGTCCACATAAAAAATTGGGGAATGGCCAAATTTTCTACTTTTTTATCTTTTAGTCATTGATGTTTGTGCCACTTCAAAATTTTAGCAAGCCGCATTACCTTGACCTAGTTTTTTTTCTGAGAAAGCTGAGCTTTCCGGCATAGTTCCTTTGCAAAATCATAATATAAAATTACTTTACATTATTTTCACCAATTTCTATGGTTTTCACTCAACAATCATGCATTAAACTTCTAGAAATGTATAGAAAGTTTTGTTCAGGAGGGTTTTGAAATATTTTTGCAATAACTAGTATACGGTGAGAATCCATTCTTGTTTTGTTTTACTACTTGAAGATGGAAAATAATGTTTCAACCTTCTTTTTGTATTTTATTTTCTTGAACACCAACCGGTTAGAAAATCTAGAATTAATCAAATAGCTAGATACAATTCAACCTTTAACACCATACACCAAATAGAATCCTTGATAGACATTGAAAGTGAAAAAAACTTGAAATGAATGGAATTCAAAATTTGGATAATTAATAGGATTTACAATTTCAAACAATTTGTATTGATATGTTTTACTTTATTCCAACTCTATAATTTCTTGCAGAGATCTCCTCTTGTAAAATTTTTTGTAAAACGTTTCATTAGTTTTCAGGTTTAGATTTCTTGAAAAATCAAAATTTATTCCTTTTCTTGAGTTTCATCAGATGATTTCAATTCCTTAAGTATAATATCTTTATAAACACTTTTTCAAGAAATTAAGAATCAAGAAAGTCCAAGATAATCAAAAAATGAGAATGGATTAGATTAAACATGTATCAATGCAGCGAATGTCAGAAACTGTATCTGTATTGTTTACATTACGAATCTCAATTTTATTTCTCAACTAGTTGATACTGACAATTGAATACAGTTCAGTGAAACCGACATTGACATTGAATATTCGTGGAATTCAGACTATTTTCCTCAAAAATGATAGAAACTGTTATCTAGAATGCAGTAAAGTTTTTTTCTCATTCCTATTACTATTACTAGGATTTTCAGTTATATAATAGTAAGCCTAACCCGGTTTAGACATTTCTTGGAATGATTACACATTATTAATGGTCTACCAACCAGAAGTCACGTTGTGTACCACACTGTTCACAAGTGAAGTGCTGAGTTCATTGAACGTTGTTGAGATAATGTCAACTCAGCTCTTAAAATTATTTATTACATTTTTGACAGATATTATGATATAACTGCATTATCGTACATTATAAATATGTAGCTATCGGTACTTCCATAATATATTGATGACGAAATGAAAATTGTCCGATCAATTGTGTAATGGCCACTTGTTGAGTCGATTTCATCTTGAAATATTCTAGTTGCAAATTTGAGTAAAATAGTCTTTCGAAATTCAAATCTGAAGTAGTGAAAGTAATCGCCTGACTAGCAATGATGCATTACCAACAGTAAAGTATTCAATTGTATATACTGTATAAAGAACTATAACTCATGTCTCCGTTTGTGGAAAATGAGGTTATCTGGCGAAGTGGAACAACCCTTGGGTCTCCCCACTATTAAAAGCCATACGCTAACTAACTAACTAACTTTGTGAACCAGTACTCTATTGTTATATGAACGTTCTGGATGCATTTTCATTCATCATTATTATTTTTATCTGCAACTTCTCAATGATTTTGCGTCCCTAACTCCCCATAATAATATATCTCATTTGTATGCTTATACGGTTTTTATAAATCGTACAAGCATATTATATGCAGTAATAGCTAATGCAGTTCAAGCATATAATTTATACAGTTGATTATTATCAGTTATTATCAAATTATACAGTTATTATAATCCATATTCACAGTTGGTTGAGTGGTAGAAAGGTTTCATTTTATTTCACAGTCAATCAATAAATGGTATGGTTGATTTCAATGATGAAAACTCAAATTCCTTTTTAAGATTGTAAAAAAGGTAGGTGAGCTTGAAATGATAAAATAAACAAATCTTTAGTTTATTTCAGTTAAAAAATTGCATGGTTACCTGTAAAGTCGGTATACGGGCAAAAGTTTTACGTGACAACGACTTTGAGTGGAAAAATAATTTTAATTTCCTATTTTCAAAACATAATAGGAAAAAATTAGGTTATGTGAATAGATTTCAAGATTTGGTAACAGCTTGCATACAAATATAGACACAAATGGATACAAATTTGCATACAAAATATATTACATACAAATACTTCAACTGGCAAAGTTGAAGTTTTTTTAAACATCTGTGGGTTGTGGTTCAACATCTGTGTGTGTATGCCTATCTCTCTCACTCTCTCTCTCTCTCTCGCTCTTCCACTTCCGGCTAACTACTTCCATAACGCAGTTTCTTGAAGTGTCACCTGGCAAACCAATTTATAAGACGTTGTCACGTCAAAATTTTATAAAATAAACTGAAGGTTTGTGGTGGGTTTTTTTATCTGAATTGTATCTCACCTACTCCCAATTTGGTGAATTCAAGGTAGTAGTTGAGTAGTATCTTGAAATCTAAACACACGATAATTGTCGCTTCAGTAGCATCCCAAGTTGCTAACCAATGGATAGCTTAGTTGAGGAGCAGTCTATCAAGTCTAGTCTGTCCAAGCAAAGAAGACCCTCTGGCAAGATGAGAAAATTACTCCAGCTCGGTCAATATTGGTTCAAAAAATATTGATTTGGTCTCAAATTGTAGATCAGAATGTTTCCTAAGAAATCAATAAATAGTATGGTCATTCTTTTTAAGATTGTAAAAAATCAATAGTAGAGTAGGACAGTAAAAAATCAGAGAAGGCTAACTCTGAGATTTATTTAGATGTGAAGGTAAATTTATGGTAGTTATCCATATTGAGGAACATTCACTGCCTGTGGTTTGAATATTTCAGTTGAAAATACAATGCTTGAAAATACAGTCTGTTCAACAGTCAATAAAGCGACTGAGATTATTAATGTAATCAATATTGGACATGAGGCACTAGACCTAGCTTACAATGTCTCAAAGACAGGAGCTAGTTGAAAATAGCTTTCTCAAAAGTAGTGAACTTAATCAGAATCGATGTTTGAGGTTTTTTATTATTAATTTTGATTGAGATCATAAGTTGAACTTGAAAATAGATTAATAATGAAATATAAAAAATCTATTTTGAGTTGTTCAACAGATTCTTAATGATTATCTCATTTATTTTCTTGCATCTTTGTCAATAAGGGCAGGTGGCCAAGAAGAGCTAAAACAGTACTGTTGGTCTCAAGACAAGTCGTACAATGTCTGAGATAGCGATGTCTGTACCGAGTCGTTCAATATCTGTATAGACTATACCGAGTAGACAGTCTCTGTAGTCTGAGGTAAATTCCTTATTATTTCTAACAACTTTCATCCATATCTGAATTATTTCAATCATGATGCAAACAAGTAATAAATTATGTTGCCCTTGAAAAGAGCGCGGATGTGTTGATGATTTATTATCATTATCACCTGTAATGTCATCTTGACTCCACGAGGCGACAATCTTCACTTCCTCAGCACTTGGTGTGACGTTGAAGAAAGGCGCACATGCTTCTGTCTAACTTTCAACGTGACAACTCAGAAAATGAATAATCAGTCTTCAGCGTTGTGATGACTCTTGCATGAGCATTGAAATTGTTTTATAGGATTAAATTTTATTCATATTCCAAGTATCCTCACATTTTCAAATGGAAGATGCAAATTTCATCCAGTGAAGATAGATAATGAAGACTGAAGAGATTTCAATGTCAATGAGGAATGTTGGACAATTCACTCAAATTCTACCTCCTTATGTAAAGGGGGACCCCTAATAATTAGTGTAAAAAGCACTATCACCTATCAAGGAATTTTATTAAGTCATGTCCATTGTGAACAGTAAATTTCAACTTGAAATCTTTTCTACCGTGCTTGAATAATTCAAAGTTGATTAAATTGTCATAATCAAAAATTAATCGAAATAATTTAAGTTATATACTTACTCAAGTTATATACTCTCAGTCCTCAGAGATATGATCAACTAAGCCTTGGGCCAAAGTGAACAATTATATTTTAGTACAGGTTATTAACAGTACCTTGTGATACCTGTATCACCAAGGAATTGGCAAGCGATCTTCTACTCTTTCCCAATACATGTTGAAAATAATAATTTTGGGTGTGAAAAAGAGAGGCTTTTGATAGTGCTTCTTGAGAAACCACTTCTGTGAGAAACTTCCATATTTTGACAACAATTCCCAATACATGTTGAAAATAATAATTTTTGGTGTGAAAAAAGGGCTTTTAATAGTGCTTCTTGAGAAATCACTTCTGTGAGAAACTTCCATATTTTGACATAACGATTCTGTAACCTTTGATTTGGGAATGTATGAATGTATTTCTTGCTCTGTCTGAATAACAGGACTAACAAAAGTAGGCCTACTCCAGGGAATTTCAGTGTATATTTATATAGCTCGTTACTCGTTAGAGTATTCAACTCATATAGATATAAAGCTACAGTTTTAGTTTTACCAGTTGTCCATTCCATTAAGAATGTTTTGTACATTGATTAATAAATAAGAAAGGGGAATTTTTCTCTGAGTCAAACTTCCAGTAATTGTTGGTCTTGGCTCAGAAACATTTCTCATTCAGTATGTAATTTTTTCATCATTAAGTTACCTACATTGGTTTTCAGATATCAAAATCTACGGTAGTCTGCAGCATTTTTCATGTACTGTAGGCTACTATTAAAATCCGATTGAGTTGTTCAATTGATCCGTTACTAATCGCGAATAATAGTTCTCACGCATTACAGAATATTAATAAATAGTAAGTTAAATGTATTCTTGAATTCGATTCAACTCAAATGGATGAAAAATTGATCGACCAAATTCTGTATATAGAATATCTGTGAGAAATCCATTTCAATTTGACCTGAGTTAGACGATTTAATCGTGCCCATAAGAGCATGATCCTTCTGACATGTGATGTAGGTGGTAGGTCTATCGTATTTTTACAAATTATAAGTAGCCTTCAAATACTGTAATTTTAGAGAATTGTTAAAATGCCAAAGTAGTATTAGCATATAGTTATGTTCTACTTTCATGGGCTTTAGGTGATTAATTGTGTCCTAAAAAATCAATATACTATGGCATTTGTTGGTTAGGATGGATCGGAAAATGTAAGAACAAATAGGAAAAGTCGAATCCTAGTGGATTATTTCATTTGTACGACATTCTTGAAGTGAACTGGGTTATTTAAATGCCGACCAAAAGACTTGCCTTTTCTTTTTACTACGAGTATCTCTACAATTTTTTATGAAACACAATTGAAACAAGCAATAGCGTTAGTAGTTCTATTGATTTTATATATTCAACATGTCATGTTCATATTATAAAATGAACTGTTGGGACTTTAATGGTTATCCAATAATAAGACTTCCAATTGTTTTTAATGAAACTGCTTTCAGTAGGTAGTTGGTTATCACTTTGTGAATCCAGTATAATTGTCTATGATATTCTGTAACCAATGTTGTCTCATGAAAAATTCAATTAGACTGATCCATGTTTTTCTATATATCTACATTAGCATATCAACATTCGGCATCATTAATAATTTATTTCTCATAACTGATATAAGCTTAGAGTCTGTCCAAGCAAAGAAGACTCTCTGGCAAGATGGGAAAATGGCTCTAGCTTGGTCAATATTTGTTCAAGAATTATTAATGTGATTTTAATAGTAGATCAAATTGTTTCCTACAATTTGGAATCAAATTGATAATTTCTGAAACACTCCCATCTTGCCAGAGGGTATTTGTTTGCTACTCTTTCTGTCGTGAATTACTCATGCTACTTCATAGATTTCAAGATGCACAAATACAGTGTTAATTCAATGAAAAATTATTCATTGATTGAATGAATTTATCAGTTCATTTTGCTCTTACTTGAAACTTAAGTTTTTTGAAGCTATAAGATAGGAATACTTGGATACTTCATTACGACTCAACAAAGTGATGAGCACAATTGGTGTGAATTTACACTTTAAATTTATTGGATTTGTTAACACAGAATGAAAAAGTCAATCTATAAAAAAAATATTTATTAATTTATTTATCATCTTTCCATAATCTAGACTTATTTTAAAATATCACTATAGTTTATATTACATCCTATTGTACATATAGCCAGTTTGATTTGTATCCACTTGAAGAAGATACTTGAACATTAAAATTGCAAGAAATAATTTCCCTTTTCTCTAAATCTTTACCTGTCAACTTTCCACAAAGAAAATTACATTTTATATGTCATAAACCTATAAATTATCTTATCTTCTTTGAAAAATAACATTCTTAAAGTGAGTGAATCATCATAATAAGTAGCTATGTTACAGCACTTTCAATGAAAATTTTGAAAAATTTCAAGTAGCATCATGAGACATTGCATTGTTACTCTAAACGTATTCTGAGTTGGAAAAGAAATCAGTTATTTATTCCAAAACTAATGCAATATTATGAATGAAAAATATATTATATGTGGAATTCTCAAACCATTACACTATTTTTCAAGTTGGAATGTGTATTATTCAATCTTCTTAACACTCACTGAATAAATATAAATAAATATTTGTATCTCATATTAAATTGAGATTTCTGGTAAATTAATAGGTAATAAGTTTTCAAGTCTTAACATAAAGATAACCTTCTCTGAAAAAATACGTACTGTACTGAGTGATTGGATTGTTTTTTTTTAGCATGGCATGCTCATTTAGGAATTCTAAGTTGTAATATCATAATACTAGGCGACAACTTTCTGCTGAGGCTTTTCTGGTTTCGTAATGAAAGTGTTTGAAATCTTGTCGACGATTTTGTCAGTGGATACGTTGGCGGTGAACAATGACTTGGGCAGTTTGTGCTCCAGTGTCATGTGGTTGTCCGGTGGCAGACTCAAGCAAGCCCTCATTATGTTCTCGATGCATGCTCTCTGCTTGAATAGAGCGTTCACAACTGGAGTGCCTGTCAATGAAAATTAAATTAGTCAAACGTGGAACACATTTCAGTAGTTTGCAAATAAATACTTGAATTTTCCAAAAAAAAATTGTTTTACCAATTTGTAAACCATCATAATTTTTTTATATTCATCAAAAAATATTTTTTACCACTAGCAGTTGATTTTAAAACTAAATTTGTTTTCAGAAATTGAAAGATGTCCAAAAGCATAATGCAAAAATCAGTGGGGCTACTATAAATTGCATATTTTTAATCGTCTCCATATTTTCGTTAGATTTCAAACAATCACTCTTGTATTTGAAAATCATCACAATCTACTACAATCCTATCGAAAGCTATGTTCTAATTAATTATTTCCTATGGAAATGTTTTTCACTTTATATAATTCCCCGTAAAGGGAGTGGAAAGGTATTCTTAATAATAATTTTTTTTCTACAGAAATTGCGCTATTGGAATGATTTTCACTAACAAAATTCTTCATAAAGAGAGTGAAAAAGTACTCTTTATAAGTTATTTTCAAGAAAAGCTAGCTGATGTGTGGTTAAAAAAGTCTTTCTACGTAGCCTAACAGATTTAAATAGTTTCATGATATTGCAAAATGCAATTAATGGTAGCTATAATTGGAGTTGTCTTACCTGATGGTACCAAAGGAGCTTTGCAAAGGTAACTGAGCACCGACAGGACGGGTTGGAACTGGTGATAGGTCTGCTGATCTGCGGCTTTGAACTGGATTCTTGAGCAGAGTTCTGCCAGAATTACCAAATCGAGAATGATTGGCGCAGCCAGCAGCGAGTCCTCGCAAGTGTTGTGGATTGAAATCGTGTTGTGGCCGCCGAGCATCAGTTCTGAAGTGTACTCATCCAATGCTCTCTTACTGTCCCCTGTTCAATCACAATGAAAGAAACCTCTTTCAAGCTACTGACAATATTATTCAAGATGAGGTTGTTATAGAACTTCTGAATGTATCATGATAATAAAATAATGAAAGTAAATAATTATTTATATGTAAGTCTACTTTGATCTCAACAGCAGGAGTCTCACCAGAAGTTTATAGCGCTCTGACTTTCAATTCCACTCAAAGGCCTATAATTAGTAGAATATAATAATGTAAGTACTGTAGCTATATGATAATGTGACTATAATTTACATTGTGTGAATGTGAGTAAATAAATTTCATATTAGGTACATTATTTTTGCATTGGAATATGAAAAGAAGCAATAAGATGTAGTTCAAAGACTGCTCATTCACCAAATGCACAAGTTGTTTAAGTACCGTAATGGAAATGTGTTTTTGGAGCAAATTAATTATCATAAATCTAGATTTTTGTTGACACTTATTGTTATCTTTCGTTGATTTATCAATTCTACTGACACATTTTTCCACATTCATTAGAATTACTTCGAATTTTTTTATTCAATAGCAAAAGTGTCTCTTTTAAACAATTTTGCCTAAAGCTAGTTACTATTGCAGTAACTTGTGGTTGGATAGCTTAAATATTGTGGTATTGAATAATTTCCTTACCGACATATGGTACATATTTGATCACAACGCAATGGTCTGGCTTCTCTCCAGGCTTGTAAAGAATACTGTTTGAGTCCACCATATCGTCAACAACATTACTTTTGGAGATCTGAAAATATTTAAGAGAATATTTTGTCAATCCAAACTACAAATACAGGAAAGAAAAATGTAATTAAGAGTAAAGTTCTCTCAATAAATAAGAAGGGATCAGGAAGCTGAGAACATTTATACACTTTTATACACGTAACAGATTGATTTATTCCAGGCTTTGTAACTTGATATCTTCAGGTGAATGATTTTCTTGGTAAATTTTGCTGTATTTATACAACTTACATATAAAATAGGATCTTATTTTTCAATTGAATCAATTGACAATTTTTCTTGGTTACAACTTAAAAGTGATTTATTTTTATACTTTCTAGAATTTTTGTTGATTTTTCATTTTCGAATATAGGCTTACGTATTATTTTTTCCATGGGTTGTATAGTGTCAAAGAATTATTTTGCTTTATGGAGGACATTATGAAGTAATAGTAGTCGGTTATTATTATGGAACTACTTTTATATACAAGCATCTCTTGATAAATAGCAAAATTGCTCTTGTCTATCAAGTGGATGAATTACAAGTGCATAAACACTTATTGCATTCAATAAGCTGTAAAGGTTCATTGACTGATGAAGTATTTGAATTATCTCACCTCTTTTGATCTGAATTGGCTTGGAGCTGAGAGATTACGTCCGTCGTTGTTGCCAAGGTGATTGTAGCTGACAATGGAAACAGGCTTGATTCCTGCATTTACCAGAAAGTCGACCAGGACGGATTTCAATTTAGTCTGGCCAGACTTGAAATCATCTCCAGCTATGAATACTCTGTAGCGCTCAGCCAGCTCCATACATCCCGGTACAAATGTGTTCTGAGGTGAGCCATTAATGTATGTTGACTGGAAAAAAGCAGACCAAGTGTTATTTTAATTGTTCTTGTGAGTAAAAGAAATTTATATACGGTATAGCCTGTTAATCAGCTTCAGACTAGCTCAAATTGAATGAGAGTTTATCGCTTAAAAATTAATTAGGTAGGTAATAAAAATTGATTATTAAGCACCTTAATAATGTACTGGTATCATTAATTATTCAAATTCAGTTATTATCTAATCCACGTTCAGGGAATGAAAATATTGAATAATTTATTATGTTGTGAGATTTTTCACAAGTTTCATTGCTCGAGAAGAGACATTAGTTCTCATAATATGAGTCTCACAAGAAAGTGATGAGGGAAAGAGAAGTGAAATGAAAATATATAAATATAAGTAACTTATTATTAATCAACCAAAAAGATTGACGTAACTTACACTTTAAATTGATCATCACCAACATAAAATATATGTTGCGATGTAGTGAATCAACATTGACATCATTATGTGTAACTTACAATATTATGTAAGCAATATTATTATTTTTTGGCTACTGAACTTTCTAATTTTTTGTAACTATGAGAAAGACAAATATTTAGTTGGAATGAGGACGATCGAGAGCATTAAAAATAATTTTGTTGAAATTAATTGAACTTACCCCTTCCAAAATTGAAGCAACCGCAAAAATAGTTGATGGTGAGATTTCGGCCTCATTGCGCTTGATAGCCGCAATCAGGTTGTCGGCTGTGTCATTGACACCCTCAATTATTTCTGCGAAGCGTTCAGTGTTAGCTGTCCATAAAACAATTACTTGGTCAACATTTTTCTGCTCCTTCATGTCTCTGATGTCTTTTCGGATGGCTTCGAGTTGTTCCCATTTTGTACCAGTCAGAACATTGTCAGCTCTTTCAGACTGAAAAAAATTACTTGTCTTATATAAATTCTGAACGCAAGTCATATTGATTTTTTATAATAGCTTGAATTATATAATGTGATGCAAAGTTTATTATTCTGCTATTGCTATTTCTCTATATGTAATTTAATAATTATTGTTAGAATTATCAAAAAATTATTAATTTCAATACTTTTGTTTAATTTTAATCGATTTTTTAGATGTTTCGAAGCATGTTACTAATTAATTCTCAATACGGTAATATGTAGCTAAATATGTATAGGCTAAATATAGAGATTTAATTCATCTCATACAACTTACCTGATTTGCAGCAATAAAATCTGGAAAATAGATTGATGGTCTTGGCTTCATGTCCTTCATCAAAGGAGCTAATTGAACTTGGAGATTGTAGTCCAATACCTAGAAAGAAAATGAATTCCAATAGTGAGAAAATTTGTTTGTTCACGACCACGAATATAATTAAAGAAAATCTTTCAGGAGATTGGAAATGTATATAGACAGGTTATCAATGAAAAAGGAGGATTAGTAAAGTACAGTTTTAAAAAAGTGACGTTTGAAACTAGGTAATAAATTTTTACTTTTCAAAAACTAAGTCACGAGATTTAATTATCTTTATAATACAGCAATTCTCATTAGAAATTGAATTGACATATAATGCAATGCCAAACAATAATTTGAAAAATAATGTTCCACATTGAAAAATTTGATGAATGTAAGTAATTTCAATGTGGAGTTTCCATTAATTTCAACTTGTTTGTGTTCAATTCAAGTTTTCCACTTGACTTTTTCTTATCAAGGAATGAAACAAAAAAGTATTCGACTGATGCCTCGGAGAAAATTTCAGTCAAAATTATAATTGAAAATAGTTTTTCAAATCGCATTTAATTTTTTTATCATTCTGTAAAATAGTATAAAATTATTATCTTCTCTCTAATATGCTTTTAATACTACAGCTCAATTACATAATAAAATGCTTTCTGTTGTAAAAGTTGGATGTTATGGACAAGGCCGGCGCGTGGTACAAGCGGGCCATGCGGCCGCATGTGGCGCCGCCGTCAGGTGGCGCCAACCTAGCTTTGCAAAACTTAAATTTTCCGAAAATTTTAAAAATGCAGCTATTTGGCGCCACCGTCAGGTGACGCACCGACAAAATGAGAATAAGTTTTTCAATTTGGCTGATATTTTCTTAATTAACAACTCCATTCGGTGCCATTGGCTCGTAGCGCGCGCCAAGATGAGAATGAAATCTCAAATTTGTCAGAAATTTTTGAATAAAGAGACAGTTTTTAGTGCCTTTTTAGGGTTTCCTGCGTAAAAAAATTACAAATTTGTTAAAAAATTAAATTAATCGATAGTTTGGCGCCACTGGAATGCGGTGCCGTGCCAGGATAAGAATACAATTATCAATTTCTAGGAAATTTTGAAATAGAGTGGCAATTTTTTGTGCCATTGTAGGTGCGCCGTGCAAATATAAGAATAAAATTTCCTATTTGGTGGAAATTTTTAAATCTATCAAAAATTTGGCGCCATTGGAATGCGGCGTCGCGCCATAATAGGAATAAAATTTCCAATTTCTAGGGAATTTAAAAATATAGTGGCAATTTTTTGTGCCGTTGCGTAAGATTTACACACTCACCATCACTCAACTTTTCATTCAGATACTTTTCCTCTACAACTTCCTTCCATCAATTAAAAATACAAATTTATGATTCAATATTCAGTTGAAACCCTTAATAATCTATTTTTTAAGCATAATAGCATATTATCTTGTATCTCAAAAATCATTCAAGCTACAGATTTCAGAATTTCTGCTTAGGAATTATTGATGATTTTTGAACCTGAAGCTAAGGATCGAACCTTGGAACCTTGCTTACGTTACCAGACAAGCGAGTTATCATTTAATCCAACGATCCTCCCATGACTACAGCCATAATTATTATTGTTCATAATAGAATACCGTATATTTTATGTCATATATACATAAATATATTCACTGTTTAAGTATAATATAATATTATTTATAGATGTATTATATTACATAAATATTACAGTATATGTAATACCGTAAATAATAGTTATATTAGTGATAAATACAGAATACAGTATCATATTATGTTATTGCTAATAATATAGTGTCGTGAAAGGGGTGGGTGGCGCCAAATCTGAGGTTCGCATGTACCAAAAAATCTCCTAGAACCGGCCCTGGTTATGGATTGACAAATTTTTAATAAAGGTCTAAATGTTTATTGTTTTTAAAAGATTCAACATTTAAATATTAAATAACTAATTAAATCATAATCTTTCCGTTGTGAATGTACACGATATTGTAATTAGAGCATTTGCTATCATGAACTTGAAAAGAAAGTTATTGAGTACATGTAGGCATATAACAGAACTGTTGACTGCATATTAGATAAGAGTGACCTCTGTAGTGTATCATTATCAATTAATCTCTCATTTACAAACAATCTTCGAGTTCAATGAATCATTTAAGCGGCTGTTGAGTCAGAGTTCAAAGATCTTGTGTGTACGATGCATTGGAAGAAAAAATGGTTTCCTCAATCTAAATTATTTATGATTCAGTAGTTGACGTGTATTGAAATGAAATATTTATTGGTGACTAACTGGCAATTTATTTAATTAGTTCTCACCTGAGCTCTCTCCATAGATTCTGCCAGGTTGAGTCCAGAAATATCCCATCCATCCAATACTATGTCTTCCGGTCGCAACATGGGAAGCATGTCAGACATAGGCAGGCACACATCTTTACCATCTGAGCCAGGACCAAGGCGCACAGTTGATGCTTGTGTTAATGAACCGAACCTAGAATGAAAGAATCATTAATCCATAACTAATTTTCCAGGAATGATATATAATTTAATAATGCGTTTGTTTAATCATAAATAAAATAGCTTCAACAGTTGAAATTAAAACAATTGAAGTGCAGTTTCTTTCAAATACTTGAAAATCAAAAATCTGTTTGTTATGAAAGTATTTATGTACTGTAGAGCATTGTCTTTGATATGGAGTAGGAATAAAAAAAATTGTCTACAGAGGTAGGATAATTAATTTAAAGAATGTTATTAGAGTGTTGCTCTTCATTTTTCTCATTACTCCTCTTGACTCCCAGCTAGAGTAAAACTACAATAAATCGTTTCGAATGAGGATTGAAAATATTCATTAACACTTTCTCATTCCAATAATGAATAATATGATTTTTTAAATGATAACTGGGAAGAAAATTGAACCAATGATTGATTATACATTTCATATTTTTATTTAACGATTCTCCAATGACTTTTCCTTGCAGGTGATTTGCTTTTGAATTTAATTTGAACGTTTTAATAAATTGTAATATGTTTTGTTTTTGAAAGCCTCAATATAATGTGAATTGATGCTTTTTCATGAGTTACCGGTAATTTACATAGATTGAATAAATTAATCCTATTTACCAGTTGGCTTTCTTTACTCCTTCTTTGGTGCTCCATGACATTCCAAGCTTGTTTGCAAGAATTGCTCCAGTAATAGTAGAACCATTATTTCCTCCCCATCCTACTAGCATAAGTCCAACCCGGGGTACAACTCTCTTCGTCTTCAGATGGAGCCTGGCTGTCTGAGGGTGAACCTGAAATAAGTTAATTTTTGAATTTGATGTTTCTGAATAGATTCCTGTTTTTGGCCTTAATCAATTATTCAGTTATTCAAATAATCCTAGTTTTTAAATGTATTATAAGCTAGCTAGCTTAATGTTATAGCAATTGAATTGCTGTGAATGAATTGGTTAATCTCTTATTGTTTCCGATAGAATAAACTGAATCAAGAAATAGCTATCAATTGAAATTTAATAAAAAATAATACATGCAAATACATCTTTTGTAAATATCATGAGAATATTAATAAGTACATATAGTGTAATAATTCTTGTAGCCTATTATTGTTTAGATTTTCACGCTGTTTAAGCTTTTAGTTATTATGTGAAACTGAGAGAAGTAATGCATTATGATTATTATGAGCTGGATTTAGAATAGCCTACAGCTACAGGTATTCAACAATTTTTAGGCATATTCCTCCTATTGTA
The DNA here is from genome assembly GCA_017141385.1 of Sogatella furcifera. Lineage (NCBI taxonomy): Eukaryota > Metazoa > Arthropoda > Insecta > Hemiptera > Delphacidae > Sogatella > Sogatella furcifera. Next base: position 34,021,798 of record CM029548.1, on the reverse strand, counting down.
GCTATTAAGACTTTCACAATTATTATAGTTATAAATTAATGAGCTGACGTATATTTCAATTGCTGTGATTCTATGTTAAAATGTTGAAATTAATACTTTTTAAGCATATTGGCCTACACCTAAGTAATGGCAAGTTTAACTTTCTTATGTTTTACTTTAATAATCTAAAAATAATAACATTGTTGAACTTTCTCTTCCATGAAACATCAAGGCTTAAATAATAAATTAGGTAGACCTATCACATTTATTAATATAAGGCGTTATTATTTATTATTGAAGTGTGAAACGCCTCTAGTTTCATTACCTTCAGAGAAAATAGAACAACAATCAATATAGAATGTCAACTGTCAATAAGTTGACACTCGAATAATTATACGGATGAAGATATTTTAACAGTTGGAACAGGTTTCGCACATCACAAGTAGGTACCGGTACCATAATTTAATTGCCTATTAAAATGAGTGCAAGTGATGCATTACTGCAATACTAGTAAACAACAACAACTATACTGCTAATTAATAAGGATCACTGATACAAAAAATAAAGAAATAATATTTATTGTTATTCCCCAGAAGAAAATTATCTTGCAAGTTTATGGTTCTGCTAACTCATTCTAAGCGTGTGATATCTAATATAACTTGTCTAGATCTAGTTGATAATTTTTTTTTGTTAACCGTTAATTTAAAACAATCAGTCCTATTTTAAAAAGTTCATGGCATATCTCAAGTGCTATATTATTTCTATAGTTAAATTTTTTATTTGAAATTCTATAGTGGAAGTCTTGAAATATGATAATGAATGGAATTATTTATTCAGTTCCAAAATAAGACCATTTAAGTTACTGTAATTGAGTTTTGAGGTCCATGAAAATAAGTTTTATAAAAGTTAAATCAAATTACAACTCTCTAAAAAATATAAAATTCAATTTTTAAAATTAGAAACAAAGTTTTTAGAACTGTTCTACACTTATTTTATTTTTGTTCCATATTTTTTATGTGGTTAAAACGTTTTGAACTAGGTACTAATAAAAGTGCAGCAATTAAAAATATAACTGTTGTTATTTTAATCATTATATGGAACAGCTATGCAATATCACAATAATTATAGTGACAATGAAATGAAATTTTCAGTTTATCAAACTTTGCTTTTGAAGTTGAAAAATTCAGCATATTCCATTCATAGAATGGAATTATGTAGACCTATTCATTTATTTATTCAATCAATGGTACAGTTTGCTGAAGTCAATGACCCAGCTAACATACAACAACGTCATAATTTAGCATATAATAACGTCATACAACCTATTTTATAATTTGTAAAGTAGGTAATAAGCTACATGATGCATTATGTATGAGTTAGCTATATATTTATCACCCTCAATTTCTATTTGGTTTATAGAAATTATTAAGAATAATAAAATAATTGCTTGAAAAACAATTTGAATGAATTGCGTTCAATTATATCAAGATATCAATCAGATAATTCCAATCAATAAAACTTTATTTAAAAATAATAAAAAATAATTTCAAACAAATTTTTTAAAAATTATATAATTTTCTTAAACATTCTCATCCACACGATAGTCTCTAAATAAAATAAAAGAGGTGAATAATTAGTTCATAGGACCGATTATCAATTCGAAACACAGTAGGCTAATTTAACACCACTTTAATATGCCACCATCACAACTACATATGAACCACCACACCATAATTATATAAAAATGCAAGTCCATGAATTTTATTTAGCAATAGTTAATTGTAACCACACTCTTATAATAATTTTTCAGTACATACCACAACTTTGTTGTTAAATTTCTCCACAGTGGTTGTTTGATAATCATAGACAGATTCGATGTAGTCATTAGTGTATTTGACGTTGGGGCTGACAACTTGGAGCGTTGGAGCCATTGCTGGATAACAGAACACGCAGTAATTACTAAATAGACGTCACAACCGAATTTCGATCACTACTAGAAAGGACTGATAAGAACAGCATTTTATAGCCGAGAGCAATGACGGGGTACCCTCTTCAATGGTTGTTAAAATCCTTCTTATCTTCCCCTTCCATATCATAGTCCAAACACGCTGATTGGTGCATGTAGCTGATAAGATATTTTGATATTGATTTCTTTCAAATGAATCAACCCTTGAAGAGACAAAACAAGTTCTATGTCTATTCCAATGAAAATTTATTTGTTATTAATTTATCTACGTCTACTTTTGAAAATGACAACTCAACCCAAAGTAAATTTCCCACTGTGAGTTACATTATTTACTCAATCATTTTTTGTAAAAAACTTTAAAAATGCGTCCAACTGATTTAAATTAATAATAATTATAATATTATATTGATAAATGAGGCATTATCATGATATTTGACCTGTAAATTTGAAGTACCTTTAATAACTTTCATTATTTTTAGACTATATAATTCCATCGGCAGGATTAAATCACAAAAATTGAATTCAAAAATATAAATTTTTGCCGCCTTACGAGGTAAAAAAACAATAATTTTTATTAGCACAGTTAATCAGTCCAATTTCAATCTATCACCCGTGAATACTTGAAATAAAATGTTTTAATCATTTATGAATGGCCAATTTCTGTGTGATGGAATCACATAGAATAATAAATTCAATAAAGAATAAATATTCTGTTAAGTTGGTTGGCGCTCTTTTTCAAGAAACATCACAGCTGATTGATGAACATCACATGAGATGAGATTGAGGTTATTGTAAACAGTTCGCGGCTTCGCGCTAGATGTGCAAGTTGAATTTACGGAATTTGCTGGTAATTGAATCTATGATTCAAGAAATAAGTGTTAATTATTTGATTTCCGGCAGGAAATTCGGTATGTATCACGTTTGTAGGTATTACTTAGGCCTAAATATTTTAATGTAAATTTAAAGCTTAATTCTATTGAGATACGTTTTTCAAGGTTAAGCTTTATTCCAACAACTTGAATTATTCTGTTTGTGTATGATGTGGTTCTATACAGAGATTGGAATATCACTTACAAATTAATGTTTTTTGACCAATTATTTACTGAACAAAATTTACAAGTTTGCCTGTCAGAGTTGAGTCTGTCCAAGCAAAAAAGACATTCTATCAAAATGGGAAAATAGCTTCAACTCGGTCAATATTGATTAAAAAATGATTAATTTGGTCTTAAATGGTAGGAAATATTGTGATCGCCAATTTAAGATTGAATTCATAATTTTTCAACCAATTAAACGAGCTAGAGTCATTTTCCCATCTTGCCAGAATGTCTTCTTTGTTTTAGCAGAATATAGTGTAAAGAGAGGTTTTTTAATTTTGATTTGAGTTTAATTCATAAACATGCATTACTTACAAAGTGATCTATCAGCATTAATTCTCCATTAAATTTACTCAGGTTTTCAGCACTCATCCTAGCAATCTTTAGCAATGATTCTTGTAAACAGAACCCCTCTGTGACTTCTTAACCATTAAGTTAGTTCAGTTTACATTGAGTTGATGTCGTCAAGTCTTACAATTTGGAAAAAGTCATGAAGGTGTTGAATAATTGAGCAAACCCAGGTCAGACCATAAATTTTTCTCAGGCCACTTCCCCGTGTTTCGGATGGACACGTTAAGCCGTCGGTCCCGGCTGCCTAAAAACAGTCGTTAAGTCATGTCAGAGGCCCTATAATTGATCAGGAGCGACCTGAAAACTCTGACACCAGACCTGAGCCAGCCAGGTTACACGAATATTATTATTATTTATTATTAAGCAGTGGGCCAAAATATTTTCCCCCATACTAGGAAGTTGGAAGTAATGAATTGTTTTTCATAAATCATGAGAAGGCCGAAATATGCTCGATTTCTGGCGAGGGCAACCGAGTAGTTTCAAAGTTTCATAAGACAAATTTCTGCGTGCATTAATGAACTAGGCGGCATAGATACAATAATCAAGTAGGTTACCGCAGATAATTACCGCAAGTAGATACCGGTACTGCACAATTTGTTTATTCAGTAGAAGAGACACAAGTGACAAACCCATTGGAACGACGACAATCAGATTTATTTAGAAAGTCACAGCCGCCGTGTTGGGAGACGCATTTAGCACTTGAGCTATGTTATAAAATGTAGGAAATAAGAATGTATGTTGGTAATGCATCCTAAGCAGTGCTTGATTTCTAAAAAAGAGGTAAGGGAACTGTAGAGGAACTAGCTCACCGGGGGGTCTGGAGGGCATCCACCGGTATAGATAAATAGATAGATAAATGCGTTTATTCTCCACTTAGTACAACATAAGTGATGTGGGCAAGAGCCCCTCTTCCACTTAACCCAGAATATGGTGGGAAGGGGGGGTCTGGGGGCCATCCCCCGGAAGATTTAAAAAAAAATCACACTTATATTGGAGCGTTTTTAGCAAATATGAGCTGTTTTTTATAAAACTCAAAATAAAATTTCAAATACTGAATAAAAATTACAAAGCCTTTTTGGAGCATGCATGTTTTTTACCTCTTAACTCCAACAACACTGTAAAATCTTTATTTGGGCCATTCTAAAAACATTGTCTGCATTTTTGAGACAATCAGTGCTTTGGCGCAGCCGCCATGTTGGGAGACGCATTTGTCATTGGCAAAGATAGTAGCACATCGTGCTGACGCCACTCACAAGAATCCAGCCGAGGCCTAAGGACGGTACCTTATGCGTTAGATCATTATTCTTCCTTCAATAAATAAATAATTTTAAGCTCCAGGTGATAAAAACATTAAGAAAGGAAGGGCAACTCTTCTTCAGTTATGTCATCTCTCTACTCGACTTACAATTCTCATACCTGCTTTACTGTATCAAAGTAATGTCGTGTTTTTGTTGGGTCTATTGGTTGAAAGTGTTTCGCAATGTCTATTTTAATTGGATAAAAATGTTGGTAGGTGTGACTCTGGCCTCTTGAGCCAGATTTTATTTTCAATGGATTTGGTGAATGATTATTCCATTGAACTTTTGATCGACTCCACACATTATAAAAATATCAATCTTATTACAACTAGAATGGAATTACTGAACATGAAAATCCCCTAAAAGAAATTATCAATTAAATCTAGATTTCTGTATTTTTAATCTTGAAATATTCGCATTTTTTACTTGGATTGAATTGGTGAGAAATGAGTACACCCGCTACTTCCGTGGAAAGGGTGACCACTTTAGGCCTTCTCCTCTGAACACAATTCATGCTTCTTGGTGGATAGAAACTCAACTGAAAATGATGTCCGTTCATGTCTCACTTCCTATCACCCACGCTCATACCAAGCTAGCTTACTAAGGCATCACTATAGGGGGAAAAAACTTAAACAACTTTATTAATCATAATGATTAGAACTTCCTCTAAAATAGAATTTTATGAATAAGTCATCAGAATAGCCAAGATTTCTTTTTTTAGTTATATGAGTATTATAATATAATCAGAACAGAAGTGTTAACATGATTTAGAAACAATCAGAATTCGTGGTGGTTAGTAAGAGTAGCAGTAGTTATGCAGCCTAAATTACTATCCGGTTATAACCATTATTTCATATTAGTCACAGAGTCCAACCGCCAGCTCAGACGGTGTTTTCAACATCTCTTTTTGTTGAATATTTATCGTAGGGAACTATCACGTCAAAATGCTTCATAAATTGAGATTTTTCTTGAAGCTCAAAAGTAGTAAGAACTAGCTTTCATTCAATTGCAAATAAACTACTGTTGTTGGTCATCGCTGTTTCAAGTGTATGCTCATGCTCATAATTCAGCACATGTTACAGCCTCGTGATAGGCCACACAAGCATCAATTGCGTGAGAACTGATAAAAGATGGATTGATTGATGAGTACTTAGAAATTCTCCCCAATTGGCAGTCCACAAAAAAATAACGAATCACAAGTTCAATAACTGCCAAAAGCTGGCTGTTTTTCACTCTACTTATGTTTTTCTAAAAAATTATGATTGCAAAGAAATATGACGATTGTCTATTATGTCAACTTATAAATAATACTTCTAACTTACTTCTTTTACCGTTGAATGTAGGTCTCAGTTGAATGTAGTTATAATTTCTTAAATTATTATTTAAAAATTAATTGTTTAGCGCTCGGGCATCTGGCTAACATATCCAATGGGAAAATGAAATAGATCCATATTGCTAAGGATTTAGAATTGAATCGAATTGACAATGTATTACTGGATTTCTCAATTTTCAAAGTTATGCAGCCATGTCTGTTTTACATAGGTTCTGTAGTAGTTCAATTTTGACACTCTTTAAGCATTGTAACAACATGTAAAGAAGTAACGAAGTACTGTTCTGAGTGCGTACTAGTAGTTAATATAGAACTCGACAGTTTTGCGACCATCTTTTTTGAAATTTATTCCAATAAAAAACTGGACAATTGACGGTTTCATGTCAGCTGTCAAAGAAATTCAAAACCACTTCTTCGTGTTTCGAAACCCATCTATTGCTCTGTTATTCTTGTCTCGATATCATCTTTCTCATTGGCCTAGCACAAGTCTAAAATTCATGTGATTAAATCTTTTGGGTAAGAAACCCGCATTACGTTATTCTTGAAAAACCCTATTGTTTTTTCAGGTGTGCGACAGTATTATAATACATACATAGTCCAATCTTCTTATTATCATGATATGTAGGTGTGTCTTCATCAGACGCGATGTATAGTGTACTGTGTTATGTACATAAGCCCTGCCGTCTATTAGAACCATTTTTTACGTGTATATATTATATTATTGTCGGTTATTTTGTCAGATGACGAATGAACAATCCCCCAGCACAGATTTGAAATGGAGAGTACATTACAAATGCGGAGAACCGCTTTTATAGATCGATTTGAAGGCATAGTAACTCAATTCTTTGTACGGTGGGTGCCTGTGCAATAATATACGACGATTCCTAAGGCCGGCCATACACGTACAGGTATACCTGACAGGCGAACCTGCGCAGGTACACCTGACAGGTATACCTGTGCAAGCTCGAGCCCACACACGTTCAGGTAAACCGTACATTTTAGTTCAGTTGAGAGAAAATGGAGACATTTATTCAATTTTCAACAACATTCTATTCTATTCGACTGTGCAGTTTTCACTGAAGGACTCACAAACACGCTCAGATCTAGACAACTGCGCAGGTAGAAAATACAGTACAACTTTTTGTATTCGCACAGGTCGCCTGTGCAGTTTGACCTGCAGCTACACAAACGATCAGGTTTACCTGTACAGGCCACCTGCACAGGTCTACCTGGTAGGCATACCTGTACGTGTATGGCCGGCCTAATCTAAAACATAGGTTTCTATCAGGTGGGAAATTGTTGGTGGTGCTCTGTTTCTGATGGGAACATCTGTTTCAGATTCGGAATTGGTGTTGACCCGACATTGACAAACATATCTATGATTCAGAACATATTCATGGTGGAGGGTGGCTCGTTGATGAAGCTTAGTGATGAAGCACCGTTCTCTAACCGTCGGTAACCAAAGGTACCGAGGTTCAATCCTCAGCCAGGGAACAGGTTTTGATCATAGCACAATAACATGAATACGTCTTTTGGAGGAGACGATGAGCCGGCGGTTCCAACTGTCAAAAAGTAGTCGCCATCTCTCATAATCACCCCTCTCATCACCCACGCACAGCTCTAGGAGCCAATGTGGGTGGGCATCACCCTCAGGGAAAACACAATTATTGGTTGGATATAGAAAAATGAATCAATAGAAAGCACAAATTCTCCGCAATATCTAATTGACTGATTTTTCAAAAATTGGGATCACTTACACAATTTCAGGCGTCTCCTTAAATGTATTGCATGTGGCATGAGACTCGAGAACTCTCTTGTAGTCCCACTTGAATTCTTACGGTTTTAATAATCTCATAAATTACAACATACTGCGAAAAACAATGATAAGTACGTAACTTGAACGTAAAAAACGTGTATGGGGTCATTTTTCAAGACTTAGATTAAAATATTCAGAATTCCATTTATCTACGTTACGGTATTTATATTGTATGCATTTACTTTATGATGATCTATTCTGTAGACTGGTTGATCCAGATAATATTTTTCCAACATTCATGCTTATCATCGTTTATCATTTTCTCATATTTATAATTATTTATTTTTCTTATCAAAATAAATTCCTAACAAATCATCACTTATTCTATTGATAATTGCTTGGAAAATTCGAAATGCTTATTATTTAATTTGTGGACTTATCTTGTTTATGGTAGTTTGTTTACATCTGCAGTATTTACTGCAAAGACAAACAACATAGCATTCTAGAGTTCATGAGAATTACGTTTTGAAGCTCTTATTTACCTAGTAGAGCAGTGATTCACCCAGTCGAGTGAAAGTGGCATGACAATTTTTAAGAACCCTCTTGAAGGTTGAACTACTACGTCTATGACTATGAGTGTTTTCGCGAATGTTTTTTTAAACGGCAATTCATCTAATTGTTATTGCTTTTCAATTGTTGATGGTCTAATCACATGCTTCTCACAATCTCTAAACAGGAAAACTTGTTATTTGCTAGCTGCGTTGGAATTTACCACATTTCCTATCAAGAAATACTAGTTTAATTCTGTTTACATGGCAAGTGAATTCAACAAATTTGATCAATGGGAATTAGAAATGTAGACAAACATTCATCAGGCGACAATATTGAAAAATCAACAGCAAAGATGTAATCAGAATCTTTTAAAGGCTAATGTAACTTAAATATTAATTTGTTTCCATTCAGTTTGGCTGTTGAATGAAAGTTTCTCTTCAAATTTATATGGATAAGCTAGACATATACTTGAATGCTTAGTGGTTTGATTCTATAATTTAGATCCTAAATCATTGAAAATATTCGAAGAATTAAAATGATTGAGAGTACGGCATGATATTGAGATTTCTATTTCAATAGAAAGCTTCAATGCAATGATTATGATTTTTTCAACTTTATGAAAATGAACAGAATTGAAATTACATGTCTACATATAATACTACTGTAGTAGTACTGTATCTAGCTTATGCTTTTATTGATGTCAGTCTATAGGCTATTAAAATATCAAGTTCTTATGTTTAGTATGGAAGGCCTTTTTCTTAGAAGACCATTGATGTCAAAATTCAATTTTGACCTGATTCAATATCTATTGGAATCTAAAAAACATTTCCTCGCATTAATTTTTTATTGGAATCGCTTTTTATTCGTATTTGTAAATTATTCACCAGTGAGGTCAAAGTTTCTAATCACTATATCATTAATGAATCGAATTCGCAATATCTGGTTCTATTTGGTGACCTAAAAACCAGTTTGAGCACTACTTTGAAACTGTTGAAAAAAAATCTTGGAATAGAATAGCTTGAATATGTTACGTAAAGACAAAGGTAATTACTAGGATAAAATATTCTTTATTCCCCAATCTTTATGTTACAAACAGTCATTGAAAAATCTAGTGGTTTAATCCTAGCTTAAGGAGATGAACTTTTGCTAATACGGACGTTCTATTGAATACATAGAGTAGCGCCAAATTTTTGGCGTGAGTGAGCACATATCCCTACTTGCTATTGAAGACTATGTTATGCATTTAATAGAACATAAAAAATCTTGGCAAAAGTTATCTCCTTGCGAGAGGACCATGGATCTATGGTTGTAGGTCAGGTCAGGAATAGGATTTGAAACTTTAATGTATCTGTGGCAACCACAACCTAATGACAACTCCAAGTCTTTCTATTCTATGCCATACAGTAGGCTATGGGTAAAAAATTATTTTTAAAATAAATGCTTCCAATTGCTTGAATAGCATATTCAGCTTGCATATATTTGTATTGCAATTTAATGATTAAATAATTCAAGACAAAAACTTATAATGTAGTTGAAAAAACTTATTTCAGAAAATTATATATTGAATTAAGTATACCAAATCAAGAACCCCCACAAGATTATACTGCATAGAATAACGAAATTCCTAATTAAATATTGTGCATTTGTACATTAAAAATTATATTTTTATTCAATTCTCATCATTTAATTTTAAATCTTATTTGCTGTTCTATTGCTGTTTATTTGCTTAATCAATCATGTGGTGGACTAGTGATATTAGTGTAGTAGACTGACATATCTGGTTGATGTAGGTGGTCTGTTTTCAAATTTCAAAGTTGTGACAATTCACTATGATCCATTGGCTGCTTCTAGCTAATTAATCGAATCTGATTGCGTTAGATTAAATTCATATCTTACCTGAACACGTTCTCACGTCATTTTAAATACCGTACGTGGGGGTTACTTTGTGACACGCGGGGTAACTTTGGGACAAAGGCCTTTTATCTATTTTTTCAATGACTACCACATTTTTATGCTTTCTACAAGTCTGAACAGTTTCTCTAGGTGTACTGCTATCTATTGACCACTTCTCAGAAGTTATGGGTGAAACAAAATGGCGGTTTCAGCTATTCTTTGAAATACATATTTTCAATGTCGTGGAAAATCTGGAAACTTACTATTGCTCATCGATTATTTTATGATATATACTTCTAAGGTTATTATGATCTTATCATATATTTGTTGACTTCAATCTAGTGTTAGAAAAACTTGAAAAAATTGTTTCATTCTCATTTTATAAAGATATAACCAAGATTTCAGCAGGTTACGGGGTAACTTTGGGACAACTGCGGATCGTCAGAAAGTCACCACTAAATGATTTTTAAGGGTCACCCAAATCCATAATTGGGTTTTCCTCATAAATACAAACACCATCCTGAGTATAAAATAGTTCATCAATCTTTCTAGAACAAATTTCCAGGTTTTTGTGTATCAAATTTTGTATGCATGGTAAAAACTCACCTTTTCAATGAATTCAATTCATTGAGGAAATAGGAAATTTTGTGTACTGTCATGTTTATTCAACTGTAAACCTCCAATATATAAAAATATGCATTTTTGATCATTTTTAGTTCCTATAGGGACGAATGAAAATACCCTTAGATCATTAGGTGTAAAAAGCCATTTTTTCTTTTGTAACATGCTTGAAACCAATTCAACCGATTCTCAAATTTTGTAATTGTTTTATAATGTAATCAATCCTTCTAGTACCCAATTTTCACTAACTTTTTAGGTAAATAGCGTTAAATTGAGGTTGAAATTATCAATTTTATAGGCTACATTGTTGTTTTCATCAATCTACATACGTTTTAAGAAGAAAAATCAGTTTGTCCCAAAGTTACCCCGCATTGCTTTTTGTGACTTTGTCATTATAATTAGACAACATCTCCATACTTGGTCTATAGGAGCATCGTATCAGATAGCCAAAAAGTGTAGCTATCTCTTTGGACCATTATATATGAGATTGGATGATTAGTTTCTCACATTATCTTCGAAAACTAGTAAACCTAGTAAACCCAAAGTAACCCCCAGTTACCAGTAGCTATTTTACTCAAGAAAATGTCGTTCAGAGATCATCAGTATAGACATTTTTTTATTAAGTAAATTCTAATATTCAGCCTTATAGTTAAATTCGAATACTCCATAGTTTAACTACTATTCAACGAGCTACACAAATCAAGAAAAGTAACTCGGTTATTTAATTTCCGACAATGACGTTTCCCTGTCAGACTTTCTGTAAATTACAGTTTAAAATGTAGATATTGAACATACTCCAACTTTCAAATCGCAGAATGTTGTTTAATGTTTGCCCCTCAGATTATTCTAGGTCATCGTTTTGCAGTGAACTCATTTTGTCTGTATAGACATTCACTCTTATCTAGCAATTGAATGAATCTGAGTCAAACTAATTTCTCATTTTCTATGTAATCTTGAAATTCCAAATAATCGCGTTGAGCTTTGAACTAATCGACTTTCTCCCTATTAAAGAGCATTCTTTGATCTTCTCATTGTGTAGCTGTTTGGGAAAGACTTGGGGGCTTCAACTTTCAAATTACATTTTCTGCAATAAATTCCATTGGCATAGATTAATTAACCAAATTATATTGTATTCTAGTTGAAAGTGAATAAAATGTTTTTGAAGAAAAAATACAGTGTTTATGGAAAGATATTGATTGGAAAATTCATACGGCTTTTAATAGTGGGGAGACACTCACGGGTAGGTTCCACCTCGCCAATGTATACTTGACTAAATACTGGTCACCCATCCAAGAGCAGTCCACAGTGTTCGTGACATAACTTCTCAAACACTCTCACCGAGTGGCCAATAGCCTACCCCTGCCCTATAACATGAACGATAAATTTAAACATAAAAAATTACGATTGGTTTCCAACTTATTGAAAGCAGAGAAAGATCTTACGGAAAATCTGAATTTTGAATAGTGATAAATAGTAAGTAGGCTATGCTGTTGATTCGCTCTGGTGGAGAAACGTATGGTTTTCCCAGGCCATTGAATAAGTAGGCTACTATCTTGTTGAGAGTAAGATAGAAAGGTTTAGCAACAGGTTATTCCCTTTATCCACACTTGGTCATTGTTTGTCAATGCTTGAGCATATTATGTAATAATATATGCTGGACAGCACAAAAAAAAATCATAGGGACTGCCCTGAGCCCATTTAACTTGAGAATGAGTTGAAGACCATATGAACAAAAGTGTCATTATTTATTGTATGTATTGTACAATTTTATGAATAAAGAAATATGAAATGAAATGAAAAGTGTTGGAATGTGTACTTTAGTGGAGAAATTTTATACCACATCAAACATGAAATAGTTGTAATTCATTAGAAGCATATACGAGTACCTAAGATAACAGAAGAGAATTTCAATGAATTATGTATGTACTATTTTTAATAAAAAAATCGAAGTTCTTAGTGCTTTCTTTACAGCCAATTATCAAGCATTTGACTATAGTTATTTGTGTATCAGTGCGCAAAGTGTGATATTGCTGCATCAAGAGAAACACTTACGCACGAGCCGCAGGCGAGTGCGGAATAGTTTCTTGAGTGCAGCAAGAAACTTTGTGCCCATATTACCAATACCTACTAATACATCAGGCCCCACAACTGATTTAATGACGTCATAACAAGTAGATGGATTTTCTCTAGGATGACAGTGAAGTTTCCTATCATATCACTGTAAACTCTTCAACTTTCCTTGCTGCATTGATACTTTAATGACTGACATGCAGGGCCGGATTTAAGAGTGTGCCGCCTATAGGCTAAATGTTAATTTGCCGCCTCCTTGAGGCTTATACTTTGCTTATTCCGAGTCGTTATGGGTTGAGGGTGATACGGGGGTAAGCGGCAGTCAGAGCCAAATCAGTAGTAAGATAGTAGGATATATTTATATAGATGGGCAACAAGAAATATCTCGTGGACTTAATAGCAGTAGCGGATCCAGGGCATGATTCCGGGGGGGGGGGGTCAAGGAGGATCATGTTCATGTAAAAACCTTCCGGGGGGGTCTGGGGGTATGGAATATCCCCACGCGGAGGGGATGGTACGAGGTACACCCCCGGAAAATTTTGGCAAAATGTAACTGGAAAATCGTGTTTTTATACAATCTAGAGTTTTACAACTGATAATTTTTTGTCATTTAAATCTATAGTTTTAATTGGATTTATTGATTAAATATACAGTGCTTCAGGAGAAATGAGCAATACTTCTCAGGGAGATTCCTTACACCAAGTAGAGAAAAAAGTTCCATGAGAATCACCCCAAAAACGCTTTGTTATCAAGATAACAATGGCGGAAAATTGACATTTTTTCAAAAAATATTAATTTTTTGAGGCTTTTTTTGGTTTTACAATTATTAAATCCTATCAGAATTATCAAATTTTAAAATTATTATGTAGAATTAGCTGTGGAATTCTATGAAACCTGTTAGAAGTTTATAACTCCAATGGTTGTTGAAATAGTTGAAAAAAAAATGCTGAAAAACACCATTTCTCAACAATCAAGGGTATAACTGGCTATGAAATCATAAATTTGGATTTTTAATAGATGGAAGTTGAAGAGAACCCAATTCTAAAGGAAAAGTTGAAAGGTGGTGATTGTGTAAATCCCAAATCTCAGAAATCGTGATCAAAAATCAGACAAAACCTAGCATAAGTGGAAAATCAGTGTTTAGTGGCGATTTTTTTATTTTTTTATCGAAAATAAACCTAAATAGAGCCTCGAAAAATTAATATTTTTTGAGAAATGTCAATTTTTCACCATTGTTATCACATTGTATCTTGGTAACGAAGCGTTTTAAAGGGTGAGTCTCATGGAACGTTTTTCTCTACTTGGTGTAGGGAATTAGCCTGAAAAGTATTACACATTCCTCCTTGAACATTCTGTATAAACTTCTCTTCTATGTGGCCAGGGGCATTTGTTATCCTCAATTTAGAAATAAGGACGCAATTTTTTTGTCCTTGGATTCTCGGGGGGGATGTAATTTCCCCCTGTTCCTCCCCCCTTGGATCCACCACTACTTTATAGTACGGTGCAATTACGAGTTTTTTCAAGTAGTTGAAAAAAGACCGAACCTCAACGTCCAAAGAGGAAGGACGATTCCTATGTCAACTTGTTCTATACAATCCCTTTATTGTTTGGTATAAAGTTACACCATTTTGAGCGTCGGGTTTTTGGGGGAGGGGAGTGAAGGTGCAAAATTTCAGATTTTCGTCACGAGTCGAATCAAGAGATGGACGAAATAATTTCATGCATGTTTTTTCTAGAGAACAAAATTTGGAAGAGATTGAGACCAATTACATCTCTGTATCATTGAATGTTTCCAAGTTACAATTTTTTGAAAACTCCATATTTTTTCACAGGAACTATTTCGTTACTTTGAAAGTTAATAACTTTGAATTAGAAACACTTGCATCCGTATTTCAAAATCCCTCTCAGCAAAATTCATTCCTCTTTAATTTGAGACCAAATTTATACTTCTATGTTCAGTGGTTCATGTGCTACAGAGATTAAAAAAAAAAACTTACACACCCAAATACCCCTAAATTACTTTTTATCATACAAAGGGGCTGTATAGAACAAGTTGGCATAGGAATCGTCCTTTCTCTTTGGATGTTGAGGTTCGAGTCTAATTGCACCGTACTATTAGTGTATTCAGAGGTCAAACCGATTTTGTAATGCACTAAATTAATATATAGGCAACTACGTTCTAAGAATTACTAGTAGGTCATGTTTTTCAAAGTAAATTCAGAAATCGTAGAGAAAATGTAATTTATTTTATAAATTTTCAATTTTTTTTTAATTTGCTGCCTTGAAAATTTGCCGCTCTAGGCTGCAGCCTACTTAGCCTATTTAGAAATACGGCCCTGCTGACATGCATTCTTATCTCTCAATAAAAGACTTGTCTTTCATTTAGTAGTATTAAATTAGAATTGAAGCACTTTATTCCACGAATGCAATAATTTATTCATGACTTAGCTTGCTGGATATGTTAGATCCAATAACAGAGATATCAGCCTAACGAATTAAATTCATTTGAACTGAAATACTAAAGGATATAACAATATCATATACGAAATGGAAAGCTGCATTAATATAATCAATTATTTTCATTATCATCCTTGATGAATGGTACCTATAATTTGCAGTAACTACAAAAATCTAGGATATGTTTTCTATAATCAATGTTTGTGCAATAAAATAATTAATGTGTAATTATAAGTATTAAGTAATACTGTGATCGGTGGTTGTGAGTGATAAGCCTCTAAAGGAATATCAACCCCACCACCAAATCAGGGGTAACACTTTTATAGGGAAGAGGCTTTTAAGGACTTGATTCACAAATAAATCTGTGGTAGAGGAACAGAGAAACCCATCAAACGGATAAATTTGCATCCAAATCAGTAAAAGCATTCCACTTTATTGATATTATATAGACAGTTGACATTGATATGCATATTGCCTCAAATCAACACTTCAAATTTCACTCAGATTCTCACTGCACTGCTTGTCAGAAACTATTTTATTGTCACTTTTATGTGTTCTTAGGCCTGCTTTTAAAAATTTAAACAACTTTAGCTTTTTCATGAACTTTCTAGTTTAACACTCTATCACCATAGCCAGTAGGCCTATTCAATTAATAGTTGACACTCCATTTTTCTTTATTCACTTTTCCAATTTTGAAAATGTTTGTTCTTCATCCTTACGTTCTTGAGCATTATGCTTATCTGGTTTGTATCATTTATCACAAATTCTTTGTTAGGTATTAAAAATCAATTCTTGCCATCATTCAGTACAGGAGAACAACACTATTATTTTCCAAAAGAGCTCTTTCCTTTTCATTGTGAGCTTTTACTACTTCAATGATATCCTTTCCATCAAAATTCTTTTTTCATACCTGAAACAAGAATTTATAAGCATTATAAATAAAATCAATTCTTGGTACTTTTCTATGAATTGAAAATTCATATTCATAAATTTATATTAATATTATAGTTTTAATACAAAATTACCTGCTGTGTACTTTTTTCAATACAGACAATAGAGCTAGATATAGTTCTCTACTTGAGCTACAAAACATCAAATTTTTCAAAATGAGTCATTTACTTCATTACCTACTTTTCATGCTAGGCCTACTTTTCGTGATGAAGAAAAAAAATTCTTATGAGTGAAAGAGAGAACTATTCCTTATGATTTTTAAATCACCTATCAGAATCTACCTTCAGATTCGTAGACAAAATAACTTGTTGCAAGGTTAGTACTGTAGCTGAAGCTACTAGCTTTAGCACAAAACTATTCTACTCTGTAGCCCATTTTATATTTAAACTTGTATTGAAAGATTTTTTGAACAATATCTTTATTGTTACAGGTTTTTAAGCATTTTTAGGGTTATTAAGAATGGAATTCAATATTTAGAATGGAAATAATGAAAAAACTCACCTCAAAAATTCCTGTATAATTGAAATGTGTTCTTCAGATTCATTTTTGTTTCAGGCTATTTTTTTGTAAAAGAAAAAAACATTTCAGCTAAAATAATGACATGGCAGTAAAGTTTCATGTTTCAAAATGTCAAATCCACCATCAACTCACTCACTTTATTCAAAAAATTGAAGAAAATTATGAATAAAGTCTATTCAATGCAATAAATGTGAAAGATTGCAATAATGAAATTTGTATTTTGTTGGTTATCACATGGAATGGGATTGAATAAGAATGTAAACAAACATTAGCGCTCTTATTTTGTCTATCTACCGTCCATCTACTTATGATGACGTCATAGTCTGTGAGAGCTTCAGTTGTGGGGCCTGATGTATTAGTAGGTGTTGGTATTACACATTAAATTTTTCCTACAGCTACCGTATTGAATGTGAAAGGTAGAAATTGAAACAAAAATGGTCATATCTCAGTTATTTATCATCGAATCCTGACAAATCAGACACCATTTTATTCAGAATTTCAGCTTTTAAATTTTAAATAGAACAGGATTCGAACCTCCCCTGATCGGTAAGCAGAGAAATACTAGTCCACGTCGCTAACCACTTGGCCATCGCGGTTTGTTAGGGGTTATTTTAGGTTAGCTTTTGCCAGTGATGCCAACATGATTTCAAGAGCATAATAGACTTCACTAGCCTGAAATGATTTACAAAACTGATGTTAAGTTGCAAGTCTGGAGTGCAGAAAAAAATTTTCCCACACTAGAGCGGAAAAGTAGATTTTGGGTATTGTAATCAATGCAGGAACAGCAACTTTCTAACGTAGCTGTAGGAAAATGTTTTTTCTCTTTAAGCAGTTTTCAGATAAGTTATGCAACTTGTGTAGTTTGTCCACTTTATCTTCATGTATGGCTAATGCCCTGTTTTGATGAGTTTGCAAGCTTTTTACCACGCAGAAGTGATTTATTACAGTCTGCTCTTATTTTATTACAAGTATGCTTTTATTGTACTCACTTAAATTCTACAAATGAAAATGACTTTTGAAATTATTAAATCAATATAATATTGGGAAAGGATCAGTTCTGTGAATTTGTTCATTGTGAAATAATTCATTATAATTTTAATCAATTAGTTTTGATTAATTTAACCATCTGTGGTTTCTTTTTCAATTCCAATCCGAAATATGAAGAATTATACCTTCAACACAATAATTCATTAACAATAAATATTGGAATTCAATATTAATCGCCTTTCAACTAATTTGTAACATTAATACTAGGTACAGTAGTAATACTACCTATTCAATTTTTATTTAAATATTTCAATGTTTTTATACATTTTTTGTTTTTTTCTAGAATTATCATGGATCAGGAATCAATATCTATCATCAATATGATAGAAAGAAATTTGGACGAAATCATCAACAATATCGACTCTTCTAAACTACTGGAAAGAAAGGTATGTTATTTCACATCATGTTTCATCTGTTATGTCATTGATAGATGCAGAGTTCAATAATTGCAACTAAGTTTATCTACAAATTATCAACAGACTTCAAAATCCAAATCCTACAAGAATAAAGTAATTGGGAAGATGTAGAGATGAGAACGTGGGTAAAGCACCATAGCTAATTCAAGAATTAAAAAAGATCCTTGGTAGTTTATTTATTTATTCATCATCACATCACATCATACTTTGAGTTGAACTCATTTGACTGGTAACTTGTCACATTTCTAAAACTAAGTTACTTACAATTTCTAGAAATTATACATACATAACATATAGATTTAGTAAAATCTAAAAATCAATATTTATGGAACACTCTGAATTATTGATGATGGAAATTTTGATTACTGGAAGTTAATAGAATTCAGAGACTTTATACAGGGTTTTCTCAAGTAACATATTTTTGACTGCTTGTTTGAATGTAATGACTGAGTCTAAGTTTCGAATGGCTGTTGGCAGCCCATTAAAAAGCCTCATACCTGAGTAAAATGGAGTCTTTTCAAATGCTACATTCCTATGTATTGGATATTGAATTATGTTTCTATTTCGAGTGTTATGTTGGTGGTTATCTGTGCAAAATTGGAATTTATTGATGTTTACTTTAATAAAAACTATTAGCTGATAAATGTAAATGGAAGGAAGTGTAAGGATGTTAAGATTTTTGAAGTGTGCTTTACATGAGTCTCTAGATCTCAATCTACAAATTACTCTCAATATCTTTTTTTGCATGATGAAGATTTTTCGGCTGTCCACAGAATTTCCCCAAAATATAGTACCATAGCTCAAATAGGAGTAGACATAAGCATAGTATACAGTTAATAGTGTAAATGATCTAAAAAATACGATGAAATGCATGAGGACTAGAAAAGTAACAACCTTATAGATTACTGTACGGTATTCAATTAAGTTACTGTCACTATCCATTGCATTTTCTACAAAATTGTAAAATAAAGATTTTACTTCCCAAGTAAATGTATGTAAATTCAGTAAATAATTTTCTGATCTTGTAACTTGACTACTATTACAATTTGAATTATTATTACAACTTGAATACAATTGATAGTTGAACCGGAAACACTTTTGTTTTTCATTTGTCACAATTTTTCACCAGACACAGGTTTTGTGAAAATATTTTTCATTTCAGAAAAGAGTAACACAACTACGTGAGCAGCTCCAAGAAGAAAACGTAATTCAAATCCTAAATAACAACAGCTTGGAAAAAAGGAATGTAACTTGGAATACATTATTTCATGCTAGTCATAGAGCTCTGCAAGCGGTGAGTTTAAAGGAAACTAACGCAAATCGGAATAACTTATTGAAATATTTTTATTCATATACTAACTCTCAGCTTACTGTACCTGTATAATACTGCCAGTATTACAGTTGACGTTCCCTCCTTTAGGAGATTGACTTGTCGTTAGTTGAGATAGTCAGTTGTTTCCCGTCTCTGGGGGAATAGTAATTTAATAGTAATCTCTAGGTTTTATTCAGAGGTGTTCTACGCCGTCACTTAGTTACGGAAGCTAGCTTATGTTCGAGAGGATCAACGTGCTAACCACACGTTACCTCTATCCTGGTTGATGATATACCTCTGCTGTATAGTGGAGTGAGTATGGAACTGGCAACTAGCTGGTATGCCCAAGCCCTTAATGGGTCGTTGAGCCATACATGCATTATAGTTGAAGAAGAAAGAAATGTTTCTTGTAATTTACCTATTAGAATGTGTAAAACGTATTCTCTTTTCAAATTCAATAATAGAGGAATAATAGTTTTAATTCAAAATTCAAAGTTAACTTTACTGCAATGCTCTTGTTATTTAGAAAAACTGTTTTATTCAGGTTCGCTTCTTCAACTTCATTACTGATATGAAAATACAAAGGTAGCGTAGTAATAATAATTATTACTATTAACATTTTAATTGAGGTCTTCGCTTTTCAGGCGAGTGTTTGTACATGTAATGGTTTAACAAGAGAAACACTTGATTATGTTAATCAAATGAATTCTCTTCTCATTCGATTCAGATTCAATATGAATAGTATTTCATTAGGTTACCTCTAGGCTAATTGTTTAAAATTTATTAGGAAACGAAACGAATTGTGTCCGATCAACGCAAGAAAGGAAACAAGATAACTGATGCAATTGGTCCTGATAATGCATTATACTCATCACTTGTTGCTGCTGTTGCTTCAAAAGCCAATTCTGGTATGTAGATTATTTTCAATTTTGCTATTAAATTGTGATTTTGTGCTAGTTTGAGACTGGAAGTAAGTTATTAGTCCTGACCGGCTGAGTTGAGGATAGAGTGGAAATCATGTTACAAAAATATAGCCTTTCTATGTACTCCTATTTTGCACGTTCTACCTCATGGCTCGACCCTAGCTGGTCATTTTTGAGTCAAGTAGCCTTATTGTTTATTTTTTGTAGGTGAAGCCCTCATGAGCTCATAGGCTTATGCGTGGTTAATGAGATGGATTATGATGGTGAGAGATGACTACTTTTTAGGTAGTCGGGACAGACGGCTTATCGTCTCCTCCGAAAGACGGGGTGGCCTTAATTATGTGATTGTGCGGTGGTCAAAGAATTGTTCCCCGGTCGAGACTCCAACTCCTGTCCACCTGGTTATCAGAGTAGCTAGGTTGAGTAGATGAGCTGTAAATATAAACTAGATTATTCAGTCGAGATGGTAACCATAAATCATTTCTTTACTCGTATATTGATTTAATTGTTTTATTCAAAGAAATACACAGTACAAGTTGAAAATTATATGAAAAATAATAACACTCCTTTAAACAAGTCTGTGTGTGAGGAGGGAGATAATAAATATTGACAAATGAACTTTTTTATTAGTAACTGTGAAGTAAGTTAATTGTGTTAGTTATCCATACTGAATAAAAACACTCGTATTGTGAACTACAAATTTAATAAATGTTATTTATTAGAAAGTTTAGTTTAGGCTAATATATTATAAAGGCAATATCTAGTTTTTTATTAAATATGGACAACTACCGGTACCACAATATCACCTTCACAATTACTCAGAAGAAAATGAGTGTTTGTTTTATCATTAACTTATGTGTAGAGCTAGAGATAATGGTGTAGCAACCGAAACCGGTAGACTATGTTGATTTTCAATGAATCTATCGTATAAAAATCTAGTCTTTTTTATAATATAGGCTACTAATTATCAATTTCAAGAATAAATGGTTCCTTCTCTATACGGTGTATCGCTGTATCGTATTCCACAGAATTAAATTATATTATACAAAATAGCAAAATTTAATACAAGTGAATTGTTCTCTAAAAAGTGTACTATTTGTTCACTAGAATCATTAGTGAAATCTCACGTAATGAGCTCTCATAATGCTCAAAATTGGCATCATTCTATTAGAGCTCATTAATACAACATTGTCTATTTCAATTTTACAGGTTTTATTGTTGCTATTTCAACTCTAATAATGAATCAATCTAAATTATTACCAAATTGAGAAATCTCTAAATTATCTCCTCAATCGGATGTATCTTCTTGATCAAGACGGCTTGTCTCAAAAACGACCTCGTGTTTGTGGACGAGCCATTAGTTATGCATTACATTATTATAAAATATTGGGAACAGATATGGGCAGCCTATTATGCGCATAGTTGAATTTCGGTCCAAGGGAGAGCTGTTTCTCAATATGGCGGCTGCTCGTTGAACATAATAGAGTGGTCCTAATCATGCGGATTAGGTGAGTGATCACATAACCATTCTTGCTGAACATGTAATGAGTAATGAACATGAAATTCGCACTCTATCTATGTAGGCTATTTGATAGAACAGACACCATCTTGGTGAAAGGTCTCCTTTCTACAACTGAATTATATTATACTTGATTTTTGAAACATTTGGATATATAATGTCGCAGCATCACTTTCTCACGAAACGATTTTTCAATAAATCGAGAAGTATTTGAACCATGAACCGTCGACATTGTTACCTTCGGGAAGTGAGCTATTACCAATGTATGATAAATTTACTGAATGTCAGTTCCTTGTGGAATTTTTCTACCAAAATAAATAAATCTACTTCAGCTAGAAGATGTGGGTTCTGTGGAGTTCTTTGGTGTGCAGTGATGTTTGATAGAAAACTTGAAATGGGTGGAGCACAATGATAGATTGTGTAAAAAGCTAAGCTCTGCCTGCTTTTCACTAACAATTAGTTTCAAGTATGGTACTATGTATATTTTACTCATTCCTAAAAGATATTATTATCTGGGGGAACTCATCTCCAAAAGAGACCGATTAGGGTGATCTTCAATAAGCCACCAGCATATAGCTGTCATGAGCTTTTTAGCTCACTAAAACTTCTCATCTTGACCTCTTTCTCTATAAATATATAGCCTACTTGAGATATGTGTCTGTAGAAAGAAAAATATAAATACCTTAAGCCGTTATGGGGACTCACCTAATTATAATTCTCGCCACTCTAATATGTTTTCTCCTGTAACTCATAGAGATAGAACCGTTCTCTTTGATACGTCGCCTCAGTATAGGTAGCCAAAAATATATTCTCTGCCTGCCAATCTCAAAGATGAAGGTAGATTACATGATAAGGAGTTCAAAATTACCTCAGAGATTTGCCTATTGTAAGACCATTTTATAGTATAACTAAAAAAAGATTAAGTTATAGTATAACTAATAACTAACTAGTATAATTAAAATTTTAAAAAAATTTATAGTAAAACTAAATGAGTTTTATAATCGAGTTGTTTAGCTTCGTGTGATTTAGAACGGCAGGATTGCTGTCTGAATAACTTGTGTGATTGGTTTTTCTGTTTTAGCATTCCGTTGCAATATGTTCTTTTTCACCTTATATAAGTTAAATGTTGACCCATCCTCAGTCCACTGTATGTGGATGTTTAGGACATGATGAAAATTAACTAACTATTATTTCTGGGATGAAACTTTTACAGATTCGTCTACATTCCTATATTACTTCCTTAATGGGTTCCCTCGGTCTCTCGACTTGAGTTTTGATTTTTTATGTGGGTTGACTATTTCAAAATTTCAATGGAGGTGTAGTATAATAAGCCGCGGCCGAGGTTTAGCAGCAAGAGTGGTTCTACTTACGCAATAATTCGTAGTCATATTCACAGTAGTGTGTTATATTCACAGAACTTGGAACTATTGGACTCCAATCCTTATACTTTATTGATAATCCCAAGCAGTTACCCGTAACTTCCACTGCTAACCATAATTACTTTTAAATGTAACATGGTCATTTTATTTGAGAAAAATCCAATCATAGCTTGCGAATTTGCGGAAATGCACCCGAGGTGAATTTTTCATGAGGTTTGAAAATGACAGATGATTAGAGATGTTTTCTTAATGCATGTACAAAGATTTTCGTCTAAATTGAAAACACTACTAATAATTAATTTGGAATAAAGTTAAAATGTACTCGGACATCTTCCTTGCTATTCACATTCTTCAATCAGACTTTCAACATAATTACGTTATGAGGAAATTCCAGATAGTCCAGTCAAATTAAGCAAAAAAAGTAAAAGTCGGAGGACCAAGCTGAAAATTTGCAAATATGATCAGAAAAGGGCGCTGATAACATACTAAAAGTCCCCAAGAGTCCCCTGTGAGCTTCGGCCGCCATCTTGAAAAAACCATAAAATTTACCTACTAGGAATTGGTTTTTCGTGAATTGTGGCCGAACCAAGCGCCGGACGAGAAAATTTTATAGAACCTTTTTTGTAGACACAGGTTCCCGATTGGGAGTCACTTAAATGTAAAAATGGTGTATTTCAACGAGGAGGTATTATTACACACAGTACCATCACAACATAAAATTTGAAAATTTTCATCAAATTTGACATATAATATATGAATTTATACCGCCACAATGAGCTAAAA
Organism: Sogatella furcifera; assembly: GCA_017141385.1. Lineage (NCBI taxonomy): Eukaryota > Metazoa > Arthropoda > Insecta > Hemiptera > Delphacidae > Sogatella > Sogatella furcifera. The sequence goes on along the minus strand of CM029548.1, from coordinate 33,997,582 downwards.
ACGATGAGCTATCACACGATAAAATCCGACGTACCGTTCAGAAGTTATGAATAAATATATATAATTAAAAATATGGGGGATGCTCTTGACCCACCCCCCAAGAATCCTATGATACGTTTGGTTGGATGATCATTGCTAATGACAGCCAAGGGTACCAGGAACAGTATTCAAGAAGTATAAGCAAATCCCAACTTTTTTAATAAGATTTTGTGTTAGAATAAGCAATTTTGGGGGGTTTTGGGGGTGTAAGGATTTTCTAAAACCGCTGTAGCACAAAAAATATTGAGCATAGAAGTGTGGAATTGGTCTCAAATGGAATAGAAATGAATTTCGCCGAGAGGGATTTTGAAATACGGATGTACGAGTGCTCAATCTATAGTAACAAACTTCTTAAGTAAGAAAAATTTCAAATTCTCGATCCTATGAAAATATTGCCACATTTAAAAAAAATTGTATCTCAAAAACGGTTGATGATACAAAGTTGCAATTGGTCTTATTCTTTTCCAAATTATATTGTCTACAAAAAAGGTCCTATAAAGTGTTTAAGTGTATATATACGGTCTCTATACCTTTTTCTATCATCCTAGATTGAATTTATTCACAGCTGAAAGTTCGGCGTTGAGCTCAAAAATAATATTATTCCATCAGGATACATGGATAATTCCAAAGTCCTTTACAATGAAATCCTTGAGGTTCAAATCCTCGATTTAAGAATGATTTAAATGACCATCTCCCAGTTTAAATAATGTAGTTTGCTCCAATCGGATGTAGGCATATAATATGGTATGGTATACTAGTATCGCACCAAAAACGATAAAAAATTCATCTACATGAGTATATTAATAATAATAATAATAACACTGTATTTGAAAATATCGGATACCAAGCACTGCTCTGAGACTGCAACCACACTGCTGCATAGTTGGTGGATTGGTAGATGTTCATGAATACATGATTAATAATACGTATTATAAACAAATGTTCTAATAATATGCGGATGTTGTATGTTTCAACACAGTATAAGGATTGGACTCCTATAGTTTCTTGTTCTGTAAAAAAACACATTGAGTATTATTACGTAAGTAGAATGACCCTTGCTGCTAAACCTCGGCCGCGGCTATCATTTAGATATTCTTCACCTTCATTAAAATTTTGAAATTGAGGAGAATCGGTATCAAAACATATATTTTAGAAACAATTTGTTAACAATAATTAAGGTAGCAATCCTAGGCAACGGCTCAAGCTGCGCAGCTCTAGCTGCACGTTAATAATAGCTTTGCAGATTATAAAGAGTATAATTATTATTTAAATAATATATAGTTACAAGCCTAGAGCTGTGACGGCTCTAGACGCGCTGCTAGAGACGCACAGCTGCACAGCCCAAGCCGTCGCTTTGGAATGCTACCTTAATAGTATTTGGTTGCAAAAACAATCTTTCACAGCGAATTGAACATTCTACTTCGTATGTTATGGCATTATCCCTTGATGAAGTGCGCGCTACCCCATCACCACGCTGTATCTCGAAAACCTTTAGTTTTTCGAGAATAATGCATATGACCAATTTTTTAGGGATTTCTGAGCTCTACAATTCTTATAATAACAGCTAAGAACATAACTTGAACAGGAAACAAGTTATTCGCAAAAAAACGATTTTCGTGATCTTTGACCTTGAATAAAAAAGTTTGCAAACGTGAGAGTATTATACTTTTGAATCCTTATTTAGAATGCCACTATAGATGTTTGTGCCAAAATTCAGCTTAGCTGCTCTCATTGGGAGGTTCGACCTTTTTTTTCGTCTAAAATGCCTGGACTATTGTATATAATAGCTATTTATGTATTAAGAGCGTAATGCGCAACGTTATGCCTCCGCTATGCGTCGCGTGATAACTGTTTTGCGCGAGCGATAAAGAAGCATTACGCGCGAATTACATACAATATTTTTTCAACAACTGCACGAGCCTGTTAATCTACAGTTTTTTCAGTCCTCAAATACTGCGAACTATAAAATTACTCTTGTGTAATTACCGGTACAGGCACAATCAGACATTTTCGACTTTTGTTAGGTTATGTTATGACTCCACCTGACCTACTTTTGGCGAGCCATGATCAGCTGATTAGCGAGCGTAAAGTAACTCTACTGCTCATGCGCAGTTGCTTAGCAAGCGTAAAGTAATTCTACTGCGCATGCGCAGATGGTTAGCGAGCGTAATGAAGATTCTACTCAGAAATGGGCTTCTTTACGAGGAGAATTCAGCTCGTAAAATCTTGTTTTACGCGCAGTTGTAGAAAAAGAATATTCTTATAATTTTTAAGCTTTCTCAGTTCACTCAGTTCAAATGATTCTGTCCGAAATTTTTTTTAAATCCAGTTTTTTATTAGTTTCAGTTGAAATCATATTATAAATTGAAACATTCTTAAAAAAGTCTAGAAAAGCCGTTGCTATAGATAGGTAGTGTTAATATAATTAAATTATTGTTCCTAAAATTCTAACTTAAAATTTTCCATCCATTAGTGATCTCTTGTTTCATAAGGTGAGTGATAACAACGGGTGTGTTTGAATATTGTCTGATTTGCTCTAGTAAACAGAGTAATTACCTATGTGGTAGGCCATAACAATGTATTATTTGTATGAGTGTGAGAAAATCTCCACAATAGCCATGGGATTGTATTTGCCTTGAACTCACTACGTATCTTATTAACTCTCATTAACATTGCGGAAATCTGGCTCCAAAAGGGTTGGGCCATCCAAATCAAATTGTTGTGAAGATTCTGCAGAGAAATATTCTTCGTTACATAGCAGCATCAGCTCCAATTTTTGTGGTCATTACTTCATCAAAATATACCTGGTTGTGTTCGAAATGAAAATGGAAAGCCTTTCATATCATCCGAAAAGGAACTTTATGTTACCGTTTTGATAGTGAGAATCCTCTCTTGGAAAGTATGTTTATATATTTACTGATTTGTATTTTCAAAAACCTGTCACATAGGCATGGAATTTGAATAATTCTCAAAAAAATACCTTGAAGACTAGAAGATTATAATTGACTGTAAATAATAGATAGATCAGAAGTTTCTCTTTTCCTGAGCTTCATCGTCAAAAGCGAACTCATTCAACTTTGGCGCCAAATAAATTTTACAGAACTTTAATTATCCAGTATGAAATAAGAGTCATAACTTGAAAGAAATTTATTATACTGGGTAGGCTACTTTGTTTCGAGCCAATGAAAAACATCCTAGATAGAAATATTCGAAAAACATCCTCGATACCTTGATAGGAATATTCTTTGAATCCAAATTATTTGATGCTTAGTTTCAATATTATTATATAACTACTCATATTGATAAAAAGTTACATCAAAAGTTCTGGATTTTTTCGAAATACTGAAGCGGTTTTGATAAACAACGGAAATAATCTAATGTTTTTGTTCAATTCAGTTTCATTAATTGGTGGATTGGTGGCCAGATTGAAGAAAAAGATTGATTGTATTCCAATTTATTACTTTAATTGAAGCAATAATGTATTGCTCAAATGGACATCATAATTTTTTGTGAAGGGAGTGGAAAATGCTAGATTTAACATGTATTTCTGTACCAAAAAAACGTTTTAAAAACAATATTTATATTTCCATTAGTTCTAAAACGCCCGGCTTCCGTGAATAATCTATTATGATGAAATTTTGATAGGTCTCTCAAGTCTTGAAAAATTTTATAGGTATCAAAATAAGAAATTATAACAAGGAATATTCAACGATAATAAAATAAATAAACAGTCCGCGCACGCTGAGAATAGACTTTCTCTACTAGCTCCGCCCAAAACAATATCTAAAAACGTTCTCATTACAAGAGTCTGAGTACCCTTCTGAATAGCAGGAACGACCCGGAATAAATTCCTGCCGTTCAGAGTGAGCCTAATTTCACTAGGGACATCACTGAACAAGATAATATTAGATAAATCCATTCACAGCGTGCGTTGACTACGGTGAACATTTCCCACTTTATGATGCCACTCAGTATCCAGAGCTATTCTATTTGCGCGTCAATTATAATTAGGCTCCAGGTCATGAACTTAAATTAGAGATGACTCCTAATGCTAATAGTCTATTCCATGCGTTGGACGCTCTACAGTCCATGAAAGAAATGTATTGAAGCACTATCTTCCTCTATCTGAGGTAAATAAAAATTATAAAAAGTGTTTCATTAGCATAGACATAAGCCTACCATATTCATAGGTGTTATTTACAGCTTATCCCTGTTTTTGTTTTTTTCAATAAGGATTTTCTTTATTTTTTTGCCTATGTTGATTATTTGTCAATACTGTATCTTATAGCCTATTGACAATACAAGGCAAGTTAGGTAGGCTATATGCCAGTTTAGTTGGAAACTTAGTGATGAATTCAATTCTCCAGATATATTGTTGGATTTCACTGGATAGTATCTCAAAATTTTATATGTAGCCAAATTACGTCTAAATTGAAGTTGAACAGTTAAATAACTTAAAAAATGTTAACTTACTCTTTTCTTTAATTAGTAGGCTATATTTCATGACAAATAAAAGTGTTGCTCACTCACAATTAGACACACTAAATGTCCTTATTGTCAACATTATAATTTAATGTTCTTCATCAATCAGAAACATTGAAACTCGTTTCAAATAATCTTTCTGTAGAACATCAAGTTCTTTGCGTGTTGACCATCGGAAGTCCATTTCCTTCGAGTAAGGATTAACGTTTCCTTTAAGAAGTTGAGCTTTGAAAAAAAAAATCTTGGCTCCTATTGGATCGTTCTCAGTTTTTCGAAGATTTTTTGGATAAGTATATTTATAGAATCCAACAGGAGCATTTCCATAGAATAAAGCTTTGATGTCACTTCCACATTTTTCTTTCAACACTCGCTCAGCAGTTTCTCGCAGCGTTTCACCATCTTTCCTGATTCCCTGAGGTAGCACCCACATGCGATCATTGCCTACATTTTCTTCAACAATGAGAAGTAAATTCCTTTCGAATTGTCTGTCCGTAGATTTTGTATTGTTTGCTCTATCGTCGGCAGTGGTTCTTTCTTGAAATGTGAATTCCTGTAATTCTTTTTGGCATTCGTCTTCGAAATCCTGTCCCATTTGTTGACTTATTTGGTCTATCACAATGTTCTTATCTCCCTTTTTGAGTTGTTCAATTTTAATTTTGTCTGTAATCAATCTAATTTCGTGATCTGATTTGCTACTCTGTTCAAATTCTGTTTTATTTAGAAAATCAGACATACGTTTTTCTAATTCAGTGTATTCCCGTTCAAGAATTGGTTTTCTTTCCAAACTCACTGCACTCATCAAGTCCCATTTTTCTTGTCTGGTTGGTTCACTTGTAGTTGAGTATTTGGCAACTACCGATGTAAAACGTCCATAAACAAACACACTTTTATGTAAACTACTCCCTAATCTGTAAACATTAGATAATAACGATGGAGTCATATTTAATAAATTGGAGAATGCAGGCTATATGTTAACTTTTTTGGATGCTATGAAGATCAGGTTTTTATACAAAAAATATTTCTGTTCTGATTTCTGAATATAACCTCACTACATCAGCTGTTAAGTAACTTCTAAGAAGTGATACCAACATGACTTTATATACCAACAAGATTTTATTCAGTTCAAAATCAACTTCGAAAGTACAATTAAATTCCGTTATTAATCTATTTAGATTATTAATTCTAGTTCTATGTCAAAAAAATAGCTTAACGATTCGGAAGCGCTGGATCTTCCAAAATCCTGAAAAGTGAGAATGAATAAGAAATAGGGTGGCAACCAATTTTCCCAGCTACAAAATTGTTCGTCCAATCAACAACATCGTTTTATCGGGACGGGGCAACTCACTATTTCGACAACTCGCTGTTTATCCAAAAACACCGAACTGTCGCTGGGGAGGTGACTCGCTGTTTAGACAACTGCGTGTTTTTTGAGAAATAGCGTAATTACGTTTTGGCTATTGCAGTTCGGCAGGCCAGGTCAGGCAACTGGCTGTTTCGTGCCACAGTCCGCCATCAATAAAACTCATCTGTCTAGGAGGGGCATGCAAACTTTGACGCTAGTCTGATACCTGATATACTTCGACGCAAGTCTATGCAGCTCGGTCAATATTGGATCGAGAATCATGAATTTGATTTCAAATTATTGTGGGGAACATTGTGATCTATAAAAACTTGGTGAATATTGGTTCGAGAATTATGAACTTGATTTCAAACTATAACATTGTGACCCATAATGACTCCAGCTTGGTCAATATTGGTTCAAGAATTATGAATATGATGAATTATTGTGATCTATAATTTGAGACAAAATTTTCAATGTTTTAACGCAAGTTTGGCATATATCTTATATTTTCAATTAATCATTGATAAGCCATGTATGCTAAGTAGGCTAGAAAGTCTAATAATAGGCTTTAATTATAGGCTTAGAAAATAATAGGCTTAAATTCTGCTAATTCTTGACATCAGATATATTTTTTCAAGAAGTAGGCCTATCTATCATTCCCAGTTTTGTACACGAACATGACCTCTTTTCACATCTCTTCCCTCAAGTTACTGTATGTCATTACAGTAATGAGTAATCTGTAATTGAGAGATCAATTAGACCATCAATATATGGTCCACTACATAGTTTGTATTATTAGGTACCTATATATTATACGGTAGGCCTATTAAATAGAAGATTTTGTATACTGTAGATGATGGAAACAAGTGTACTCAGTTTCTTCTCCTATCTGTTGGTCTACATACAGCACTTTGCGCCTGAGCAGTGTGTATGGTAGCAATCTGTTCCAGAATTTGTTGCAAATTGTTTCTGATAACTTACTTGCAACTCACATAATAAATGAGCATCATTTTCAAGTCAGTATTGTATTTTTTCACTTTTACCCAATTGGAAAAGGATAGCGAATTTAATTGGGAGAAGACAAAACATTCAGGCCAAGGATTGACAAAATTTAATATTTACACAACTCAAGATAGGCATACAATATTTATAAAAATATGTGCCTATAATTAATTAGGCCTACATTTATGTTGACTACCGGTAACTAGGCCTATAAAACTGTGAATTACTTATACAGTAGGCTACCTATCACGGATACTGGAATACGGTGTTGTAGTATCCGTGGTAGGTACCTATTAGCCCATACATAGTGCTATAAGAAGAATTCAATTCATAAACTATTCTGTGAAGTTACACTGAACTTGAGTTAACAAATACATGTTAAGACCATAATAACCAAATAGGAGTAACTTACATATTTTTTAAAATTTATACATTGTGCTATAACAAGAACTCAATTCATAAACTATATGAATAAAGTATTCATAAATAAATAAATTATTCAAAGATAAAGTATTTATAAAGCTCTGAATAAAGTATTCAAGTACAACTTAAACTATAAAAAGTGTGGCTTGAAACTATAGTTTTGAAGTATTTCTTCAGAAAATATTTTAACTTTATAGATAATGAAGGTTAACTTAGTTCTAGCCACACCTTTTTTTATTGTTTGAGTTGTACTTGAATACGGTACTTTATTTAGAGGTAATAATAATATTTCTAGTATATATTCACAGGTATGAGAGAAAGAATTCCTATTAACCAATAGTGTGATCAAAGAAGTCAATTCCTTCTTTTTAGTGCATTTTAAAAAGTTTTTATCATTTTCAAAATTATCTTTATCTATTTACTTTTCATATAAAGTTATGAATTTAAGAAATTTCAACAAAATCTGCTAGATGCAAGTACTGAACCACACAGAATCTTTGGGGGTTAACTGGTCGCTAAACCAATTAGAGCAGAAGTCTAAGATAAATAAATTGATCCCAAAAAATTATTTGAGAATTCTTAATTGAGAAGGTTCATTTATAAAGGTTGAATTGAATAAATCAATACCTAAACTAATAAAGAAAACACTTGAAAAATTGAAAAATTCCACCAATTCAAAAACTCATCAACAATAAAAAAATATCCTCATGTGTAAGGTCAAGTCAAGTCAAATCAAGTTTATTTCATCCATCTGATAAAAATACATGTAACATAAATTGTAATAACTTATTATAAATACATTACATCATAATCAATATCATTACTATACAGATTTCTCACATAATATTCACTGATTTCTACATTATTGAATTACTCTAATTATAATACAGTACTACAATATTCATTTAAATTATTACACATATATTTCCAGTGCAGATGGATGTAAGAGCTTACATAGGCAACATAGGCCTGTGCGTAAGCTTGGGTAATTATTTAAAAAGAAAAAAATATATTATAGGATGCTCAGTCATTACCTTTTTGTGTTAAATATTATACAAAAAGCTATGCTCTGCTCCACATGCAAGAAGAGGGGGATTCATACACAACCAAGAAATGGTAAGGAAGAACAGTCTTGAAATGCAAAATGCAGTAGTTGAGTACAACAGGGATTAGAATTTGCTACTCAATCAATATAGATAGAATAACTTGTCAAGCCTATACAGACAAGGTTATATACAGAAGCCTATACAGAAGAAGAACAGGTAAGGTACACCGCCAATCCTACCTATCAGCAAGCCTGCGTCTTCCTCAGTGATGTCAAACAACCATGTCTTCACATGTCTCTTGAAGGTAGATGCAGAATCAGAATTCAACAACTGACTTTGGTTAGAATACATACGGAAGTTTCTGAATAATACATGTGCAATATAGAAGCAATTCGTTGTGGAAAAAGTTAATGCCTGTTGAATTGTGTTGATGCCCACAGCTGATGCATATCTGGTGTTATGAGAATGGTCAGTTTGTGTGAATATTGTGTTGGGATTGTTATAGATGTGAACAAGTAGATCTTTAATAAAAATTTTTCTCAGTGACAATACTCTTGATTCATGGAATAATAAATCTGTAGGAAATCTTCTGTTCTTTTTTAATCCTGATTTAAGAATAGGAAAAGTAGAAATTTAGCCATTCAGTGTACAATAAGTGAAAAATCATTTTTTAAATTTATCATCTTCCAAATGTCCTCCATTGGAATCTATGCACTTTTGCAGCTGGGCCTGGAAGTTTTCCTTGATATTTTGCAGCATATTGAGTGGTATTCCTCCAATCTCATCTCAAATCCGTTGTTTTAGAGCTGGGATAGTTCTGGGTGGATTGCTTTGATAAACACTTGTTTTTAAGTAGCCCCATAGAAAATGGTCATAAGTTGATAAATCTGGAGAGCAAGAGGGCCAGAGATATCCCCGTTTTGAGTAATGACGCGGCTTGGAAACAAAACATTTACAGCATTCATGGCAATTATTGCAGTTTGGCTTGTTGTCCTATTTGTTCGTTCATTCAATGGAAAACGGGCGATTTCTGGTGTAAGAAAGTTATGAATCATTTCGATGTAACGCACAAAGTTAAAAGTGACAGCAAATTTACCCGTTTCTTTCAGGCCCAGCTGCAAAAGTGCATAGATTCCAATGGAGGACATTTGGAAGGTGTTATATTCAAAAAATTATTTTTGACTTATTGTAAACTAAATGGCTACATTTCTACTTTCTATTTATGATGAAAAAATTACAAAAATACAATTTCTTGAACAACCTGTTGCTTACTCAAATCGTCCCACTTCATTGGCAAACCCTGTATTTAGAAACTGTAGTACGTTTCTCACCTAGATCTAAAATATTGGTAGGGAGTTCTGAAACACTATTGTATGGCTATTCAGCTCCAAAAAATTAGCTGCTACAATTACCTTCAACTCTTCATTTTTTTCATTCAAATACATAATACCACAGCTATAACTTTGCAGTACCATAATGGATCTAGGTCATGAAACTCCATTGAAGATTAAAAATGTTTTTTTTTTAATTCTCTGGAGTAACATTTGAGCATATAGAGAGTTAGCAAGTGAAACAGAAAGATTTGAATAAGTCACCAACTCTTCAAGAAAAAAAATCAATTTCATCATTTATTAGTCATGAGTATGAAGAAAAAATGTACTTCTAAATGTATTCTATTGGACAATAATAGAAAATATTAATTTCTGATTATAAAATTTGCGAATCGTCCTTCATTGCAAGGCATAGAGCATGTTGTTGGACAGATTTGCGTGAACTTTGGAGTATTGTCTGTTGAACAAAAGAAATATTTTGAAGGGTTTGAAGGTTTTTGTACTCTCTTCTAGTTTTTTAGATATTTCTTCAGTTTTTTCAAAGTTGTTTAAACATACACGTCTGAAAATGAGGTGATGATGAAAATCTCTAAAAACATGAGAAATTGATTAAATTAGTAACTTCTTCAAATTTTTCCCTTTCATTGACTAACCCTACAAAGGATGGAAAAGTGACAGAGATAAAGAAGCGTATTCTCATCTGAGAATCTTACTTCCAATTAATCAAGATGAGGAATTATTAATTATCTTCTCCAGTATTAAATTGGAGACTCAGATATGGAAGTTTTACCCCTGTGAGTCTGTGACTTTGCAATCTTCAACCTACAATTGAGTTGTGAATTTATTTCATTCTAGGATAATAATAATAATTTATTCTTATTTTATTATATAAATTATTTTTTTCATCTAATTCATTTTATTTTTTAATGTATTGAAAACAAAAATTTTGTCGACTTCTAGGTGGGGGGGGGAGTCATCTGCCCCCCGCTGCCCCTGCCTGCGTACGCCCATGGTGTGGACATTGTCAGTGTCACTTTTGATTGGTCAGCTCGGTCAATTCCACCATAGTTTTGCCAACTCTCATAAATCCGCGTATTGACAGTGCAAGGGATGTGCCGCAAATGTCTCGCGGTGTTTTGATACTTGTGTGACTGGAACGCAGTCGATCAGCTGTGGCCAATCATATCTCTTGCTATTGAATTTGAAGGATGAAATAAGGATTCTTAATTCTTTAATTTATAAAAAATCCAGAATTTCTCGATTTTTTTAATAAATCAGTGGTTTGACAATATTTTGTCTTTTCATTTAACATGGATAACTACCACAATATCAACTTCACTACTACTCAAAAAGTAGAGCATTCTACAATTTTTTAAATTAGAGAGGGGTAATAGCATAGAGTAACTAGCACAATAGGCCTATTCTTAATTCTTATTGTCTTTGATAGAATAATGAAAAATAAACACGTAGAACCAACCCCTACCAAGTAATGACTTTTACATTATTTCTTATTATGAGTATACGTATATGTTCTTAGACATTATTTTCTATGAGATAAAAAAATAAATTTACCAGGAAAGTCTCTTAAGTAATTCGTTTATAATAAGATTAAAAATCAATCATAATCACAATTGAGATTACAATCAAAAACTATTCAATCAAATAACCGTTTTCTCACTAAACCATCATCTTAAACTCATCAAATTAATAATAAATGACTACAACAAGTCCAGTAGGATTGTTGTAAATATTAGCGTGGCTTTAACATTGGTGTATTAGGTATTAAGTATATCAAGCCTCATGTTTTGAAATTTGTTCCTCTATAACAACATATATAGGCTATGATATGGTGATTTTAATCTTGAATATTATGTCATCATAGAGATAAATTCATAAAAAAAAGGCTTGATACATAATTGGCTACAATACCTCAATTGGAAGCCAGCTAACATCAAGTTATACTTTATACTTCAAAAAATAAATCCAACTGGCTTCTTGTGATGAGCATTTGCCATAATAATGGATAATACAGTACCGTACATGAATAGATAGATGTAAATAGGGATGTTGGAAAGTGGTGAGAGTAGAGGGGTAGGGGATGGTAGTTGACTACCAGACTCAATTAATATTGCAAAATCTAATGTATAAATGTATAACAAAAGTCATTTTCAAAACATAATAGCCGAAAACGTCGATATATTGCTTCAGATAGGCTTGAAAAGGTGATACCATAGAATAGACAGTTTTTTTTAATGTCATAGAATTTTTATTTTGCAACTGTTCCCCCACCCTAGAGGTAAATTGAAAAATAAAAGGTGGAACTTGTTCAGAATGGATTGTACTTTCACTTCATATGTAAATTTTCTATGTATCTCATCTGGTTTCAAGTTGTAGCAAGTTGAAGTGAGCAATTATGACTTTTTCCATAAAAGCTCAAAAACTACCACTTTTTTGACGGTTCATAGCTTGGCAGTCATTGATACAAACTTCGAATGTGACCACTCATTTTGTAGCTAAATTTGTTTTCTTCAATTTGTACTGTAACACATTTTTTGATAAACTGACTAGTTTTCACGAAAAAAAGAAAAACTCAAAAAGTCACAAAATTTAAGGTTTTTTTGGAATTTTGGGAGTGAAGCCGTCCCCTGAGGAGTATGCAAATATTATATTCGAATTCAGCGTCCTAAAATACATATGAAACCGTCGAGAAAAAAACTTTCGCACCGCTTTCCCAAAACACCCGTCTGGACGTACCATTTGACTGGGCTACTCACTCGATTATGTCCCACTCACTTTCTTGACCCACTTAATAATTAGCGGGTTTTTCGTCGGTAATCTTTGACACGGTCTAGTATTGAGTGGGCGGCTAGCGGGGAAAATAGCGAGTTGCCGACAGGCAGCACGATCACACAAAAACAGCGAGTTACCCGTCACAGAAAAATAGCGAGTCACCTCCCTGGCGACAGTTCGGTGTTTTGGCTGAAACAGCGAGTTGTCGAAATAGTGAATTTACCCAACCCGTTTTATCCTACACAACAAGCTCTGATAAATGAATAATGTACTGTCAGTATTGGTAATAGTAAAATTCGTCATTGAACAAGATACTTATTTTAAAAATGTTTTGTAGATAGATGTATAACTTAATTTTGCATGCTAGCCCATAGAACATAACAATTTTTTTGAAATTTAGTTCTTCCTCTGTAGCCTTCGTCAAATCAATCAAGATTGTCACCCACGTTTAAAAAAGAAGAACAATTATTAAACGCTACAGTAATCCCAAGTGCTCTGATACTCATTGTTACTTGTTCATTATGATCCAAACGATCGTCCTAGTATAAAAATTATTTTATTTAGTTATTAAGCATTTTAAATTTCTTTTGTATTGTGGCTTTGTTCAAATATAACTCATTTACAAAATGATATCTCTGAAGATTCTTTGTTTTTATGCCGCGTTTAGAATAAACGTGGCATTAGAATAAGCTCCAGGAGGACCGGTGACATTATGCAAATAACTCTGTTTTATAATTTACTAGGACTAGACTAGATGTTAGCGTTATATATTTATGTTACATAATTAGATAATTGATGTAGATAAATTATGTTCATTATATTTTTTCCTATAAGTTACTTATCAAAATTTTCCCTGTTTCCAGTAGCCTACTAATAAATTATACAGATTTTGTAACATTTCACGCTGAGTCTCATAGTTTCTGAGATATTTTGATGCCCTCTCCCAACTACAACGCTAAAAATTGTCTTCATTTTTAGCAAACTGTTGTATAGGGTTTGTGTAAAAAATTTCTGCGTTGAAGTAAAACTTTTAATCTGGATGTTGAGGTTTGAGTCTAATTGCTAATGTAGCTGTAGCCAAAAAGTTGGGCCGTTTCCTCGCTGATGTAGCCTACTAACAGCTGATACTACATAAAGCATCTATTTTCTCTTTTGATTTTAAAAAACATCATCTAGGCAAATGTAAATGCCAACAATTGATAACATCAGCTGCTGGAGGGTACAAGGAGCAGACAAAAGCGCGTAACTTTTTGGCGACAGCTCCACCTGTCACATGCTTAAAATAAGGTAAACTAAGTTACTCGTGAAGCTAGGAATTTTAGAGCTTCAAAGTCATAAAAATTAAACATTGAAGTGTTCAATTTGAGTTCAAATTTATATTACAATTCAGTCCATAATTATGTTGAAAAACTCAATTTTTCAACAATTGAGCGTTAAAATATAAAAATATGATAGTATTTTTAACTAATAGCTGTTGTAGAGGATTAGATTATGAAAAAAATGTGAATGGCCGTTATCAGGTAAAACTTACCCAAATCTCATGAATTGCTATTAAAAATGTCAAAATCTTGACTTAACATTGATTTTTCATATGTGCTATGTTCTGTCTATTTTGTCTTATTTGGATTTCTGATATTTGGGTAAGTTTCTCAGGATCACGTCTATTTAACTTTTTTTTCAAAATCCGATCCTCTACAACTTCTATTGATTGAAAATGAAACTGTATGATTTATTCTCCAGTTATAACCGTTAATTGTTGAAAAATAGTGTTTTTTAGCATAATTCCCGAGTCGTAGCTTAGTCAGAGCACCGAGGATGAACACCATTGTTCGAGACCATTGACTCAAAAACGTAAGTGTATGGCAAGCAGAAGTATATTTCGTATTATATGAATAACAGCTCAAGTTCTGACTGTTTGAGACACATATACTTCTAACTGGTTTCATTGAATTTCTCAGTTATCTTACTTAGGAAATTATTATGTTGGTACCTGCACAAAGCCTTTAAAAAATTATGAAATTAAAGATTCTTCGAAAAATGTAAATTTTTGCCATTGTTATCTCGATAACAAAACATTTCATACCCTTTTTCACTTTTTTCACTAATTAGTGTAAGGAATCAGCCCGAGAAGAATTAATTGCTCATTCCTTCTAAAACACTACATATTTTTCAATCATGCTATCGACTTTAATGTACAGGTACAATTTAAATGCTGTTATTTTAAAGTAGGCTACATGCCGTTTCAGGAAATATGAGCTTTAAAACTTGAATGATTAATAAAATTTGTTTTTTTTCAGGATCAATTCCAATGCTTTCAAGTCAAGATGTTTTATCTTCGGTAATGAATGTTCTAGAAATAAAGAACTCAAGAATCCTTTTTGGAAATGTATATATTAAAATTCTTCGGAGGTATATTCTTCCAATACCACTCTACTGGGGAGAAATATCGTCAAAAAGCTGGATTGGTAAGTTCAACAAATGATATGGTGCAATGATTTCTATGTAGTCCCTTGGTGGTGATTGACTGTTTTTTTCATTCCTTGATATTTTAATTGTAATGAAATGAATTATTTAGTTTATGTATTTTCTCAATAATTGAGAGAATATTCCTTATAATTTTTATACTCTTCTGAATTCTTATGAATGTTGTGGAAATTTTCCATATTGAAATGAATAAGTAAAAAACTAATCCTGACATTTGCTTTTTTATTATTTATTTATTTTTTAATTATTATAAAATATAATTATATATAATTATAGTAATAATTCACTTCCAATTTTACAGAGCTCTTCGATCAGTTATTTGATATGATAAGTTCGAAAACGCCACCTCCTGGTTGTACGAAGGAAGAAATTATTGGTCTGCTAGCTTTAATTATTCAGAATGGATCAAGACACTCGCACCTTTCTCTCGTAGTCAAAAATAAGTAAGCATTTATTCTAGCATTATGTTATTACTCAATTTCACCATGTTTTTTATTCACATGAATCCATTAATTTTTCCAGAAAATATTGTTTGTTAGCGATTCAATGTTTATTTCTTTACAAGATTTATAGATCTCTATTATTGCCATTTAATATCATATGTAGGTCATTTTTATTAACCCTAGATAGGATGCATATTAAAGAAAAGTGTATGTGAGACAATAATTTTGTTAGGTAATTGAAATTAAGTACACTTTTTAACGTATGAAACTTGAGAATTGAGTCATTTTTGTTATACATTTGAACCAGCTTACAAAATTCCTCTGCAAAAAACTTACCGCCAATAAATAGACCTAAGATATGACGTTGTATTGGTTTGAAAGGGCCACCCCCAAGCTATGCATTCCGATTGGTGGAAATATTATTGCCACTCATTGTAAACCTTTAGGTCAGGACAGTCTGGTGGATGGTTGCAAACTTTCAGTTGTTGAACATATTGAGTTCACTACCACTGTCGGGATGCGTGCTCTTTCTCTTGCGTGTGATCTTGGCTTCGTCTATTATGCTCTTCAGAACGGTCATTTTTAAATCATACACTGTTAGTAAAATAGAGGATTTTCAAATGGTATTTCAATATTTGAGCTGAAATGGAACATTAATCTCAATAAAAACTTTAAATTAAATAGTGAACACTGATGAATATTAAAAAATAAACTCGCAGGCAATTTTTAAAGTGTGATGGGCTCTCAAAAAAGGTACCATACAATTGAGTAATTTTTGTTATATGAGCATTTCATACTCTCAACTCTTCCATTTAACTAATTATTTTATATTTCCCAATTTTAATTCAAATCCCTTAGTGAATTTCTCAGTGAAATTAGTACCTAGATAAATAAGAAACATTATTCTATTGTTCTCCACATAAGTTTTTTGTTTCAAGGTTCTCCAGAGTAGTTTCTCTAGTGAGGAGTCATGATGAAGATAATTTTAAATTTCATGAAACTTCATTGCGCCTGGCCCTTGCTGTGTGCAAAACGGTAAGTAGATTGAAAGTAGATCAATAACTTTCAACAACAAGAGTAGTGTTGTATTTCTTGGAAATTGAGGTGTCGTTACTTTTAACCTTTGGGAGGTATAGCTGGGCTGGGTCCAAATAAACTGGCGGCTTGCGAATGGCTTTTAGTAATAAGTTATTACTCAGCTCCTTCAGGACTGTCGGCGAGCGGTCTGTTAGAGCATATTAAGTCAGAACTAACCTCAGAAAACCGTTTAGTTCTTGCAGACAGCTTTCAGACTTTCCCGATAGATCTGAGCATTTATAACAGTAATTAGACAACCACCAGACTTTTTGCCAAAAATTGAGATGGTCTTGTCTGTTTGTTGTACATTTCAATAATCACTGTCTAGTTCCTGTCCAGTATTTTCCTACACGAGGTTAGTAGTGGCGGCCAGTCAAATAGCTGCAGCCAATCACAGCTCTTGTTGTTTAACTCAATAACAATACAAAGGCTGTGATTAGTTGCTGCTATTTGACTGGCCGCAACTACTAACTCCGTGTAAAGGAAGCTTGACTTTGTTCTCTAGTCAGTGGTACAGTACAATTTTGCAGACTATCTGCAGATAACATCAGCTCTTTGAACGCACAAGGAAAATACTCAATTTTTGGCACAAGCTATTAGTATGATCATTTCATTGGTACTATAGTTCCACAAATTTCGTCTCAAATCGAGACCAGTTCACTCAATCTTAATTGGTCTGTCTTCTTAGATAAGAACATATTCCATAAGTAACAGATTATGCTCGAGCTCTGATTACTGAATATCATATAATTATGTTCAATTATCATGTTTCAAAATAACAAACTCAACAGTGTTTAATTATTCACACTTTTTCACTTTACAGCTTGGCTATGATAGTCGAAAAGCGATTTGCAGGTTTGGGGAAAATAATCTAGACTACTTCCTCAACATGTATGAGAATAGGCCCAATGACCAATCTGACAAGAAGGTGAGCTCAACCCAACTTTATCATTTCTTCTTTATGATTCTAATACTTTCATTATAAAACAGTCCTGAAATAATTATTATAAGGTACGGAAAGGCCTAAAATGTTTTTAAAGAGACTAATGGCTCAACCACATGTCCACATGAGGTCAACATTCAAATTCTTGAACAAATTTTTATTTATATTAGGCCTATAATTATTATTCTGCTTATCAATCCATTTTTTACTCAATTGCAGAGTTTTCTTTTTGAACTTCTTGATTTGCAAGTGAAAACACATCATCCAAAAGGAGCACAACAAACCGACATTTCATCGTTTGCCTGTGATTGGCTGGTGTGGAAGCAACGGCTCAGTGCTATACATTGCTTAGTTGAGAAAGAACTTCAAAATATGAAATGGAGTCGTCTGCACAATAACGGCTATCAGGTTGAGAAAAACTTCATTTCTCTGGCTGTTGATGTTTTCAAGCAGGTAAATTCATCATAAATAGCAGGTATTCATTTCATCATAATATTTATCAAGTATTTGAATACTTATATTCTATCATCTTTTAATAACAAGTGTTTTGAAACCTGTACTGGGTGTTCCGAAAAGAACTGATTCGAGTACCACCTAGTATGACTTCAAGCTATAACAATCACAAAATGTCGTGGGCAAAATGCCGAATTCTTCTTAGTTTTCCTGTTTTCCGCCATTTGGTTTTTTTGTGATTTTCCATTGTATCTCGATTATGGATGGACACAACCCTGTGAAATTTGGCAGTCTCAAGTATAAACTCATCAAAATAGTAATCAATATCTGATATTTTCAAAATGGCAGCCGACTGAACCTATTTTTGAATTTACAGTTGAAAATACATTTTTTGTCTTCTTTAAAACTAGATTTTAGGTAAGTTTTAAATTGAATTTGAAATATTTATGGTTAACTTTTATTAATGAGAATGACGAAGAAGAAATGTATGTTTTCAGGTGTATGGAGAAGGAGGTCTACTAGTTGATCAAGACACGTTGAACATAACGCTAGCCACCACATCTGTCAATGAAACATTCGAACAAAATCCGAAACGGCGCCGTATCCAAACCAGCATTTCGGCCCTACTTACAGAATTGGCTTCATATAAGAAGCCTGTTGAAATGTGGCCATGGTATGATATCACTACCTGTAAATTCAATTATGGCGATTCTAGAATTAATGATGCGAGAGATATACATAATTTCATCAATCATACTTTCTTCATACGTGTCATTCAATATATCAATTAAATAGTTGAGTTATCTTTTAGAATAAAACTATATTATCTGATCTTTTATATAGTTCGATCCATATTCTTGTAAGATCTCCCAAGTTCTAAGCTGAATCTCGAATCTGTTGTAAGCCTTGACTTTGAAATGGTGAAATTTCTGTACCGTACCTACTAAGTTTTGAATAAGTTTTTTTTTTTAAATATTGTGTCCATTATTCTGAGCTCTTTTGAAATAAGAAATTAAATATGTATTAATAATTTAAAATTATGATAAAATTTCTTCTCTAAATAATTAAAGGTGTTTCTCTTTTCTGTTCCAGGTTAACAATTTTGACTGAATTCACTTTGAAGTATCCTGAAGTAGTATTGAAAAAAATTGATACGTTATCAGTGCTTGAATTTCTATCCAAGCAGATGAGTACACAGAAAGATACCTTCATTCTTGGCCTCTTATCCAGGTAAGCCAGCTGTCAAACTGCGGCCGCACTGCTGGATGGTTAAATTGTGGGATGTGGGTGGATGATAGACGATTATGACCATGTATTTTGAACATTTTTCTCATCACAATGGGCATTCAATGTTCTGTAAATACTTCATTAACCCACTTATTCATCCAGAATTGTTTTTGAGATAATTTTGCATTAAATAGCTGTTGATTTGGAAGAAAAACTATAAATTGTGGAACTATTGTTTCTTGAGTAAGAAATTTTCTGAAGATGTGAAAAATGAACTTATACATTTTTGAAATATTCTTGTTATCCTTCCATTGATATTTCAGTTTATGTAAATCTTATGGACATATTATAAACTAGCCGGCAGGCTCGCTTCGCTCGCCTTCTCCGCCTAGCCAGGGGGCTCCGCCCCCTGGACCCCCGCCAGTATCGGCAGCGTAAGTGAGTCAAACAGGCTCGCTTCGCTCGCCAGCAAAACCTTTGCCAGTGTCAGCTGAGACAAACAGGTTCGCTTCGCTCGCCTGCAAACTCCGTTTAGAGGGGATTCGAAATTTGTTGAACACAGCATTTCTTGACCTAATCTGGACCTGTTTTCCAAATTTTAACATTTTCTGCCAATTTGTTCTCGGAAAATCTAAGAAAAACTGTGAAAATTCCGAAAAATAGTAAACGCCAATATCGAGCGTAGCCTTGGGAAGTATAACGGACATAGTTTGAAACTTGATTCTAAATCTTCTAAATTACTCCATCTATAATCTCGCTGAACCATTGAATTTACACTAAGGATTGGTCGTATCAAGAAGGAAGATATGCAACCCGCAATACATCTACAATTTTGAAAACCTGATTACTGGCGTAATCTTGAATGGATTTAAAAAATATTCTAACACAACACTTCTAGACATTATCTGAACCTGCCCACCGAATATCAACATTTTCTACTGATTGGTTCTCGAAAAAAATAAGAAAACGCCGAAAAACTATAGAAATACTCAAATATTTAGCGTATTCCTGAAAAGTTTTCAAAATCCGTTCTTAGCGCGCGTCTAAACGTCCAACTGAACATGCCTGCCAAATTTGAACGCATTCGGTTCAGTGGATTTTTAGTTCTGGTGATGAATGAATGAATGAATCAGTGCCATTTCGCTTTTAATTATAAAGATGAGAATTTCGACAGTGAAATCGCATTTTGTTCAATTTCTATTGTCAAACTTGTTCGTGATCTCTATAACTGAATTTTTTCGAAGTGAGTGCGTGATTAGTTTGTATTTTCTTGTTTTCTGATCATAAGTCTTCAATAAAGATTTTTTATTTATTTTAAAGTTTTATTTAAACATTTTGTAACAAATGTGCATTATTTTCAGGTTATCTAGTGCCATGATGAAATTGGAAAACTTGGATGAACTACTTAAAAATCAGAATTGCAAGAGGTCGCTGTTTTGGAGGGAAATTATGCAAGTGTCACTGAGGTATTAATGCATTTTTTAATGATTCAAAACTCCCATATCCTGTGTTGCTTTGTTTTGCTTTATAAATATTTATTGCTTGCAAGCTACAAGTTTCTAGATTAAGCAATAGTATATTATTACACCACTATAGTCGGCGCAATCTAAGTTGACTTAGGGCTCTATAAAAAGGGGGTAAACGCACCATCCGCCATTCTGTGGTTAACTTTTAGCGCCAGGTTTGAAATCATATAAATATTATTTATGATAGAGTCTATCAACAGATGTTCATCAAGTTGAGCAAATTAATTAAGTTATTGTTTTGAAATCGTAGAGGTTAATTTGTCATATAAAATGGTTTATATTGCTTAGTACCAAATTTCAAAAAATATAACTATTTTTATAATGAAACAAATATTAAAAAAATACAACTTACCAGATGCAGGAAGATGAATCCAGTTAAAAATTTGACTTGAGAATTGCCAGACTGGTAACCAAATTCAAATTCAATGCTCTGTGAAGTTATTAGTATTTTTTCTAACATAAATTTCATGATTAATCATATGTTTGACTGTCGAGTTCAATGAATTCAAATGTGGCGCTATTAGTTGACCTACTATTATAGAGCCCTAGCTTCCACAACTCCAATCTTTAACATACAATGATTCATGCATATACCGCTCTCCTTACTTTGAAACTCTTGAGAGGCCAAATTACAATTTTCCGACTATTTTCGATAATTTTAATTGTTTTTGAACAACTTTCTCGCTTTCACCACCCACTTATCTTCTCAAACAAAAAAGTTTCTAGATCATTGAAAATTTTATTGTTTCTGATGGAGTTGACTCGACATTGACAAAAATATTCATTAATTGAAACATAATTATTGTTCATATATAGAAAATTCAAAAACTATTAGAAAGCGCGAATTCTCCTTGTCATTTTGATATAAAAAACTTTATTTTTACTACAACCCTTGATTGTGAGAGAAGTGGTTTACAAAAGAAAGTAATATTTTTGCAATTTTTCACTTTTATAAAAATAATCAAATTTCCTTCGAATCCTTCTACTCAGGAGCTTTTTTAATATTACTGGCATATCAAGGATGAAATTCTACGTCTAGATATGGGGTCCAATCACAAATTTGAAGAAGTTCCAATTCCACACAATCTGGCAACACAGCTATTTTCCGGCTAAAGACCAAAATAGACATCTTAGATTGCGCGGAATAGTTTTGAAATATAGTATATTACATAATGAGAGTGGGAAAGGTGTTTTTATAAACGAATAATTATTATATGTTCACAAACGAGCCATTAGGCGAGTTTGGGAAATAATTATGAGTTTGTAAACCTTCCCACTCGAATTATGTACATTTCTTTTCATCACTTAAGTCTGAGAAGGATTTATGAAAACCTCAAACAACTGAAAACATTAACTGAAGCCAACATAACCTCAACACAAGAGCTAACAGAAAAATGTCATGGCGGGTCATTCTACTTGTTAATTCGTACATCAGAATTAAAAAAAAAACAGCTGGACTAGATTTTCAGTGCTGCAATTATCATCGTGATGATGATTAGTGCTGTAATAATCATCAAAATGATTATTCCCGCATTCAGAACAGCTGATCTTTGATTCTTCTGTAAACAGCAATTTTCCAAACGCAAATCTAGCTTGGAAAGTTGTGTATTACATATTATGAGTATGGCAAAATAGTATATTTGAAATTGCTTTTTACAGGAGTATCAAAGATCAGCTGTTCTAAATGCAGGAATAATCATTTTTGATGATTATTACAGCACTAGTCATCATAACAATGATAATTACAGCACTGAAAATCTAGCCCAGCTGTTTTTCCCAAACTCCAATGTATGAATAAACAAGTTGAACAAGCCGCCATGACAGTTCAGTGTGTGCATTTGTGCTAAAGTGTTGTGTTGAGGTTATGTTGACTTCAGTTAATGTTTTCAGTTGTTTGAGGTTTTAATAAATCCTTCTTCGTCTAGTATCACAAAAAAATGTACATAATTTGTGTGAAAAAGTTTACAAACTCATAATTATTTTCCAAACTTGCGTACCGCTTGTTTGAAGAACATAATTATTCGTTTTTGTTAGGTCATTGTTCGTTCTGTGTTAATTATTTGTTTATGTAATTAGGCGTTTTTACATACAAATAATTATGATCTCCAAACAAGCCGTTAGGCAGGTTTGGAAAATAATTATGAGTTTGTAAACCTTCCCACACAAATTACGTACATTTTATTTTGTCATACTAGTCTGAGAAGGATTTATTAAAACCTCAAACAACTCAATACATTAACTGAAGCCAACATAACCTCAACACCCTTGATTGTGAGAGAAGTGGTTTACAAAAGAAAGTAATATTTTTGCAATTTTTCACTTTTATAAAAATAATCAAATTTCCTTCAAATCCTTCTACTCAGGAGCTTTTTTAATATTACTGGCATATCAAGGATGAAATTCTACGTCTAGATATGGGGTCCAATCACAAATTTGAAGAAGTTCCAATTCCACACAATCTGGCAACACAGCTATTTTCCGGCTAAAGACCAAAATAGACATCTTAGATTGCGCGGAATAGTTTTGAAATATAGTATATTACATAATGAGAGTGGGAAAGGTGTTTTTATAAACGAATAATTATTATATGTTCACAAACAAGCCGTTAGGCAGGTTTGGAAAATAATTATGAGTTTGTAAACCTTCCCACACAAATTACGTACATTTTATTTTGTCATACTAGTCTGAGAAGGATTTATTAAAACCTCAAACAACTCAATACATTAACTGAAGCCAACATAACCTCAACACTTCAGCCAGCACAAAGCACACAGTAAAACTGTCATGGTGGCTCATTCCACTTGTTAATTCATATGTCAGAATTTGGAAAAAACTAGCTGGACTAGATTTTCAGTGCTCTAATTATCATTGTGATAATGATTAGTGCTGTAATACTCATCAAAAAGATAAATACCGCATTCAGAACAGCTGATCTTTGATTCTCCTGTAAACAGCAATTTTCCAAATGCATATCTAGCTTGGAAAGTTGTGTATTACATACAAGTATTGCAAAATAGTTATTTGTGTATGAGTACGTAAAGTGTGATATTGCTGCATCAAGAGAAACACTTACGCACAAGCTGCAGGCGAGTGCGGAATAGTTTCTTGAGTGCAGCAAGAAACTTTGTGCCCGTATTACACATTAAATTTTTCCTACAGCTACCATATTCAATGTTAAAGGTAGAAATTGAAACAAAAATTGTCATATCTCAGTTATTTATCATCGAATCCTGACAAATCAGGCACCATTTTATTCAGAATTCCAAGCTCTAAATTTTTGTAACAATACAGAAGTTTATAAAACCATTACTTTTAACATGAAATTCGAAATTGATATTTCAGTCGGCCACCATTTTGAAAATTTTAAATTTAAAATTTTAAATTTTAAATTTTAAATTTTAAATTTTAAATTTTAAATTTTAAATTTTAAATTTTAAATTTTAAATTTTAAATTTTATTAATTTAAATTTTAAATTTTAAATTTTAAATTTTAAATTTTAAATTTTAAATTTTAAATTTTAAATTTTAAATTTTAAATTTTAAATTTTAAATTTTAAATTTTAAATTTTAAATTTTAAATTTTAAATTTTAAATTTTAAATTTTAAATTTTTAAATTAAATTTTAAATTTTAAATTTTAAATTTTAAATTTTAATTAATTTAAATTTTAAATTTTAAATTTTAAATTTTAAATTTTAAATTTTAAATTTTAAATTTTAAATTTTAAATTTTAAATTTTAAATTTTAAATTTTAAATTTTAAATTTTAAATTTTAAATTTTAAATTTTAAATTTTAAATTTTAAATTTTAAATTTTAAATTTTAAATTTTAAATTTTAAATTTTAAATTTTAAATTTTAAATTTTAAATTTTAAATTTAAAATTTAAATTTAAATTTAAAAATTTTAAATATATTTTAAAAATATTAAAAGATGATAGAATATAAGTATTCAAATACTTGATAAATATTATGATGAAATGAATACCTGCTATTTATGATGAATTTACCTGCTTGAAAACATCAACAGCCAGAGAAATGAAGTTTTTCTCAACCTGATAGCCGTTATTGTGCAGACGACTCCATTTCATATTTTGAAGTTCTTTCTCAACTAAGCAATGTATAGCACTGAGCCGTTGCTTCCACACCAGCCAATCACAGGCAAACGATGAAATGTCGGTTTGTTGTGCTCCTTTTGGATGATGTGTTTTCACTTGCAAATCAAGAAGTTCAAAAAGAAAACTCTGCAATTGAGTAAAAAATGGATTGATAAGCAGAATAATAATTATAGGCCTAATATAAATAAAAATTTGTTCAAGAATTTGAATGTTGACCTCATGTGGACATGTGGTTGAGCCATTAGTCTCTTTAAAAACATTTTAGGCCTTTCCGTACCTTATAATAATTATTTCAGGACTGTTTTTAAATTTTAAATTTTAAATTTTAAATTTTAAATTTTAAATTTTAAATTTTAAATTTTAAATTTTAATTTTAATTTTAATTTTTTTTATTTAAATTTTAAAAAAATTTTAATTTTTAATTTTTATTTTTTTTATTTAAATTTTAAAAAAATTTTAATTTTTAATTTTTAATCTGAAATTCAAAATTTTTAATTTGTCTATTTTATTTTTTTTTCATATCAAAGAATCTCAAAAGGTCGTTTATCTCTTTTATTTCTATGTAAAATAATATTTGAAGTTTTTCTGAGTTGAAAACAATCGGCAAAAAAAAGTGTTCTGCTCATGATTTGAACCTCCCCTGATTGGTAAGCAGTGAAATACTAGTCCACGTCGCTAACCACTCGGCCATCGCGGTTCGTTAGGGCTTATTTTAGGTTAGCTTTTGCCAGTGATGCCAACATGATTTCAAGAGCATAATAGACTTTACTAGCCTGAAATTATTCACAAAACTGATGTTAAGTTGCAAGTCTCGAGTGCAGAAAAACTTTTTGCCGCACTAGAGCGGAAAAGTAGATTTTGGGTATTGTAATCAATGCAGGAACAGCAACTTTCTAACGTAGCAGTAGGAAAAGTAAATCTCCTGCTCATGCACTGTTGCTTAGTGAGCGTAAAGTAATTCAAGATGGTTAGCAAGCGTAAAGTAGATTCTCCTTGGAAATGAGCAATTTTACAAGGAGAATTTAGTATGTAAAATATTGTTTTACGCGCAGTTGTAGAAAAAAGAGCCTTATATGATCTCTTGAGCTAAGCAAGCCAGATGTGTTCAACAGCTGAACAGCTCAGTTCACAGAAACACATTAATTATGAGATCGAAACCAATTCCAATAAATCATAACCATCTATCATTTCTCAGACCTTAATGTACAAAACAAGATGGCGGCAATATGGGCCTAGCCAAGCGTAATAGCAATAGTTCAACTTGCTATTCTTTAGAAGTAATAAGACGGAAATAGCATTTTTTTATTGTTAAACATTATGATATTACAATATAATGAATATCCAATACAAAATTAAAAATCACTACAATATGATGAATTTCAAACTAGAATCTGACTTATTATTCTATGTGAAAAATAGAAATTCAAGACACTCAAATTCCAATCAGTTTTCCCTAACAAGTTGTCACTTCACTTGCTGCTCATTTTATTTATCTTCTGTCTTTGAAACTTTCCCCTAATATTTCCAGTTGGTTTTTTGATTTGATTTTTTCCTCCGGTTGGCAAGCTTGAGAAATCTTATTGTCTTCTTTACACTCCAGTATCCATCCAAAAAATGAAATTTTCACTCCTCAAGACGTGTTTTAGAGTGTTCTTTAAGCTTTTGAGTTGTGTATTTTTACCATTACTTCACATATCTTGGATAAAAAACTGAAATTATTTACTCTACCTCACCCTCTCAGAGGTATTGGTACGGCCTAGGCCTACCGGTTTGTACAGTCATAAATTAGTCCCTGTTTGTAACCTTATCATTTGATATTTTGGAGCTAACTGTTACACAAGGCAGATCACTGAGGTCACTTTTACTTTGTCTTTAACTTTTATAAAAAGCACATTGTTTGAAAACTGAACTTTAAAACTTAGGGCTATTTAAAATAATTGAAAAATACATGAAAATCAAATATCCTTTTAAAAACTTCAAAATTATTAAAACACAGACATGTTTCAGGACATTAGCCCATCATCAATGTGGATAAAATAATTATCAAAGTTCAAATTAAAGTAATAATTAAAGTTTTTAAAAGGGTATTTGATTTTCATTTATTTTTCAAAGAACATTGTCTATTTCAACTCTATAAATAGAAACAAATGCGAATTCCTTATGGCAATGCTATTTGAAAATCAGAAATAGTGACATTGTTGCACTAATTTATGGAATTATCCTTATCTCTTTGTGAACACATTTTCAACAGAACACGCACAGATTGGGGGTCCTTCCTTTCTTTGGTTTGTCGGATGGTTGGGAAAAAATAAGGAAAATGCATCACTTCTTAATTTTGGTTTTTCTCTTGTCACTCCAATTAGTTCATCGTCTATGACAAGAAAAACGTCTTCCTCAATAATAAAATGGTCTTCAAAATTATTAATACAAACTATCGAACTGTCTTTAACTTCAAAATTTCGATGAAAACCTTTCTAACTAATATGTCCATTGAGAGTTTGTTATCAGGTAACGTGAAAATAGAAATTGATTTTAATTATCATAGTTGTATATTCACAATCACGAACACAACACTGACTACCCATTTATAATTCACTATTACATTTTCAAGAAATTATGCCACATTATTTTTACATAAAACAAGACGAACCGCGAGTGTAATCCATTGTCAACTTCGTAAACATTCAGTAGGCCTAGGGCTCTATAAAAAGAGCCCTTTTTATAGAGCCCTAAGTAGGCCTCCCTATGAATGTATCAAAAATTATTTTTATAATAAAACATATGATTTTTTTTGTCAACCAAAACGTAATGAAATCATGAATTTGGAATAGGGCGATTACTTCCGCCATTTTTCATACAATCGATAGTTACATTAAGGTCTGAGAAATGATAGATGGTTATGGATAAATAAACATATTGTGGAAAAATTCGCAGAAAATTCAATCTATTCAAAGAACTGAATATGTATAGTAGACAGAATAGTCGAAAATACATAAGTGTAGTAGACAATAGGACTCCTGTCTGTAGAGTGTAATAAATTGTTCGGGTCAACTTTTGGTTGCATCCCTGATAATTCAAATTCAAATTCAAATTTCATCTATTGTTGTAACATTACAAAAATGCAAAACAAAGTCAAAACAGTAATTAAAATAAATATCCTGATTTTCTCAAGCATTCGAGGACTAACATATTCTGTATTTTAAAATCATTTTACTCATGAATAATACTTTTTATTTTTTCAGATCATTCGAGTTGAATAGGAATGATGAAAATATTAATAACCTAGTCAAGGCATTTGTAAAATTAGATATTGATGTAGCTGCACGATTAGTAAATTTGTATAATATGAGAACAATGCGACTGACTAAACTTACTGTGAATATGCTAGTTGACGTGTGCCGATGCATTGGTATGCATGACATTCTAGGGGAAGAGGTGAGCTATTTCATTTACTCCTTCAAACATTAATAGCACAAATTGATACTATCAAAACTTGATGAGAAGAATCTCATGGAATCGGGAATAAATTCTTCTCATGGAGATACTTGTAGCAGGAAGGTTTCTTTTTATAGAAGTTTTTTGTCAGCTTTTAGAAGTTTCTTATCATAAGATAACCTCTATAGAACGTGGTATATAGAATAAATTTCGTTAGAATAATATTCGCAATATTAAGCATTCTTACTGAAGTTGAATCTGCTATTTGTTTCATGCAGAGAGACTATTAAATTATTACCTTATACTCTTTGGCTTCGTATCTGAGCACGCGTCTGAATCTCTCTTTGATTTTGTAACTACTTGCTATATGGTCACATATGGGGGTCGACCGTGTGGGACTACTTCTTGTAGAGCTTTCAAGCAATTGATATCCGCTGTACGATATAGATAATTTATAAGCATAGTCATTACCAATAGAAATACTCAAAATCAGGGCTTTGTCAGAATTTCTGTAATCTGTCCAAGCAAAGAAGACATTCTGACAAGATGGGAAAATGAGTCCAGGTCGGTCAATAATGGTTAAAAAAAATTATTAATTTGGTCTCAAATAGTATATCACAATGTTTCCCACAATTTGAGACCAAATTAATAATTTTTTTAAACCAATATTGACCGGGCTGGAGTCATTTTCCCATCTTGTCAGAATGTCTTCTTTGTTTGGACAGACTATACTTATTCATATAGGACTAATGTGTTTTATAATTGAAAGTATTAAAGGTTTCAATGGGATTTCGTCTTGTAGAGAGGATTGCGTCCTAAGCTCATTCTCATCTCTAAATTTAAATCGTACCTCGTTGGCCATACTTTCACCAACAGAAAATCACTTTGAAAAAGATCATTTATTATCTAAAATCAGGTTACACTCAATTTTGTTTCGAGTGCATGTTGTGTTAGTCTATCTCATGGTTAATACAGAGTTACTATAAAAGAATCATCGGATTTTAAAAGGCTGTATTTTAAAAAGTAATACACATACAATAATCTCAATAATGGATGATACACGAAAATAATGATAAAATATACGAGTTACAGACCTACCTTCGCAAATGTTCAATATGAGCCTCTTTTGTCACGCGACACACATACAAGCGGTAGGTAGGTAGGTAGGTACTTAATTTAGTTCAGCCCACACACGTGTTAACATTTCATCCCTATCGATGCTCATTAATGCAGCTGTAATGCGTTCCCGTAGCTCAACTGAAGTCTTGACACGTTAACACAATCTTTTTCTTCCCCAAAGGAAGAAATCACGGAATGTGAGATCCAGAGATTTGGAAGACCATGGAAAGAGCGTAAAGTCTTCATTTTTTGCAGTGTCGCGCAAGTTCTTTAGGTAACATCGTACTTCAGCATGCCAGCGAGGCGGAGCTCCATTTTGTTGGAAGACAAAATTATTGGAGTCTTCTTTCAGTTGTGGAAACAACCATAGCTCCATGATATCGAGATACTAAATACTGTACCCATTACTGTCTTATCCATGCTCCTATCTGCGGAAATCTTCAAGATGGTTAGAGCTATGTAATCGATTAATTTAATATTTTGAGTTTCGCGGTCGAAGCTTCATATTTGTAATTAACCATTAAATACTTATTCATGAATCGCGTTCTAATATTTTATCAATCATATGCATATTATCGTTCTACCAAGAAACCAAAAATGACCTCTTACATTATTACAGCTTGATCGTTTAAAATTAGTAATGTTCTTGTTGAAATAGTGATGCGAAAAGTACTCAGTTTTCAAAATGCCGATTTTGAGTTGAGACTTGATCTGTTGCAGAACTGTAGATTAGTCATTAATTGGCTTATTCCTGACAAAGAAGAAATGTTGGTCAGAGAATGGGAGCGAAAGATAAAGCAACAGCAGATTGCGGCTGATGACCTGGCTGCTGCTTCCATTGCTCTGGTGCTCAAGAGCAAGTTTCGCCCCGATCACTGTGATAATACGAAAAATGAGACTGACTTTTCCATGGAACATATTTACATCACAAATTCATTCCAGTGTAACAGTTTATTAACGGGTAAAATCGACAGAATTGTTGATAGAAACGGTAAGTAGATCATAAATCTATTTTTACTGAATGTGATTGTGGAAGAAAATGTCACATATCCAATTTTACTATTGGATATAGTCCAAATATAATTCAGAGAATGCCTTATCATCTCTATTTTCATTAATTGATATCGTATATGTATTTATAAATAATAAACGTTTATTTTATCCATTTTAGCAAAGTTTAATTCAAGGAGAATTTTTAAATTAAAATATACTTTTAAAATAATGCTATATTTAGAGCAAGCCCTATTCCAATATTCTTCTATTTTAATAAATAGTGCTTCTAAAACAATATTTTTGTCTAATAGTGTTGTCTCAAACAATATTCAATTTGAGTGATTTGATTGTTCTTTCCTATTCCAGATCATGTGCCTACTTGGTCAGAATCGAGTACTTCTCATTTGTTGGAACGTGTCGCCCAAGATAACATCCTCCTATTGGAGATGAAAACTGATGAGACTGAACCTTTCTGCTTCATCCTGGTTCACCAATGCTTATATCTGATGGAGATAGCTAATTTAATGCATATCTATCAATGTCCTGCTGGATACGAGTAAGTATCCTTTCTATGAACTTATATTGTAATTTTTTACATTTTCGCTCTTCTATTATCATTGAGAAGAGTATTTTTCTACAGAACGTACAACTTGATATTCAATTCAATTTTTATTTTCTCAAAAAGACATTACAAAAAATGGTCCCGCTATACCTTGAGATTTTTCAGTAGGTGCCTAATTATATTATATAATACAACATTTAAGAAAAAATTTCTAAATTGAATGTTTACTATAAGACTGCTCTTAATTTAGAAAGAAGAGAAAAGAAAAAATATTATAAAGAATAAATGAAATACAACATAAAGAAAGATGTACATGGTTTTAACACTTATATTGAAAGTCGAAGGAAATTGTGGTATGCTAATCAGATTCTGGATTATTTAGTGATTGACGTGTCCTCTTAAACTTCCTTTCTTCCCATTACCGTATATATTTTCACATCATTCAATTATCAAATTTTAAATAGAATTTTATTTGCTGAAGGCGTGTTTATTAGCAAATAGAAATAGAATTGTGTGAAGTGAAAAGTGTGTGAAAAGTATCATAACCTGAATTTGGACATTTTAATCAAAATTGGTGTAAAAGAAGTTTTGGGCTAACGCCTGTTTTATCTCTCCTTTACTGTTTTATTTCGATAAAATAAATAAATCAATCAATCAATCAATTCATTATTGTACAGGTAGAGTTGACGTACTGATATCAAGATTTCCCTAAGAATAGGAAAGGCATAACAACTCAAGCTTATATTGTAACTCATTGGATGGGTTTGCTCTCATCCAAAGAGAAGCCCCTAGTTTTCAATGAGGGACTTGAAATAAAATGAAATAGAAGTCTTGTGCTACAGGTCCCACTCAAAGTATTCATTTTTCAAAGTGTATTGCTCTGTACTTTTCTTGTGTATTACTATTACATTCTTCCTGTACTACTGGACTTGAAAATTTATGACATGAACCACAGTTTGCTGATCTAAACATTTATAAATTTGTTCAAAATGAATGGCTGAATATTTTAAAATTATTAGAATTTACTCTTCTTTTTAGTCAGTTACTAATTATTATTGAACATTGTACTTTTATTCAAATGATTGTTCATTATTGGTTTTTATAAACTGTTGAATTTTCAGTGTTAAAAGAGATCTTGTAAGATTAATGGACAGACTGGACGTGGAAATAAGGTTAATATTCGCAGAACCCGAGAAGGAAGAGGCATTTTATATTGAGTTCCTTGATTACATGGCGCAATTTGCAAAGATTTTCAACAGATCAGTAGAAAATGTAATTAATGAAGTGCATAATCATAAGACTTTTGAATGCATCATTAAATCGCTTTGGTCGGTGGTGAAAACACTGGAAGGATCTGTGCGAAATCCAGGTAATTAATCAACTTGTATCACATAATTAAATAGTTATTATTCAACTCATAATTTCATCATTATATAAATCTCTCTTTATAAATTATAATTATCAATAGAAAATTATTAATGTTTCGGGAAATCTGAATTTCTTGAAATTAGGCGATTTTCTTTTGTTATTCAAACATCTTTTTCTGTTTTGAAGGAGAATGATTGTGAAAAAATTAATGAAAACTATCTCTCCAATAATTGAAAAATACTTCTTTTAGATAATAATTGTACTGCTG